>CM031240.1:921737458-922003931 GCA_018340775.1 Taxus wallichiana var. yunnanensis | reverse complement strand
TCCAACAAATGATGTCTCGCCCACAGTTGCATACAAGATGCACCACATGATCTCAGCAGACTGGTGTGGTGCGCTAGAATTAACACTCCACCAACATCACCAAGCATGCAATATGGCCACTATGTTGGGTCGCAGTGTCAATGAGCTCTCTCAATGCATGTAGTGTGTCAATCTCCACAACCTCCTTCACTATAGGAGGGATAATCAAGGCAAGTGAGGGGTTTTGGGGCATGGGGATCCTAGGTTGACCAATGCGTGCACATGGTCTACTCCTATGCAAAGCCAACTCCTCGCTCGTAAAACTCAAAAAAGTCAAAATAATTTGGGACCTCATTACGCACGAACTCGCAATACAATTTATTCAAAAGAGAAGAACCTCATTGTTTGCTGCATGGTGGATAATCAAAACCATCCACCATCGGTCCCAAAAATTGTTCTTGATTCGATCGTTGTGGCACCAATGGATCGGGAACTGCATTTGCAAGTAGTCAGGGGGACATTGGTTCTCGTCAATAAATAGTGCACAAATGCGGTCTTTTGTAAAAATTTCTTTTACGGCCGTGCATTGATAATTTATTTGCATACCACCACCTATAATCAGCTCTAAAGGTATTCTATCTCGTCTATTTGGTTGGTTCAGAGTCAAATTCGCTAATCAATGTTTGTAATGTGTTGGCTAAAGTCACGCGGGATAGATTTGTGGCATGATATTGTCTTATTGTCGAATAAGGTTCTCAATGGAAGTTTTATTTTGTCGGATTCTTCCAACGATATCAACTTGTGTTCCCGTTGGTTCCGTGGGGATGTAAGGAACCACGAGGCTGATCTACGTCGGAGGAGGGTTTTGAAGAATGTTTGGAGGGTTTGAGGAATATTTGGTTTGGTTTGGAGGATTACGAGTTTTCCGAACAATCGAAAAACAAAGAAATTGTATACTTAAGCAAAATTTGAAAAACCCATGAAAATCACAAAAAAAAAAAACCTAAAATGCAAGAAATTTGATCAAAATCGAGGGCTTACCTCTTCGTCTTTACAAAGATCGTTGAAAATTTCATGATCTAGAAGTCCAAGAGCAATTTCAGAAAGGGTATTTAAAGTGCGAGTGCAACAAGTGGAGGAAAAATCATGGTTCATAGGGGAAAATGAGGGGTCACGGGTTTTTTATTTTTGTCTTAGAGGACCGTGATTGCGGTTTTAGGTTCAGAAATTCCCAAACCTATAGAAAACAAACCGCGATCGCGACGTGAATTTTAGTTTTCATGCTCACTTTTTAGCCCCCCAACTTGTCAGCTTACTTACCCTTATATTTTTCCTAGGTTTCATTTTATAATGTTGTTTTTTTTACTTCTCTAGATTTTGCTTTCATTGTCCTATCCCAAGAGTCTAAAATAACGTCTAAGTGATGAAAACATATTTTTTTGGTAATAGGTCAATAATCCAATGAACTATGATAGAAATTTTAGGGGACTAAGGATGCACCTTCTCTTTTCCTGGTCTCTTATTATTTATGTGTGTGACTTGTTATCGTTGATTTTATTCAACTTTATTTGATAATTGTAATAGATTTTCATAAGATACAATAATTATTGTTTGTTTTTAAATGATTTTGCATTTATCTTGTTAATAGGTGCTTGTAAACACATTTCTTACATTATGATTTTATTAGGATACACACTTCCTATCCATGGCATGTACACATACAAGTATTTAGGCATATTTCTCTTTATAGTGTTGATGAGATTGGCAAGATAGATGTAATTTTTTTTTGTATGTTGTGAAGGTCATTATAATAAGGTCGGGAGAACTTCCGTGTTCGCTCGTGGGTAAATCTAGAGTAAATATGGGGCATGTCATTGTTTTGTCACAAGGTACTCTTTGATTAATTATCCCTACACTTTTGTGATGCTATATTCATTATGCTAATCTTATTAATATGCATACTTTCTTGGATATGTTCAACATGCTTACACTTGATCTTTTTGTGTCTAATGTATGTATGCACTTCATTTGAATTTCATATGTTTTTCATGTTTTTTCTTTTTATTATATCAACATGTTTTCTCTGTGTGATATGCTTCTCCATGTCTCTAGTATGTATTCTCTTTTGCATAATGTATTTCATTGTCTCTGTGTCTTCATCTTTTAGGGGTGTTTTCAAATGCATGGTGTATCTTCACATGGTTGATTCCAATGTCTCATGCTCCTGACATGTCTTCACTGCACATGTCATGATTTTGATATTCCTACTTGAGATGTTTGGCTCATGCCTTGTCATTTATTGGACATGTTTTTAGTAATGATTATCCTATGGTCATGGCATGTTTTATATTCCCTTTATGTTTCCATGATTCATATCATACAAATACCCTTAAATATTTCACACATTTCCATTATTACCATCATATATCTATTTTGGGACAAGATTCTACAGTAATGCTTTACATCGTTATATCTTGTGATAATGATGTTATATTGATTATATCTTGAGCTCACATGGGTCAAATTGTTTCTCGTAATATATTGCTCATCTCTTGATCTCATATGGGGCAACTTACTCATAATGCATACACTTCCAAGGTTGCATCTTTATATGTTATACACCAATTATTTTATTTCTTATATTATGCATGGTGCATCAAATCCCTTTCTTTTGACATGTGAGCTTCAAGGGTCGATCTCAAATCTTAAAAGGGGAGTATATATCCCACCTATCATATTCAAAACATGATCCTAAGGCATGTACATCACTACATCGTAATTTCAGTAATTCATACCATATTTACTCTTATTGAGTATGTACTAAAGATAGCATTCAAATTTATTTACTTCCATTGATGATGTATTCAAGACATCATTTAGCTTTGTTTAGGATTGTATGAGAGAAATATTATTATGATTAAAATTATATTCACCTTTTGTTACGAAAAAATGTTCTTATAATTTTGTTTGGGACTTTAGACAGGTGTGGAGGCCTAAATTTGATAGTGTCTAATTCTATTTGATTTTTGTACAATCACAAAAGAATGGGGGTTACATTTCCATCACTTCAATGTTTTTGGATTATTATTTGGTACTAGTCTTGTGTGAGTAGAAAAAGAAACAATTTGTTTAGGGGTTCCCAAGTGCATTGAATTTTATTACATAGACCCATGTGCACAAAATTTTATATCCATACCGTGTATTCTTTTATACTTTTGCAAGTATCCACACACCTCAAAGTGAGGCAAAATGTAGACACCTAAAAATGGTCCCTTGCATTTACTAGTTGTAAAGTTGCATGATTTTAGGTTGCTTATGTACTCGTTGACTAGATGAGCACACTTGTCAAATCACGTATGGCATGTTTATTCCCTCGTAGGGGTGTCATTCCCTCTCCTATACTTTTGACACTGAAATATATTTACCAGGTTATCGACTTTCTAGAAACATTTGTTTCGAATTAGGCAAGATGGTCCAATAATTGTGCACCTTAATTTCATGGGTATGAGTCATTTAGGTGCCTTATTGGCACACAAAACTATACCAAATCACAACTTCCCTTTTACATGTTCAATTGAAAGAAAACACAGATTTTAAATTGATCCAGTACACAGTATTGATTTCGAATCCTGCCTCTACACTCGCAAATTGCAGATTCCAAAGAATGTAGACAGGCTCTGCAACAAACTAATCTCATCTTAATGCACGCACAGACTAAGTCCATATTATTCTATACACATACAAATCTACGTGTTAAAGAAAATAACTAAATAAAATTCAGAAGCAACAATTGTTTGTTTCAATGGAGGGAGTCTAGGTAAGTGCGAAAAGCTGCTCTTAGTTGTGCCGTCACTCAACTGTCAACTCTGAGAACCCTTCTACACAATCTTCAATACTCAAAATTCACCCGAGTCAAACCCCAGTTAACATAAAAATCACATGGGGTTTCTCACTCCTTAAAATCTGCTCTCCTCACTCCGGTAGACACCACGTTCATCTTCATCCACCATTGTTATCTTTGGTTATTCATAATGTGTTATGTCTTCCTTGAACAATCATCCAAACAAGTAGCTGTACCTTGACAGGCCTAATCAGTTTCCTTCAGCATAGAGTGTTAAGTATTGAGGAGTATCTATTCTACAAAATTTGACTGCGACTTGTAACCATAGTTACCAGGTTCGGCCGGATCTGTATGAAATCCGGTTCGAACCGTATTTTTTGAAGCAACCGAATAAATCCGGTTCGGTTCGGCCTTGTTTTTGCAGGGAAATTTTTTTTTCCTTTTTTGGCATTTTTTTTTTTTTTGCTGTATGGAAAAAAATTTGCCATTTTTGGAAAGGGTCCGGGAAGATGTAGCAGCAAAAACTTGCATGTGCCATAACTTTCATTCTGTGGCTCCGTTTTAGGTGTCGTCTTCTCTAAAAGTATATATTTTCTCGAGCTCTACGCATTGATGGCAATATTTTTCTTATTTTCATAAAATCCATTTTTGTACCTTTTTGGACCAAGCAACTTCTTGCAATCTTTTGAAAGAATCATTATGATGATGATGATTATGGTAGATGGATGCTTTTTTGTATGATTTGTCTATATATAATGATATAAGTATACAACAATATAAATTTATAATAATATATGTATATATATTCCGAACCGGATTTTTCCGGATTTTTTCGAGAACTCCGTATTTTCAGATTTTTTTGCCCTTCCGAATTTAATCGGATTTCCGAACCTGGTAACTATGCTTGTAACAAGCTTCATTTTTTATCTGATACTTTGAGCATTGGTGAACTCTTTGTGATCTATTTTTGAGCTACTTGGCCCCATCTAAACAACCTTAAGATCACATCTCGTCTCAAAGAGAATTGAGAGGATGGAGAACCACCATCACTTGCTTTGGAGGTTGCTGACTGCATTGATTTTTCTCAATTTTGTGCTCATCTTGCCTTTTGGGCAGGCCTTAAAGGTCCTGAAAAATGATCCCAAAATGGAGGACTGGGGCAAAGCTCAAAGGAAAATGGATACAAATGATGTGAGTAGTAGAACAGGTAGAAGAAATCTGTATGAGCAAATGCCCCCATTTATTAGTTACGGGGCTTTGAGGTCGGACATTGTTCCATGTGCTATAACTGGACAATCTTATTACTACTGCAATCGTACAGATGATCAAGCCAATCCTTACAAAAGATCTTGTTCTGCAATAACTCGCTGTGAAAGAGATATGAACTAAGTTTAGGTCAAGCTCTAAAATTTCTCTTGTACTGTTTCATAGAACAAAAGTGCATCTTCAAATCTTTTATGATAAATGCCTAAGTCTAACATTAGTAGTTATTTCTGTTATCCAGTAGTTGTAATTTCTTATCTATTTCATTATCCAAGCTGTACCCTTTTCCTTTGAGAGCATGGTGATACTGGGTTTTATGCAAAATGTCCATGACAATTTTGATCCCACGTTTAGTTGACACACATTGATCTTGAATATGCACGGATTAAATTCTCAATAGTTATCTGGCTGAACTAGAATGATCACCTTTCTCAATATTTATCTGGATGAACCACACTCAGAACTTGACTATTACTATGCCATGCCATATTAGAGATGCTTTACCATACTGCATACTTTAGAAGAGTCATCTTCCTCATTGATGGTGAAGGGGGTCTGAGATCAGTGTGTGTTGTTTCAGTTCAGTTTGAGATCCCTGCAAGAAAACTTAACTTTCTTGGAATAAACCAATTGGGAAGAAAATCTATATTTGTATAAGCTGCTCGAGAGTGAGTAGTTCTATGTGGCCTTAGTAGCAAATTTTTATTATATATAATAATCCTTACTAGTTCTTTGAATATTAGGTTAAATTTAACTAGGGACATAATCTATTATATTAAGGAACGTTTCATAAAGTCATTGTAAATTTTACTTGGTGGAATCTAGCTCAAACGTATTGGCATGCTAGGAGTGCATCCCTAATGAAACGGTCCAAACTTTGTCTATATGCATTCATGCGCAAAACTGTAACATTTTATGGCTGTGAAGATCTAGACAATGGGCACTTATGTCCATCGCATCATCTTAGTTATGTAAGGAGTTATCAATTGTCCTTTGATGGAGAAACTTAGGATTGGTGGGAAAATAGGAAAACAATCGCTAGGTCTTGGGAAAAAATTAAACAAGCTTACTTAGCTTAGAAGAATGGAAAGAACAAAAAGTGGAAGAAAATGATAATAAGAAAACATAATTGAGAAAATGAGGGCAGGGGTTTTTGTTTTTTATCCAAATAAGGAAGCTTCAACATTGCAAGTTCATGGATGAATTCAAAAGGATGTCATTGTCCCAATCAACCCTAGCAGGAGGTTTATGTTCATCAACATTGACTTGGCTAAGAAATTACAAGTTCAATCAAAGAATATAGCAGACCAATAGCACATCAAGCACATGGTGAGAAGCTTCTAATTTTTGAAGATTTGAATCTCACCATGGACCAAATAAATTTTGCATTCATAAATTTCTATGATATGGCTATCGATGGTTTGAATATGGTTAGATATCCTTGACTAGCAACTGGTAAATGATGATATTAATTTGCAAAATAAGTTGAAGCTTTGGTATGGGAGAGAGAAGGTAACTTTGCATAACATTACACAACATGATAAAAATAACCGTCAAGCAAGGCATTGTTAAGAATAAGGAAGAAGAAGAGAACATGGATGAATCAAACGAATAGTGTGAGGATGATTTTGATGATTGTGAAGAAAACTCAAAAACTTCACCAACTCAAAAGCCAAAAAACTAATTGGAAAACAAGGTTGAAGGGCCAAAAGAAGAAGAGCAAGAAGACAAGTCTGCAAAGGTTGCGGCATATCTGCATCCACAATGAGAGGCAGCAATCACATAGGCATGACGTGGAGCACTAGAGAAGAAGCAATTTTGGATAATACACAGCATCAGCTGAATATCAACTATAGTTATGTGTGGAATCAGAGCGATGCAGTGGAATACAAAACCACCAATGGATTAGTGAACCATCCAGGACATCACCTATGAAGATCACATTTGAATGGATGGATCAAGCTTTGTACCAACCGTACACAGAGTTTAGGAAGAACTAGTAGTTAGTGGAATGTTATGTAATTATGTGACTAATGATGGGAGGTCAGACTGAATTGCTCCTCTCTCTAAATGAGGAAAACATGCACATATCTGCCTTGGGATTTAATAGATGGTACCTTGGTGAAGGAATTATCCAACAGAGATGGTCCCTTAAGATAATTCTCTGGAAGGAAAACAAGAGAATTACACGGTGTTCTGATCAGTAATGGCTAAAGTTTAATAAAGGTTTAGTTTTGATATTGAGAAGTTTCATCATTGCCATGCTGGGAACGTGTAAAGGTCCAAGTAGAGCTCGGAGTTTCATCATTGCCATGCTGGGAAAGAGTAAAGGGCCAAGTAAGTTTCATGCCTGCAGTGTCACTATGGTAGAATTTAGAGAGTCCCATCTTTGAGTTTGCTGTTTGGCCCTGTTTTGGGTATAGTTTGGGAGAACAGCTTCTAAGAAATCATCTTTGTTATATGCCTCTGGCCCTGAGCTTTCTCCATCCTCCATCTTGGCTTTTGATTTATCGTTGGCAGAAAAAGTCCGCCGAGAAATTTCCAACATGACCTGTATATCCGGTGCTTAAGGAGAGATGACAAGGGTGAGAAGGGAAGTTGCATTAGGAATCCAGGTAAACCAGCTTATGTCATGAAGAAAGAAAGAAAGGATAAGTGTCTATTTGAGCTGCTCAGACTCTTAAGGAGAAGGGGATAAGGATGAGCACGCAGGTGCTCAGGGGTCATGTCCTCGTAACAGACTGCTAACTATTTGTGTGATGCTTTATTAGAATTATTTTTAAAAAATTATATAGGAGCTGGAAAAGCACTACTGTTGATGGAGGAAGATAACTTGAGAAAGATGGGGCTGACAGATTAAACCAATCATCGCAAACATATCTGGAAACAGCCCCCATACAAGAAAAGGCAGGAGACTCAAGGTATGTGCATGAAGTTTCCAGGGGTATATCCACTGCTTGCTTTGGAGGCTAAATCAGCAAGCTCCTATTGATTGCATACACACATTGATGGGTATGGTGACAGGTATGAGAACTATAACCAATTTCTCATAGATGCATAGCTCAAATTGATGATTGGGTAAAGATTATGCAGATGGAAGTGCTGGAAGTAGCAAGAAGAACCAGACTTGAGCTCTCCGAGGAGCTAATAGCTTTCCACACCCTCACCAGACCATGGAAATCAGTCGGACCAGGGAATTCAATCTGGTAATGTTGAAGATGCAGTTATATTTAACAGATCCATGAGGATTAGCAGAACTAATCTTAGCTTTTGCCATGCTGTTGTTGATTTAGATCCTTCTAAAATGGGTTGTATAAAAAGTTTGTTTAGAGTTTCTGCTAGTGCTGGAACACGCAACAGGTGAAACAACTTTTAACTTCTCTTTTCTTGAAGACTTCAGGACCTTGCTTCCTTTTGGTTTTGATCTGAGAAATCTCAAAAATGCAGATCTCGGATTGTTTTGACTTTTACATTACCTGTGATTTTTAAAATGCAAATAATATGATTTATCATTTTCAATGCACTGGTATGTGGACAAATGTTGTGAATTGTGATCATGCATATGCTATATCAAAGGTGTGACTTAAGCTATAGTTTCATAAACTTGTTAAAAATTATTTGATGGCACAATCCCCCGGAGATGTGAGGGTATGGATATGGGAACAAGAATGCCATTTCAAATCAGTGTAAATGATTAAATGAATAAGGGTCTTGGCTAGATTATATATAAATATAGTCACAAGAAGATGTAGGCAGTGAGCACAGAAAAGGGAAGGGGTCCTCATTCCTATGTTGGAACTTCTTGGTGAATATGTATAATGGTCAAGGATATACATAATTACTCAATCTTGTCATATATTTTTTCAATTTTTTAATTTCATGTTTGGCTTTTGCACAAATGGATCAGCTTAATGTTTTTTGCCTTTCAATCTTGATTGGTGCAGTTAAATTTCAATATTGGTAATTGCGTGTTCGATGTTACATTCCCTTAATCCCAATGTCTTCTATGGGAGATTGAGATTGGCATTTTCTATTGTAATCTTGAAAAGTGTTGTACAAAGATGTACAATCCATGCAAACAGTTGGTGGCTCTGGCAAAGCTAATCCATGTTTGACTGACCTTGATAACTATAATAAAGCTTCCTTGCTTTACAAAAATTGGATATATAGAGGTTAATAGTGTGGATGAGCATTAGCCTTTCAGTACGTATATCAACAGACTGCCAAAATCTTAAAGGAGCCTCTGACAGGAACATTTGACTGGTAATCCAATTAGTGAAGTCAAGGTAACACAAAATCCTTGCAGATTTTTTTGTGCTTATAACCACAAGGTCTTATGTCTAGGAGCATATCGCCCATATGGTCCTTCATACAAGAGGTTGAAGAACCACCATGCAAAACATGTACCTTATGAAAATCTAGCACTGTACAAGTAAACCATATTATACATGTATTTGGTATGGGAAATTAGAGGAACTTAACACTTAAGTTCTATTAATTCCAAAAGGACTCAATGTAAAGTTATCTTTGGGACCAACGATCCTAGTTACTTTTAAGTACTTCCCATCTTGATCAAATCATCCAGTGGACAAAAAGTTGAGCAGATTCCAACATGTCTGGAATGAAAACTAACAAGACAGCTTAGCCTGCATGAGAGAAATGCAAAATAACTTATGTGATCAGTCATTACGTTATATGCATTCTATAAGGGATAATATTTTTTTAACTTCTCCTGCCCAGCTATAATCTCCTGATATTCTCTAGAAGTTCCAACTCTAAATTATACTCGGATATTTCAGAATACGATTTCCCCATGAATATTGCAGTATTCTAAGCTCTTTGATCATTTGCGTAGAAAAGTCAAATTAAAATTTACAAGGAATTCAAAGAAACGGCTTCATTAATGGAAAGATCAAGTTTGTATATCGGCCAAAGCATGTGCTTGATTATAAGTGAGAGAATTTGTGTATATATGTATCCCTCTAATCAAAGATTCACTAAGACGACAGACATATCTCTTTAAAACTTATTTCATTAATCACATGTCAATTATTATAATTATGTGACATATATTGGCTTCCCATCAAACACAAAGCCATGAAGAGTAGACGTGATATCACGATATCTCAAACAAGAGAAATTCACAAAACTTCATTAATTCAAAGATCCAAATATACAAAGCCTAATATCAAGACTTGGTTCAAGCCTAAAATTGGTTATATATAAGAGACTTTATATGTAAACAGATCAGATGGTAATCCATGTACAATTTTGCTCACTGCTAAAAATAAATCCTTATTACAAATATAAGCATATGATACATGATATATTTGATCTTCATCAAGCCCAAATTCAAAATTCTTAATACCATGAGATATTGCACTTGTCTCTCAAATAGATACACCAAACCGTATTTTCAAATTTGTCAGAAAACAAGATGTTCTATACCTTTTTATTATATGTGAAAAAAACTCTACAGAGATAATGAAACACAAATTCTTGAAACTCAAACCACTCCTAAAACCATAGGAAGATATAATGTAGAAAATCGTTATTTTGCTTGTTATCTTCGCTGCAGAGTCCTCTCCTCAGAGATTTGTGATGGAACTGTAGGAATAGGAACAAGTTTCATTTGTTTTTCCTTTCTTTTCTCAATAAATCTTCTGCTTCTTTCAAGGCTTTCTGTCTTCTAATTTCAGCTTCACTTGAGCAGGCCTTTATTTCTGCTGAAAAGAGGTACATTGCCTTTGCAGCCTTTTCCCTGACCAGAAACAAAAATATCCATAAATCAGCCGCAAAGTTTCATTTTCAAACCATAAGCTTCTCAAAGTCAAAGGTGTCAGGTAAGCACTCCCTCATATAAAAATTTGCAAAAGCTCTCAGATAAACTTTACTCAAATCAAAGTCTCTGTAAAGCTGGATAAACAGGATAAGGCTAGAAACAGATATTCTAGGACATGTACAAATGTGGATCTCTATTGATTGCCTAAGAACTCGGATTGATGCTTACAAACAATTCCTAAAAGATCATGTCCATGGGAAAATTAACAAAATGTAGGAAGATGTCATATCCTTTTGGGTGTGAGTCATATGAATTGTCACATAGCTTTTCACTTTATGAAATTACTAAATAGCATGACTATTGTAGATACAAAAAGCTAAATGAATTAAAAAAAAAAAAAGCAGATTGATGTAAACCAAGTAAAAATTTTGAAACATTAAATAAAAATAATGATGCAGGTAACATTTCATTCGCTCAAGGTTTGATCAAGAATAAGTCCCCATCAGGATGCATCCTTTAATTGGAAAATAAAACTAACCATAATATACAAGTAAAATCACATGAGGGGACTAGCTATTTCTTCTTAGACAGTATGATTGCACAAATGTAGGAGTTCAAATTACCCGATGCAATAAGTATGTTCATCCTTTAGAATACTGCAAATATGGAAGCAAATTCTCCCAAATGCATGGGAGCAAACTCTCTAACTAATGGTTATCATGGTCACAGAAAAGTAAGATTCTATTAGAACAAAATCTTGAGATCCAGAAATTCATTTGAGAAGACTTCTTCAGAAATGTGTCACCATCCAAGTTAGTGATTTGTAATTACAACAACATGAAAAGTGTTAGCGATAGAGATTAAATAATTATCATCTCAGTCCCAAGCTTGCTTTCTATGTGTAATGTCCCCTTTTCTAAATTAAAAATAATTAATAATATTGTAAGTTGGGCCCGGTCATTTCTCCATTTTGGGCAACTTAATAATATTATTATTATTAAAATAAAAGGTATTTTTAAATACTTGAAGTAAAAAGAAGACCCTTAGCTATCCAATTATTCTAGCGGGCTAAAAGGGGTGGAAAAAGAGGGAACAAGGTGGTAGTATGACTAAGTTGGCCAAAAGTAATGTATAATGGCAATTTAAGTCATTTTTAATAAAGTAAAGGGGAACTTTCTATTTTAAGTGAACTCAATGCTTAAATAGAAATTAAAAGTCACTTTAATTAAATAAAGTGCACCTACCACATGGAATGCCCCACTTTGGGAAAATAAGGAGGAAAAAGTATATGAGGAGAGGGGAGCTCATTTCATTATCTTTTATCATCTAATTTCCTATGTGTGAGCAGTTTGCTTCCATATTCAGCTATTGAGGACGAAAGTCCTCATTAGCATTCAGATCTTGGGGACGAAAACCCTCAATTTCTCCTTGGTGGTCTCATACGGAGGTCACACTTGAGCTTCAAATCAGATTTTCAAAGATTCAGATCAGATTTACAGAACTAGGGCACATTTCAGATCAGAATTTGCAGAAATTCCAGCTAAGGCATCATTCAGAAATTCAATCCATCAGGTAGTCGTGTAACAGTTCTTGGATCTCCTATTAATTGGGAGATCCAAGGTTCAAATCTCGGCTCCGTGTTAAGACGGCCCACTCCGCTGGTGATGGATTCCCTGTTGATAGGGTGCCATGATAATGTGGTTTAATCTATGAGCTCACCAAGAGAGCTTAAACTTCCATCCTTAGATGGTTCCACAACCGGTGTGGGTTGGTGATGCCACAATGAGCTAGGCTCTCTCCCTAGGTAATCTTACCAAAAAAATCATTTGGAAATTTAGAAAAGGTAGCGTTTCAATCAAGGGCAGTCAGATCTACATTGAAGGATCAACTAGGGCATCATTTCCCATCATTCCAGCTGAGGCGCCACACTTTGGGAGGTCATTTCAGGCCTATCCTAGGGCTGACGTCACCCTTTGAGGGTTTGGGTTAGCTTTTACGGTCAGTTTTGTATTCAGAAAATAAATTTATAATTTGCAGTTGTCTTTTGTAATTTTTCCCTACATTTCCAGCCAATAAAATTAGCAATTTTTAGTCATTCAAAGAAAATTCAGAATTATTATTTTCAGACCTTAGGGTTTGAAGAATTTTTTATTTCAGAATTCTGTAATTATTTTCAAGGGTCTCTTTAGATAAATCAGAATCTGAATTTTCTTTATATTTCACAAGGGTTTGTGGACATTTCAATATTTTCAGGATTTTAGCCCTAAGAGTTTGATATTAAATTCAGATTTCATAGTTTATCTCTCAGATTTCAGATCATTCAAGTTTCAGTATAAAAGGGTTTGCTAGAAATCCAAATCTTTGTTATTTTTGTCCAAAAGGAACATTACACTCCGCCGCTCATTTCTTA
This sequence comes from Taxus wallichiana var. yunnanensis, assembly GCA_018340775.1. Classification (NCBI taxonomy): domain Eukaryota; kingdom Viridiplantae; phylum Streptophyta; class Pinopsida; order Cupressales; family Taxaceae; genus Taxus; species Taxus wallichiana. Next base: position 921,990,656 of record CM031240.1, on the reverse strand, counting down.
CAAGTGGTGGACGGTACTATTTGTCGCCCTCACTATCTCCAATGCCATTGGTCTCACAGCTTGACGTTTTCCTTAGCCGATGAGAGTTTGTTCCCTCCTATTACAAGTTAAAACAAACCATCACATTCTCCGCCAAGACCAAATTCCCCAAAATGACCTATGGATCTGCTTTTCTAAGGCAATGTCATTTGGTGTGAATGCACAACATTGAGCTTTCCCAAAGTGTGGGACCTTTGCAAATGGGGAAAGCTCTCCAGAGAAGGTTGGTTCCTCTTCCTAAACTACCTACCACAAGCTATTCCAGTGTAGGCAAGCTAATCTAATCCTAATCTAACTTCCAAGGAGACAAGGAGAGAGAGAGAAAAGAGGGAAAAAATAGAGCCTACACTAAAACGGTGATACACCAGAGAAGGAAAATGTTGAACATCTATCAAAACTGCCATGGAAACAAAGAGAGGTGAGCAATGGAAGGATGGACAAGTGCATCACAAAAAAACCAAGGATGGATTTCACACAAAAATGTTCCAAAACTCCATGAACACAGCTCCAAAACCTGCAATGAACATCCAAACATGCACAAATACCTACAATGAAGAGAGGCAAGAAGAAAACAACCAAAAACGAGCAAGGATGGACAAATGCATCACAAAACACGTTTTTATTGCTCCAAAGTTTGCACAAAACATCATTTCATGGGTAAGAGGCAAAAACATGCCATTACAGAGCAGGGGAGGAGGTTCAAACTCCATTTTCAACCCTGGGGAAGAAAAGAAGGGAGAGGCAGAGAAGAATGATGAACAACCTTTTACAAATGAGCCAAAACTGGCTTTTATCGCTCAAATAGAAAGAAGGAAATGAGAAAACGCGGGCAAATCCGTTTGACATCTTCAACCACCGACAAAATGTTTAATTGGCCTAAAATGATGGGTTTCCATGAAAAATCCCATACTTCATCGTACATTGCTTTGCAGAGCAAGAAAGAGGCCCATACTTCATTAATTTTGGTGGTTGGAGTCATTTTCACGTTTTTTGCATGCCAGAGACATTTTCCCATTTTTCTCCCACAAATCTCCATCAAAATTTAAAATTGAGGGGTCCATCGTGTAGAGGATTTCAACAGATTTCCAATGACACCAAAATCATGAAAATCCGAGCTCTGGTGTGAAAGATATGGCCCTCTGAAGATTTAGGGCAAAAATGGCAAAAATAGGCAAAATCGGGTCAGGCTCAAAATTTTAAAATTTTCCCTCTTTTTTCAAATTGGGAAAATTTCCCAAAATTCTCCATGTCCTCGCTCCTCCGATGACACGTGGCACCCTCTGGTCGATCCGCGGCTCAAAATCACATTCTGCCCCTTTGCAAAAATTGGAAAATTTTCCCAAAATTCTCTCCGTCGGCCCGCCTCCGCGACACGAGACACGTGGCACCTTCTATCTGCTTGGGGAGATGTGTTCCATTTTTTACCTTTTGTGCTTTTATGGTTTTGGAAAAACCAAAATCCTCCACCGCCCGACTCCCCCGACACGTGGACACGTGGCGCCTTCACATTGCTCGGCGGGGATGCGCTCCTATTTTTCCTTTGACGCACTTTGACCAAAAACCAAAAACTTGAAGTTCCTCCCCACCTCCACTCCGCCTCGACACGTGGGGCAACATTTCATTTCTTTTCATGGGCTTTCGGCCGAAATTTTCCTCTTTGAGTTTTTAGCCAAAAGGCTAAGTGCCAAAAAAATTTCCCACGGGTCCACCTAAGGAAAATTTCCTCCAAACTCCGCCAGCCATAACTCGAAAATACAAGGAGTTAGGAGGACTTCTTTACCTTTCTAAAAGGGGAAAAAATCCTATCTCGATGAAGCCATTTCCAAAAAAATTTTGAGTGCTTAAAATGTGTAAAATTGAAGTTGAGCACAAAAGGAAAGAATGAAGGTAAGTTAGCCAAAATAAGCAGGGGCTCATTTTGGATAACAATTTGGCGACTCTCAGGGGTCATCTACCTGCTAGATGAATGATCAGTGGCCTTTGAAGCATCCATTGGGCATGGAGTCAAGCCTGATAAACTAATTCTGATCTTGAACTATGAAAATCTGACCTCTGAGCCACTTGGAAACCCACTGAAACTTGGAGTTGATCCTCACCAAAACCACTAAAATGCACTGTGCAAGAGCAACCAAAACAACACCAAACAACTATGTACAAAATTGGAAATCATACATACCCCAAGTGGGATATGCAGAGTGTGCACAAGCACTTCTTCTACTGAAAGCAAACCTACCTACTCTACTCTAACTAGAAGCAAAGGTAAGCTAAACAAACCCTGCAACTGGTTGTGCAAAATAGCTTCCTTTCTTCAAAATTGGCAGCCATGCAATTGATTTGAGCTGATCATGGCTAGTTGAATGAGTGGAAAATCAACAAGAAGTTGGTCTTCTACCCAAATTAGCAAGGTGTCAACTAAAAAAATTAGAATACCTCTTTTAGTTGCTCTTTGCATTTGATCAAGAGGTATGGCAGCTGATCCTTGGTGCTTTGCATATCATCCTCATGCTTAGAAGCAAGCATGACTAGTTTTGACTTCTCCTTTGGCTCCAATGAAGCCAAATACCTTATTGGGCAAGGTCTGATCCATTTGATATGCCCATAGCTCTGAAATTTAACTCCAAAATGGAGTCTTCTTGTAGACCTTCTTGGATGGATGGTGTGGAAGAAATGATGAAGTTCTCCTGCTGTTTTCCTTCCTCCTCCAATGAAGAACATGGAAGATTAAAATCTTCCAATCTTGGCTCCAAAAGGCTGTTATAAAATGCAGGCTACTGCAAATGAATGCTCTCCTTCATGGCAGTAGGTTCTTGTGTTTGGAAGGTGGATGATGAAGGAGAAAATGGTGTGATTTCAACCGGTTCCTCTCCATCAAAATAGTCCTCCAAATCTGACAGATAAACTACCTCATTGTTGTCCTGCTGCAAATGTTCAACCTCTTCCATGGTGTTCTCTTGATCTGCAACTTGCTCACCATGGTTTCTTCATCTCAAAGATGAAGTTTGAAAGATCAAACTCTTCTTCAACGTTGAGCTCGAGAGAGATGAAGTGGAAGGAAGAACTGAAGGTTCTTCTATAGCCTGTTTTGAGTTCAAAGCTTTTGATCTGCACACTTTTCCTCCACACAGTGGAATGTGCTCCTCTTCTTTTGGATTTGGAGCAGCTTCTCCTTCCTCTGCTACTTGAAGACAATCTTGCTCTTGATTGAACTCTTCCTCTAGCATGAAGTTTGTCAAATCAAACTCTTCAATCTGCTGCTCTAGAGGACAAGTTGGGGCTGCAAGATCTCTTTTAGAGCTTTCCTCTTCCATGGCTGATTGTGCAACTTGAATTGGATCAGCATTTCCTTCAAGTAGAGTGCCAACATGGACACTACATTCTGAGCAAACTGATTGCTGATCTGCTTCTTCTTTTTTGCTCTTCTTCTGCTGCAACAAAATCAGTCCTAACCACCATTGACTCTTCAACCTTTACCTCCTCTAGTAGGCTTAACCATCAAGGGGATCTTTGTTATCCCAAATTTGAGAGCCCAACTCTTCAAGTTGTCTATCATTTCTTTCTGTTGGGCTCCTCTTCTTGCTGTCCTTGATGACTGATTTTCTGATTTTCATTTTCCCAACATGGATTTGGGAATGCAAGAGGAGGATGGGTTGTAACTCAATTGATTTTGCAATTATTTTTGGTGGTGGAGGAGGTGAAACTTCTTGTTTCCTTGGAGTGGAAGGTATTTCTTTTAGCTCTTATGGAGGGGATGACTGTTTGGAAGGGAAAAGAGTAGAGAAATTGAGGTGGGATGGGAGACTAGGAGATGGAGAAATGGAATCAACTTTTGGGACAGCAGATGGAGAGTTTAAAACTTGACACTAATTTGACGAGATAAAATGTGATTGGGAAAGAGAAAAGAAAATGCATGAGATGGTGTGCTTACCCATTGACAAGGTTGTTGAATACTCCTCTCATACACCTCTATTCCTTCAATCCACTTTGTAAGCAATTGGGGCAACATGTTGCAATAATGAAGTCAAGTTTCTCTTGAGGGCTATAATGCCTTGGAAAAGGTCCCACCCATGGACAAGGTGCTCCACAACCGATTCCAAATGCTTTCATTTGTGCTTGAGCCTTGGATTGCACCATGCTTGCTCCATCTTTTGGATCTTCTCCAACAAATCTGCATTTTCTTCTTGACTGCCCTCACAATCTGCATATCCTTGTGCTTGACATGCTTCATAGCCAAACTGATTTTGGCATTGCTCATATGGGTATGCATACTGATTTTGAATTTGATCAAAATGCTGATTGAGGATTTGTAAAACATGTTGAGAGGTGGAAACATACATCGTTGTAAAATGTGAATTCCATGATGGAAATGAAGTCATGATTGCACAACTTCATGGGATGAAAGAAGATGGAAGAGATGGAAAGAAGAATGAATGAAAATGAATGAAAATGAATGGAAAGAGGTCTCAAACTTCGAGATGGGTTATCGATCGATGGAGTCACCAGATGTGTTTGAGAATGCCTCCAAAGGCTGAAATCTTCACAGGAACACATCAACCTACAAAAATGAAGTGGAAGACCTCTAAGGTCCCACCAGGCATGCCAAAACTATTAGTGCAAATTCACAGCACCCCCAAAATGACCTATGGATCTGCTTTTCTAAGGCAATGTCATTTGGTGTGAATGCACAACATTGAGCTTTCCCAAAGTGTGGGACCTTTGCAAATGGGGAAAGCTCTCCAGAGAAGGTTGGTTCCTCTTCCTAAACTACCTGCCACAAGCTATTCCAGTGCAGGAAAGCTAATCTAATCCTAATCTAACTTCCAAGGAGACAAGGAGAGAGAGAAAAAGAGGGAAAACAAAGCCTACACTAAAACGTGATACACCAGAGAAGGAAAATGTTGAACATCTATCAAAACTGCCATGGAAACAAAGAGAGGTGAGCAATGGAAGGATGGACAAGTGCATCACAAAACCAAGGATGGATTTCACACAAAAATGTTCCAAAACTCCATGAACACAGCTCCAAAACCTACAATGAACATCCAAACATGCACAAATACCTGCAATGAAGAGAGGCAAGAAGAAAACAACCAAAAATGAGCAAGGATGGACAAATGCATCACAAAACACGTTTTTTATTGCTCCGTAAGTTTGCACAAAAACATCATTTCATGGGTAAGAGGCAAAAACGCCATTACAGAGCAGGGAGGAGGTTCAAACTCCATTTTCGACCCTGGGAAGAAAAAAAGAAGGGAGAGGCAGAGAAGAATGATGAACAACCTTTTACAAATGAGCCAAAACTGGCTTTTATCGCTCGAACAAAAGAAGGAAATGAGAAAATGTGGGCAAATCCGTTTGACATCTTCAACCACCGACAAAATCTGTTTAATTGGCCTACAAAATGATGGGTTCCCATAAAAAAGCCCATACTTCATCATACATTGCTTCGCAGAGCGAGAAAGAGGCCCATACTTCATTAATTTTGGTGGTTGGAGTCGTTTTCACGTTTTTTGCATGCCATAGACGTTTTCCCATTTTTCTCCAAATCTCAAAAAATCAAAATTGAAATTCCATCAAAATTTCAACAGCTTTCCAATGACACCAAAATCGCGAAAATCCGAGCTCTGGTGCGAAAGATATGGCCCTCTGAAGATTTAGGGCAAAAACGGCAAAATTAGGGCAAAATTTGGGCTCGTGGGGCAAATTTGAACTTTTTCCTTCTTTTTTCAAATTGGGAAAATTTCCCAAAATTCTCCACGCCCCCACTCCTTCCGATGACACGTGGCACCCTCTCAGTTAGGTTCGATCCGGGTTCAAAATCACATTGCCTTCCCTTTTGCAAAATTGGGAAAATTTTCCCAAAATTCTCCGCCCACCCGACTCGACACACACGTGGCACCTTCTCTCGTTGCTTGGGGATGTGTTTCCACTTTTCCCTTTTGTGCTTTTATGGTTTTGGCAAAAAACCAAAAATCCTCCCGCTGCCCCGACTCCCGCTGACACGTGGACACGTGGCGCCTTCACATTGCTCGGGGGCGCTCCTATTTTTCCTTTGACGCACTTTGACCAAACGCCAAAAACTTTAAAGTTCCTCCCCCGACGCCCGCCACTAACCGGGCACACATGGCAGCTTTTCATTTCTTTTGCGGGCTTTCGGGCCGAAATTTTCCTTTGAGTTTTTTAGCCAAAAGGCTAAGTGCCAAAAATTTTCCCGCGGGTCCGCCTTGGGAAAATTTCCCCTCCAAACTCCGCCGAGCCATAACTTGCAAAATACAAGGAGTTAGGAGGACTTCTTTACCTTTCTGGAAAGGGGAAGAAAAATCCTATCTAATGAAGCCATTTCCAGAATCTTTTGAGTGCTCGAAATGTGTGAAAATTGAAGTCGAAGCACAAGGAAGGAAAGAATAGCCAAAATAAGCAGAGGGCTCATTTTGGATAACAGAGCCTAAAGGCTCTAGAGCTCCCATATTGATCACCTCTTTCTTTCAGCCCATTCAAGTGATTGGCAACACTAAGCGTCCTTTGGACACTAGTACATCACACATCAAAGTTGATAGATCAATTAGGTGGCACTTCTCTTAGCGCATCACTACTACTTAGACTACTCAGATCTCCAAGCCTACTATCTCTCACCATCATGGCTCTGCTCCACCCCGGAAACATAGATCTACTACTTACCAGTTGCCCCCAGGCACCACAAGCAAAAATTGATATTACAAGCTTCTTTTCTACTAGGGAGTTACACGGCCTTGGATGTTAGGAGAGATTCTAGAGGAAGTTTCTTGCTTCCTCCTAGGATCCCCCAACCTGCTCCTCCAACCCTATATACTCACCGAACAACATTATCAGATCTCTCACAGTGATTGATAATGGCTCAAATGATTCCTCCACTTTAGGCACAAACAATGACATTCGATGAGATTTGCCTCCAGTCTTCATTGGCACTTGCTCTTGGGGCTTTTGTTCACCCCTCATTACTATTTGTATTGGTTTCTTTGCCACTTGTGTTAGTGGCACGCTGCTCTATTTTATCTTTGTACTTTGCTTCGTCAGTTCGCTTCTAGGATTCTCTCTTCCTAGAACTTTCTATTGCTAATGGTTGTATCCTTCAGTCCCATTGACCTACTTTTGGTCATTTGTGGACATTAATATAATTTCTTTCTTTCTTTCTGACTTTTAATACAAGAGCTGAGCATACATCAAAAGCTAAGTACTTTGAAGTTTCACAATGATATTAGGTTAGCTTATGTTTTCTATTCAACCTGTGAAGCATAACCTGCCATCCAAACATACTGACTTAAAATGCACAAGTAGTGAGCTAAAGGGTAGAGATCCTCCCCAACTGATGTTTATCATCCCATGTGGACCTTCTGGAGTTTAATTTTCCATAAACAGACTGCTGAATCAAAGCATGGAATAACTTTACCATTGGACCATGTACAATATCTCTGCATTAGGTCAATCACCTCAAGAAATGCCTTATGACTGTCATCTGGAATGTGGATACAGCAGACTGGTTATATGAATTTCATGGTAAACTGGGGATTCGCTATCCATCTCAGTAATCTATATTACCATCAGAAAGTGAGATGGGGTGTTACTTTTGAGGGATCAAGGAAGAAGTACAATGTGTAAGATTTGTTCTAAGCTCTTGCTATTTAAGAAGTACATTGTGTCTTCTAAAATTGGGGGACCTGGTTTGAGAAGCTTGCGTTCTTGCTTGGGTCAGAAGGGGATGCATCTTACCATAAAGGTCTGATGTAGATTGTACCTTAAAATAATTTTCCTGTGAAAATAATGTAGAAACTGTTTCTGTCATAAATTGAAATATAAAAAAAGCTATGCTGTGAAAATAACATAGAAACTGTTTCCATCTGACCTTAAGTTTCAAAGGAGAAGCGGACCATATCAGCTTATAAAAATATATTGAAGTGTGGTCCTTTTTTAATCTGTTGATTGAAATGTTCTTGATAGGATTCCTGGATGAAGCATTTTCCCACAGAAGGCTCTGTTGAAAGCCTACACTATGGTGAATCTCAAACACCTTCAAGCTGGATGCAAAGCCTGGTTCAGGCAAATCTAGTAGATTCTGTTAATTGACAATCCAAACCTATTACTGCCTCTCTTCCATATTATTGGCAGATAAAAATTATTGAGACAACATGCAAAAGATGATATGCTACATGGTTGCAAACTTCGCTTCAACACTAAATGTCACCTATGTACCTATTAATAATCTTAATTTGCATTTGCAGGGGACGATCCAACCTTACGACTTAAGACAAATGTATGTTAGTCACAAGCCCAATCAACCAACATTATTTTAAAACAAACAAGAGACCTGATTTTCCCATGGGCCACAGACAGAGATACATTCAAAAAGATATATTAACCTAACTTATTTGTAGCTTTTTATTGTAGAAATTCCAACAGCTCATAGAACCAAAGATTGCAGGTTTTACTGAGGTGACGTTGTGAACTAGATACACTGACTAAGATTGGTAAGTTAGCCACACAAACTACACAATACATGTAGGAATCATTTTACAAAGAATTCCCAATAGGAAACGAAAATGTTAAGTAAAAATATGTGGTTTTAAATAATACATATAACTAATGTTTGTGCAGCCAGATAATTCTAAGAAATTGAGTGAAGCTTTATATTACAAAATCATTATTGCAAACCTCAAGTTTATGTAATGGAAATTTAGAACATTACCTGGGATCATTTTTGCGGTCAGTTGCATGAACTGCAGCTGCAATTACTTGAGATGCACTATCCCTGAATGTCTTCTCTAACGACTGCCAATGCGATCCATAGTTCTGACAAACAGCTCAAAAATTTCCGTAAGGCAACTCCAAAATTTATCAGAAAATACAAACTAATAAATTTATTACTTGGCATTTACTACTCTACTATTAACAACATGATATATTCTTTGAGCTCTGAATCATGATCTTGGTAATAGTTGTTTGACACGCAGATGAATAAGGGTAAATCTACATATTTTGTTTGTCCTAAATGACGAAACATGTAACAAGACTTTCTTTCCAAAAATTTTTGTTAAAAGAAAACTGGTTGCCATAAGATGTTAGGTTTGTTTCACCAAATCCTCAAAAGTAGAAACCAAATATTATGGGTGCAAAGCTCGACAATATTAGCTACCCATGACCACCGAATTTGTGAGTAAAATGACACAGATCTCTATCTGACGTTTCAGAAGTTTTGGACTTCGAATATTTTTAACATTGACAATTGGGTGAGGCCATATAAATCTAAATCTAAAAAAGTATTCTTCATAATTATTTATAAATAACGACATGATTAGATGCTGAATCTTTGACTGCACAGATTGATATGCTAAATAGTTTGTCAGCATGTGCTCTAGTGGTAAGGTGGTGTTAGGAGTATTGTGTTAGTACTCCACATGAAAGTGAGTGAGTAAAATAATTGTATGTGTGAAGAATAATGTAATGAGTTGTTAGTAACAACTCATAGTTAGAAATAGGAATGTGAAGTAAAGAGTATTTGTGTGAGCTAGTTATATAGAATAAATAATAGAAGTTACAAGAGTTGTTGTAATAACTCTCATAATAGTCTAGAGGTGAGAGTAATTATAAGAGATTATGTTACGGAGATATGGTTCTATAAATGTAATGTCTCTCACATGAATGAAACAGAAGAAGTGTTTCATTAAATCTTGTTATGTGTGTTTAGCTTGTGCAATTGTGAGATCTCTAACCAAATTTTAAACAGAGCAAGGTTGGTCCAATATGAGAGTCTTTCAAAGATTTACTTCTTAGTATCTAAGTTTTTGCATTATGACTGTATTGCATTGGATTGCGTTGCTTAGCTATCCACGTTGGATTCAGCGTTACTTGAATCTACTTTTTATTGGGATTTGCTCCTCCTCGACAGCTGGCTTTGAGGAGTTGTTACATTGCATTGGGATCAAAGTTTCTTCCACTCCAACTGAGATACCAAGCTTGCCCTCTGATTGACTGCTCCAATCACAAATTCACCTCTGGTCAGATTTACATGTGCAATTCTGCCATGAAAAAAAAGCGACAAGGCATAAATAGTGGAGCGAATAGTGTTCATTTGTATCCACAATACTTGTGTATCCAGCTCTCGCATTGTCAATGCATGAGAGATTTGGCCTGGGATTTGTTATTGCAGTGAAATCAGGTGTGGTTTTCTGGTGGAATTATAAACCAATCAACATTTGATGTTTAAATCCACCATGATCAAGTTCTATTCTTCCGACTCCGAGCAACGGTTTATACATACACGTGCATTGACAGTAGACCCTTCAAATATTCCAAAGTACTCATCGAGTCACCATAGGCTTCTGAGTTCGCATGCAGCTATTTAGACCTGGCGTCTCTGTACTAACATCAAATTTGTCCACACAAATGATCATTGATAGCGTGCGGCCAATTGGTAGCTCCTTAACTCAGTCAAATCGATCTCTTTTTAAAAAGTTGGTCTTTACATTTGTTGTGTACTATAAGTCTTGAGTTTGTATTAATAATAGTGAGATCTATTATCTTGTTAGATTTTATTCAAAGTAAATAGTCTATTGTTTTTAAAGGTCCATAGAGGTTAATGTCATAATCATGGTAACCCAATTTGTCTAATTTCTACATGTCATGTTTTTAGTAAAAGACTACATTGTGAGTCTTATATTGGGCCTTTAATCTAGGAGTCTAGTGTGTCAAGTGAAAAGCATTGTATGCCATCCTATTTTTAAAGTAGTATCTATAGTCATCTCTATGTCATAAGTGTCTTGTAAGTGAACACATTCTCGGTGGAAACCAACGTTCACAACATTTGTCTAGATTGTGGGGAGGTCAAAATGGACAAATTGAATCTAATTGAAAGGTTTGAAGGCAAAGACTTCCATACATGGCAAGTTCAAACTCAACTGTAGTTGATTGACAAAGACGTGTGGGAAATCGTCGATGGAAAAGTACCAAAACCAAGTGATGCAGATGAAGCAACAAAGTGGGAAACCAAGGATCGAAGAGCAACAACAATTATTGGTCTAGGTCTTTCTGATGCCTACCTGCATCATATAGACCTATCCAAGACGTCAAGTTTCATTTAGATGACATTGAACGAGCTGTTTGGATCTCAAGTTGGAAGCACAGTATTGGCCCTGAAATATAAATTGTTTGGATTAAAAATGGAAGAAGGTGACAACATGGTGCAACACATCAGTAAGTTTTGTTCCATTTTGAATTAGTTGGGATAAAAATTGATGTGAGTGATGATGATGCAAAAGTTGTATTGTTGAATAGCATGCCAGCTAGTCATTCTAACATGGTCTTCACACTAAGTAAAATAAATCCTAGCTTAGAGAATCTGATTTCTTCTATGATAGATGAAGAAAATAGAGAAAAAAATTTGATTTAGAGGAAAGTGTAATGTATAGTAAAAACAAATTCAAACAGGAGAAACCGTATGTTAAAAATAAATTCAAGTAGGGAACAACTTCCAAAGAATCAAAGAAAAGGTTTCTTTGTCATTATTGTAAAACTCTTGGACATGGTATGATGTATTGTAGACAGAGCACAGGATCTCCTTGATGGAAAACTGAAAGAAAATGCCCTCATTACTGAAAGCATAAACAAAAATAGTGATAAGGAAACAAATACTTCCCATTCAAGTGATAAAGACTCTATCGGCCATCCTAGTGATGAAGAGTATTTGTATTAAATGTCTACAACATTCACTGGAGGATGGAGGCACAGGAAGTTGGAAGTCGAACAGTGCCTCTCGACAACCGCTAAAGATGGGGTTGTATTCTAGTTGATGCGTTCCCACAATCAAGCACCATGTGGCACATTGAGAGGTCAAGACCGTATACAAGCTCCAACGCGACATGCTACTTGGTCAAGAGGTGGTGTTTCTCCCCATGTTCGTACTAAGGGGGAATGTTAGAAATATTGTGTTAATACCCACATGAAAGTGAGTGAGTTAGTAAAAGAATTGTACATGTGGAGAATAATGTAATGAGTTGTTAGTCATAGATAGAAATAGGAATCTGAAGTAAAGGAAATTTGTGTGAGTTAGTTATATGGAATAAATAATGGACGTTACAAGAATTGTTGTAATAACTCTCATAATAGTCTAGAGGTGAGAGTAATTACAGGAGATTACGTTACGGAGATATGGTCCTATAAATGTAATATCTCTCACCCAAAAATGAAACAGATTAAGTATTTGATTAAGTTTTGTTATGTGTGTTTACCTTGTGCAATTATGAGATCTCTGAACAAATTTTACAGGTGGCGCATATCACCACAATGATCGAGTTTAAAACCCATTGAAAATCATGTGGCAAATGTGAAATGATGAATTGCCTTACTTTGATTCAATGATCCAGAGGATGTGTGAAAAATTAGTTAGTTTCTTAGCTACTGGAATATTTTAATCAGGAAGGCATGCTCTTGAATGAAACATCTAGTCTTCCAGTCAGATAAAAATTAAGATAGAAATTACTAAGCTCAACAGTAAACAACACTGCATAATAAATATCATGAACAATGGAATCCTTGAAGCTCTGGACTTGTTGAGAATATCTTGCATGCTCTGATAAAATTTCCCTTTCTCAAAATCTCCATATTTTTTGCATTCATTGCCGACTGCATTCCCCAACAGTGTGACCACATCCAAAGGTGCAATACTCTTCTCACTGTCTGTCTGAAAAAAGTTGCAAACAAAAATTCCCCAAAAAAATTCAACCATTATTTTCTTTTCTTCTTGAAAGTTAAGGATGTTCAAAATATAAAAGTACACAAATTTGGATTACTTACGAGGCGTTTACCAGCCATCTGCGATGCAACAACTAACTCATGCTTGTATCCAGCCAGGTACAAAAAGTATTATCTCTGGAATGCTGCATGTAAAACCCAAATAGAGATCTCGGTAATTACTAATTAGCTCTTTTTACTAGCAATGAGAAACAAGAAATCAGACTGAAACAGTTTCGAGCAGGAAAATTGAGGTTACAATTTTAATGTATTTATACATGCAGAATAATTATTACATTTATATAGCTATTATCATATTAAAAATAATTAAACAAAACTCAACTTTCTACAACTATAAAGATATAGCTTTATTCAGATTGATCATTAAGGTTTAATAGAAAACAAACAATGTTTACACAGACATAAGACAACCACTTTAATTGCTTTTCACCATTATATGATATCCTTCAGTCAAAACATAAGATATAAAATATACAGCAGAAAATTGTTTAACTCCCAAGTCGGGATATCAGATCAAAAGAAAAAATTATTGTGGACAGATGTTGGAAATGTTACTGGATTATGGAGAAATTAGGTTTTCCGTTAAGCTGATTCGGTTGGCCATTTGTCCCAGCCTAGAAATGGCCTAGGCAATGCGGGTTTCTCAAAAAACAGGGTTCGGAATGTGAAAGTCATTGGGTGTTCTCTTTCTGGTAACATAGGAAAATACAAATCATTATCTCTGCCGAAAGATTGTCTACAAGGGATTCTTTAATATGCTTTATAAACGAGACCTTTACAAAGCTCAACAACACCAAAAGCTTAACTTCTTAGGCCAGTGATAAAACTTCAACAATGATAGAAGAAGAAAGCTGAGTGATCCTGGTTTTAAAAGATCCAATGCCATAAAAAGAAACTTAAAGAACCCACCTTGAAAAAGAAGATCAGAAGGGCTGAAACCCTTTTGCCTGAGCTCTGCCAGCACAGATGCCTCATGATTGTTTGCATACTCCTTCTTGGCTTTATTAAATCCACTAGAAAGAACTGAGATGCCGCTCTTCAAAAACCCAACCCCCTTTTTTGCAGCTGCTGCATTCATTTCAACAAAAGTATAAATACTCAGCTGCCCTAATACTCGGATACCCAGTACTTATTCTGGCCAGCCCTGAAATATCCCCTGATATTTCATACGCCCGTCTTCTCCTCTAATCAGCAATAAAAATCGAACCCAACAATTTGGCAGTGAAAATTCAGCCACCCAGCAGCTCTAATCAGTCTAACTGTCCAATTCTGATATGCCAGATACCAACTACTCTTATTAGTCCTGCAATTCAACCCCCAATTGCAGATGTCCCATTAAACAGATCCAGCAATTTCTGATAATTCAAACCTCGGATTTCAGAGCTTTAATTAACCTGCTACACATATCCAACAATTCTGATGTATATCTACGGTAAGTATCCCTCGACTCTGATATGTAACCTTTCACCCTACACCTTTCCTATTGTATATCTCTCGGGTATTACCCACAGATAGTATAATGGATTTTCAGCTACCAACAAACCATACCCAATAATTCAGCTCAACAAATTCAGATACCCAGTTAATGTGAATCACTCTTCTCGATAATGTTTGATGCTCCTCTGCTGGTATTTTTCCCCAAAAAAACTGATTAGATCATTATTTCTCAAAATTGCTTCTAGGCTGTTTCTTTACAGAATTGTTCAACAATCATCTTTCCTAGAATCCATTGAAAACTTCCATCTCTGGATCTTTGAACGAATCTTCAAAGCTATAAACTGCCAATTACAAAGCAAAGCAACCGAACATTGGTTTCTTCTCCTTCTGCAATCAACTTCCTTTTCTCCATGCGAAGCCAAAAGAACTAAAACAATTACCGGCATTATAAATTTCAAACGGTTTTTTTCTCTGAAGAAATTAAATGATTTTGACCGGATATAGGACCCATTTGTTTCTTACGTGTCGATTTTAGCAGAAATTCTTATCCTGGGTTTTGGAGGGTTCGTTACGATTTCTAACGAACTTTTTAATGGTGGTGACGCATAACCCCGCACATGGAAAATTTCCCGCGAGTCAACGGCGCTCCCCTGTGATGTAAGGGCAGCTTGCCAAATCACAACTTATGAGATGTGAACGCCGAATGGTATATGTTATTTGATTTAGAGGCATAGTTATTATTGATCCACTTAATCAAGGTTGTTTCTACATTTCAAACTTGTTATAAATTCGTACATGATTACTTGTGATATCGCTTTCGATAGTTAATCAATTTTATAGTTGATGTTGTTAGTTGTGCATTGGTTGTTCAATGGTGTTTTGTTGAGAAACATTTATTATACAATTGATAATGTGTGTGATCGATAGTTGTAGTGTAGGACTTTAGTCAAACATTACATTGTAATGTTGTATGTGTACATTTAATTATGTTACAGTGTTTGTACTTTTAAAGTCAGTATACCATATTTGCAAACAAAAATAAATGTAGGTATACGTACACGTAATGAGACATGTATACGTCATGCAGATTTATATCATGAGTGGTAGCATTTAGTGGGCAATTTTAGTTTCAATAAACTTGATTACATTTGATATCCCTCGAACGACCTTCGCCGCTTTCGATAGAAGAAATGTTGAGTATAGTAGTATTCGAGGTGCTATGAAAGCAGTAAGCTAGTATTTACGATGGGTCGAGTGATAGTAGTCTTGCTTCCTCCTTTCTTCGCTTCTGAGTGCCGGGTACGTGCGCCATATTTGAGTATCTCTCAATGAAAAAGCGGTGAAATGCGCAGATTTGCAAGCGAGGTACTGAGAGAAAGCCGTGAATGTCGACCGCCTTTCAAAGTGGTTCCAATGTCGACGGTTGCTCTCAGTGCAAAGTAAAGTCCTCGCGACTTGTGGATAGTTAATCCTCGTGCCATTTTAATCGGCAAATCGCTTCGATTCCTCTCGAAATAGGGGTATGGGAATATGTAAGGGGTCGAGGGATCCCAACATGGGCCGTCAGATCTATCAAATTTTACAACAACAAATAAAGGTAATGCGCCGGTGGTCGATTGATGCGTCAGAGACAATGTCCGTGATTGTTCCGTGGCACCATTCACGAGGCCTCGCATCAACCCATAGATTTGCAATAAGCATGATTTTTTGTTGTTTGTATAATAGAACGCTGTGTCAAACGATCATCATCGATTTCCCGTCCAATCACCTGTTACTTTCAAAGAATGGATCGGGCGATCGGAACGCTCAATGCCTTCAACATCTCTGTAGGTCAGGCACGCCACTTGATCATTTTTTGCAAACAAATGTGGTGCATCCTTAAAAATGTTGAGCTCCCGCCGAAGTTAGGTGTGTGTCTCAGGCGAGACATCAAGAGTTCCCAATCCTCAATTAGAGGGGTCGAATCTCACATGTGGAGCAAGAAATTCCGGAATGAAACCTCGTGTATTGTTGTTCGTCACAAATATTGTTCGCAATGTAATGGAAGATCAAATCCCTTCCAAAGGGTCAGCTCCGTAGGAATTACTTACGTAAAGAGGACTGGCCCAAAACCGGTGGTAATCGCCCGAGGTCACCGAGGAGGATGACTGATCTGCTCCCAAATCCGATGTTCTCGAGTGTGGGAAAGCTTCATGAGCCTACTCATCAATTTTTCTTAAGAACTTTGGCCCGATGAAACTCATTTCATCAATAAGAACATATTCTATATGTTTCAAATTTCTTGAAAAGACGATAATGCACTACCTTCAAGGGGTTTTAGTTCTTTGATCGAATACGCATGGTCATGTGGATCAGGATGCAGAGATGTCAATGTCAAACACCCCAGTAGGGGCGAGCACAAGTAGAGGAGAGGGAGATATGGTTGATGCTCAGAATGAATTCTGATTTTATTTATCGTAAATGATTTTCCTGCTACCATGCTCTTGAATTATCAATCTTAGTGGAGGTAGAAGGGATTTGTTTCATCAATGGTGTAGTATGGTATCAAGAGCTATTTGTTGTTCTGAGACAAAGGAAGTGTGGAAGATGGTGGTGTGGCATGTATGTTGTCATAATCAGTGTCTACGCTTCTCTCTCGATGAATGATGAACCAATTATCTCGCAAATCATGGGGAACGCCATGTATGGTCCAATTATTGTGGTATGTCAAAATCTCATTTCCCAACATTTCAAGACCGCCTAGACCCGTGTTGTTTCCGGGGCGAAGTTGTGCAAAGACCTGCCATTCTCAGTAATGGTTCTTGTTGAATACCGTATTCGGCTCGAGTCGAACTAACATCCGCTGCAAGTCCTCGTGTCTCGCAGTAGGCGTAGAACATGCCACGGCCTCAGAGTCAGTGCTTGACATGTCCCAAGTGACATTGATGTCATGTGGGGTCGAGCCAAATTCAAACGCGATATTTCCGAAGGCTTGTATAATAGAGTTCTACCAACAGTAAAAGGTCATATGACGTTGATTCTCGAAAGCAGTGACATCCACAAATCTCGGTGGACCCGCATAAATTGTTCAGACGGCTCGCTTTTTTCCATTTATCACCTTTACTGGTGCTTGTTTGTCAGAGCTCCAATCTCGAGCAACTCAATAAGTGGTAGGTGTTCCATGGTCATTGGATGAAACTTTATACGCATCCAAGAAAGCGGTTGTTTGTTGTGCATCGCGCCACTTTCAACGACACGCCTTAATCTTTTTCCAACATTTAATGATACGAATGGACGGCCGCACATAACAAGTGGCATTTTTTTGCAGCATGTGGCATGTTTCTTGGCGCTTATGTCATGTTCAACAACGCTTTCGTGAGCATTTTACTTGATCGCGATATGTGCCGAGAATCTGCATCCGCATCTCTCAAACTCCTGATAGCATTCGTGATATGTTTCAACGTTGCTCGGCTTTTGAAGCATATTTTGCAATATACTTAAGAACGGCATATGGCGGAAAGTACCGGCTCAGCAATCGACATTTTCTCTCCATATGTATATCATTGTTCGATCAGTGGATGTTCAATCTGGCATCGCTTTCCTAAGGGAGGTACTTTATTTTCCTATCACCTTCAATGTGTAAGGAAGAAGTAGGTCAGATGGCCCAAGAGCGCAGACACTGCACCGCACTGTGATTGCTTTCTACGCAGCATGTCTACTCCGAACATTTAGTGTGGCGCCGAACTCGATTAAGTAGTTCTTCAAGGTCCGCATGCGCGGGAGGTGGATAGAATTTGTGTTGTATCTAAAGCAAGCAAGGGTCATCTAGAGTGACTCGCGAACGAAATCCAAGCGGTCAGTAAGTCGGGCGGGGTTCCAGAAGATACGAACTTATCAAAGTATTGTTTTGTCGCCTCAATAACTCGTCAGTGGTCCTCCCACCCAGCCTGGTCTACCTTTGGTGCATTCTCGAGCCACAATAAACCGTGGACATGTGCAGAGCCTCTATGTCTGCCATTCGTACTCATGAGACGAGGGAACATAAATATTAGATATGTAGTTTGGGAAAACTTTAAAATAAGTAGATTTGATTACCCGTACTAAAAGTCTATCTGCTCCAAGTTCCTTCTCGCAATATTTCTTCCCGAAATATCAGTGAATCATGTGATGCAGGTATGTCGATACTCGATGAGGGTTAGAGACAATGTTAAGTGTTCTCCAACGCTGGCGGCTCGAGGATCTATTGGGCATTCACCGCATATAATATTGTGGAGATCCGCCATTTAGTGTCTCGCAAGACTTAGAGTGAAGAATAAGGTCAGTCCCTAATTGTTCCACCATATCCGAAAGCTCGCTTCTACTTTTTGCCCGTAATGAACGTGTCCTCGAAGGCTCGATCCAAAGCGCATTAAGCTATCCGGGAGGTTGTCTTTGGGGCATTCCAAAGAGTTGTCTTCGTAGCTCTCTAATTGTTGGAGGGATTCCAGATTCGTGTTCTCGTTTCATAAAAATCGCCGCGTGGACCGCTTCGTGTCGCATTATGAGGTTTAGAAGGAAGTAACAAATCTTGGGTGGGAACCAAACGCCTTATCATGGTAACGCATCAAATGAAGTGCGTATTCATGCATCGGAACTTCTTTAATGCGGGTTGTTGCCATATCGCTTTTTTCCCGCTTGGAAATAAAGTCGGGAAAGCCATCGAGAATAGCCTTCCGTATTATATTCATTTATCAAGAAAGCCCAAGCTCTCCGCCATGGCATGGTAAATGGAGTGTTACCATCGTGGTTTGAGCAAGAACTGTTCGATTTCTCTTCTTCTGTTCCTCGTATTGTGAGGTGTTGGCACGAAAGACGATGAGTGTTCATATGTTTCATCAAAGTGGGTGGGAACACCACTACCATGAGTCAGAGAGCAAGTTTGCATTTGGGGAAGTTCCATCAGGGTCATGTTGAGAGAGGAGGAAACATTTGACAATTCAGATGGTAGTGAGGAAAGGGCGCCATCAAGCGATTAAGACATCTTTGTAATAGGGTCGTGTTGGATTTTATATTGCAAGGCTCGCACAAACACGAGATCTACCGACGTAGAAATCATAATTTTTAAATTAGATCCTTCCCTTTCAGATGAGAACTATGTCCAAATCTCCAAGGCGGGGCAGGGTCTTTGCTATCAAGTAATGTTTTGGGAAGCTTATGGTGTGTCCTTCGAGTATTTGATTGCCCGCCACGTACTGGGCGACTGCATGAATGGATTAACTCGTGCGATAAGCATCTCCTCGATTTGGGTTAAAGACGCAAGAACGATAGGTTGTTTTTCAGTGGTCCATGTTGTTCCATGAAGAGAAGTGGTGGCCTTGTTTTTCACTTTCAGATCTCTGTTACACGAGGGAAAGCCTTCGAAAAAATTGTTTTAATTCCAGGTAATTTTCCAAACAGATTGAGCAAGTTTGGATGTTCGCCAACAAATCTATTCTTTTGCGAAACCGAACGTTGGGCTTCTAAATTCAAAGAAGAGAGCGGGATATGGGAAATCTCTGTGTATTAGAAAGGGGTGGGGTGTTCTGTTTCACTGCTTGTGGATCGTAAGGTGGAAAGCAAAAGGAGAGGAGAAACCGTCAGATATGTGGGATGAATCAAGAGAGGTCAAGATTTGAGACAGCTTTCATGTGGCATCCCGCATATTTGGGGCAAAGTGACAAATAAAGAAAGATGGGTTCGTATTTAAAGGAAGTGGCATGCTCTTGAAAGGTTTTTTCCATGGAAGTTACATGCGAATGTTGGTCGCAATTCTTCAAGAGTTGATTTGATGGCAAGATTGGAATGTCGGGGGATCGAGGTTGTTGGTCGTTGTAAGTCAAAGATATTAGAGATTTTCGTTGTTCTATGCTCTAATTTACTTACGCCGTTGCTCAACAGCTTATGTGTACTTTATTTTTTTGCGTAGTTTTCTTCGTTGGGCCTGCTTTTAGAGTCGACATGATCATAAGTCACATGATTATGGAGTACCACCGCTGATAAAGATCATTTTGGGTTAGCAAGGAACGATACATAGTTTGATGACAAACAAATGCGTAAATAAGTGAAAATGTAAAACTAAATTCAATCAGTAATGCATGTGGAGTTCCAATGGGAAATACGCATAAGAGGTAACAATTTGAGTTTTGAGAAACTACTTTTTTATTAAGGAAAAGAGTATTAGATATATAAAACATACAATGTGTTCACATACTACGTAAGGATGTAAATACGTATATAACAAAATTGAATATTTTTTATATTTATTTTCTTAAAAGTACTAACAATCCGCATAATAAAGGAGACAATAAGATGTCACTGTATAAGGGAATTCAACAATTTTCTTTTCAAGCAAGGAAAAAAGTGAAACATAGATATGAAATAAGAAACATAATAGCAAAGATAGTTCAAAGTATAGAATGGGATGAGTGAGGGTGTAATGTTTGAAGGGACGGTGGGCTGGAAATCCTTGCGTAGTTGGTTATGGAGGAGTTGCACTATTTTCTCGCTTTCTTTGAACCGAGGATGACACATTTCAATCTGTTGTTTCCGCAATATGTCTCTTTTTCAAAGTGAAAGTGTGAAGCAAAGATTCGCTTTCCGATGACATTACTTATAATTTCACTAGTCGCATCTTCGCTATAGTCAATATATGGAGGTCGCTATAACACCCATGATTAACTCACTATCTCATCAAAAGTGGTAAATCGATCAAGTTCTCCCGTTGGGTCCTTTAGATCGATTCCAGTGCATATCTATAATCATAGTTTTGCACTTGTCTGTCACAGAACTCAACATAACCATGAACCATTACCATTCTCTTTCACCTTTTTCCCGCATTGTTTGTTACACTTTTTCAAGAGGACATGCCTTGTAAAAAAGTTGTCCATGCTAATATTCGTGATTTCGCAGAACCATGGCCCATTCATTTCTCTCGTTGTTCCCATGTTTAGTACCTCCAAATCGTCACATAGAGGTCATGCTTTTGAGGGCCTAGAAATTGGGTCAGATAGAGGGCGCCTAAGGAAGTAGTCATCGGAATCAACCCACCCCATGAAGTGTATTTGTTTCTGAAATTTTAGGGTCGACGTAACATTTGGTTCTCAAACAAGGTCCACCGAGCTTCCATCAAACCGGAGACGCGGCAGCTTTCAAGGCGAGGACCGGAAGAGGCGGTATAGAAAGCATGTCTTCAAGTTCGCTCGCTTATATCATCTAAGTGATGTCCCCACAATGTGACACTTACACCGAAACCCGACATGTCCTTTAACCGTAGTTTTCTTCTCTTTGTTTCGATTTGTCATACCGACGAATTGTTGAGCATGGTGACATCGTAATAACAATTCCAATCAAATCAACCAGTAGAACCTTCAACACCATTGCAGTAATTCCTTGATTTTGGTGAAGTGAAAGTTATGGGAAGGTATCAGATCTTCATTTGCTATGAGTGGAGATATGGTTGAGGAAGGTCAGCAGAAAATCTCCAAAGCATTGTTCAAATGGTTATAACATAGCTTTCAGATCGCAATCCTCGCAATCCTCCCATCGAAATCAGTATATAGCTTCCCATTCTCAATCTGCTCCATGAATGCTTCCACGGCCTCACAAACAAGTGATGTGGATTTCTCCTCCTTCCCGATCAACAAAATCAAACCCAAACACGGATCCATTTCCCCGTGCATCGTGATATCGTGCGAAGGGTTGTTTTTGCTAGGCACGGCCCTCTACTGACCACATGTGCATAGATGTATTCAAAGCACTTATTTTAGTTGGTGTTCTAAAATATTTGTTAACCCGATTTGCACTTGATCTGTTTGTGGCAAATCGATCGTGTTTGAGAGCATTTGTTGGTAATCG
Source organism: Taxus wallichiana var. yunnanensis (assembly GCA_018340775.1). Taxonomy (NCBI): domain Eukaryota; kingdom Viridiplantae; phylum Streptophyta; class Pinopsida; order Cupressales; family Taxaceae; genus Taxus; species Taxus wallichiana. The sequence continues at coordinate 921,968,552 of CM031240.1, read as the reverse complement.
GATCGAGCACCGATTACCAAATGTGTTTCAACAACAACATCCATTTCAATGATAAGAACGGTGCTGCAATGGAAAAGAAAAACATGATATAATTAGAACGAGCAACTGGATGGAAAAAATAAACAGTAATTAAATTTTAATTGATATAGCAAGAGTTTATGTACATTGGTAATCGAGCAAGAGATGAAGCTTACACCACTTTTGATCATTCTAACGAGGGATTTGTGTAAGCACACACACGATGGAGCCTTCTCAGATTGAATCGTTTGCCACACGACTTGCAAATTTGGAGGGTAGAAGTGTTGTCTCAAAATGTATCCCATCTCAAAGGTCAACACGATGTTGGGCTCCCGTGTTGAGAATGGACCTTAGAGAGCTCAAGTGCAAAAGATCTCAAATGTGGGGTCAACATCGAACCACCCTCAATCAATTGAGAAATGCCTTCGTGTGTCAAAGTTATTTCCATGGCAACTAAAAGATGCTCGAGATTGTGAGAATTCTGCAAATATATGGTGGAAAATGTAAACTCAGAGGGCAATCAATCATGAAATGAAGGATTTGTTCAGAAATCATGCATTTGTAAAGAATGAGAACCTTTAAAGTTGACTTCCTTATTATTTCATATTTTCTAAAAAGTGCAAACATGAAGTCTAACCCTTTAACAATTCAATATGCAAAAAGTGATATAATGTACAAAGCTTTGGTCAAAACAACTAAAATTTGTATGGTTGTTTTTCGCATTTTAAAACTATATGTATTTGTGTGCAAATATTATGAAGTACACATTAAAAATGCGTCGTTGGTTTACATAAAGAAGCGAGCAATTGTATAAAGGAAAGATATAATGAATAACTCATTAAAAATGTGTTGTTGTTGTTGTTTGTTGAAAAGTTAGATTCTGTGCCCCATATGTTCCGCCGCAATATATACATGCATTTATTTGAAATGAATTACATATTATTATGTTAAGCAAACAGAATGGAATACAATAAGAACAATATGTACACTTGAAGTGAGAAGACTATAGGTATTTGTATGGAAACACAAAGATAAAGAAATTAGAAAGCATAGTTGTTGGATAACAAAACTCGAACATGTGTTTGATAAGTTTGATTCTCCGCTCGGATATATACTCACGACAATACATACATGGAATATTTGGAACGAGTTACAATTTATTTCAAAATACTTATAAACAAACACTTATAAACTAACCACTACAAGCTATTTTTTAAAATCAAATTTCTTGCTTTTTTTGTGCAATTTTCTTTGCACGTTTCTTGTAGTTTTCCAATTCACAGATGCCTGATGGAATTCCCATTCTCCCCAATTTGTAGTGGTTCATATTTCAAAGCATCTTCGTCAAATCATAAATCAAGCAAAAGCCTCGTGAATGATCCGCAATCGCTCGGATTTTGAGAGAAAATCGGGGATGTTGGCATCGCTTATCTCTCATCATTTCAGCTATCACTCCGGCCTCAATGCAAAACATTAACAACACATCAATACGCTTAAAATTTTCCTCCTCCCTCTGCAAGTGAGGCGTAGTTAATGTCAATCCCGCTGTGGGGAGGGGAATTGTGTTTCTAGTCTGCATCATATTAAACTCGGAGAGGGAAAATAAGTATGTTAGTCCACCAAGATGTTCTTAGGTATGACGGGCAGCTTTAAAAGCCTTGTCACCGATCGCCTAACATCCAACTTGGATGCTTCAAATGGCCTCACTGGGAACGAACCCTCAAAGACATAACGAATCCTGCTATCGATGAAGGCACGTGCCCCCACATGTCACTTCGAAAAGGATCGAGTCTAAATATAAATGTAACAATCAAAAGAATATAACATGAAAGCTCTCTACAATAATTTTTAAACCATAAAGATGCAATAAACGAAACAAATGAATAAGCACTTGAATCAATATTAAAACCCACCTCAAGTTTGTTTAGAGACGACGCTCTTCTTTACCGCGGGAGAATGAGAATCACAAATAACCTACAAAAAAGTGAAAAAGAAGTTAATAAAACTAAATATATCTACACTGCCAATGTCATATTCACTACATAACGCTACCACTCATGATATAAAATTGGTAAATGTATATGCATGAATTTGTAACAAGTTAGAAATGTAGAGATAGAACATTTAAAACAAATAACTATCCCTCTAAAACAAATAACATATACGGTTGGGTGTTTACATTGCATTGTACACACCATACTTTTTTCATACTTCATTGTTTATAAAAATAAAAAAATTATATAGATCACCATGGTCGTGAATATATCGAGGCAGCATGAAATTTTCTCAGTGGATCATAATAATTATGACGTTGAGCTCACTATCCCCGGTAATTTCGATTTGTTTCAAAAAAATGATGTTACTGATATTATTTACAACTTCAAATTTTTTAACAGAACAATTTATCAATAATTGTGGATATATTTTGTAACTAAGCTTTAAAAATTCATGCAATCTAATACCCTCGCTATCGCAATCTAAACGGTACTTCTTCCTATTCACTATTCACTCATTACTTAGAATGGGGTTTCTATGACATCAATGGGCGACCTCATTTCTAACTTTTGTCAGAAAGCTTGATTCGGATGCATGCCATATGTGACATAGCACTTTCTTGATGAGGTTTAAATTGAGGCCTTAACTCCGCAAAAATTAAGTTTTATGTGAGCTTTCAGATCTCAAACAAAGGAAAGGAAGCTTAGTTAAGAAAAGGAGAACTTGAGATCAATTTAGGAAGGTGGATTTTCCATTCAACATTTTAATTATGTAGTTAGGTGGAATTTTGGAGAACAAGAAATTCACAAACCTCTTCTGAAAGATTTAAACAAATTCAACGAAGAATGTCTTCTAACCACACTTGGAGCCATCTATGAAGGGAGGAATGTCTTATGCAATGAAAAGTTTGACAATATATCTTAGAAAAACATAGCTTATATATCGGAACATATTATCCCGAGGATATTCTCGCAAGGCCATGTGATACCCCGCACTTACCTTTAATAAAATGAAAAGGTGGAAGAAGTTTTGATAATTATCAGATAGATTCTCTTAAGGGTGCAGTCCATATTAAAAGCTTCTTCAACTGGAAATATTTGCCAAAAGGAGATTATAAGATCATCGTTCAATCAACCAATTTTTTTGTGAGTTGGGTTGCATTCTAGATTCTCAAGTAAGGTGCTCAAAGCCAATATGGGGGAAGAATTATAGATAATATAGAACAAGAACACACAAATCGCCAAAATGGATATAGAGAAGCACCTGGTCACGCTAAAACTTCAATGAAGGCCTTAGGCAAATACAAACTTTTAAATGTCATGAAAATTCGCTCAAAATTAAAAAAAATGGAACAGCTCAATGACCTGAGAGATGGGAATTCATTCCGGGTTATTTATTATGTCAATCAACTCACGCAGCATTTTACATGTTACAACAAGAGAATTCCTCAAGACACTAGAGTTCTTTCTGAGATTAAATCCATCCCAAAAACTTCACACCCACCTTTTTGGATTCAAACACGAGCAAGCATGTTCTTCTGTGGGTTCACACTTAGAAATCTAAGATTGCATATGGTTTACCGCCTGGATGAGTTGACAATATATTCAAAAACATAGGTCTTTATGGAACATATTGGTCTCATGAAATTCCCGCAACGTGGAGCCGAACAAGAAGCACTTACCCTTTACTATAAATGTAAAAGGTGGATGATTTTATCGAACATACAAGTCGGGTGACATAACTTATTGGAGCATCCAACCGTAAATATTTACACAAAAAATTTTGATTCTAAGATCACCGAGGGAAGAATTATAGATAATATAAGAACAATGAACACACCAAACGCCAACAGAGAAAAGAAAAAGAAATATTTTTGAAATTTACATACCAAACCAATACCATTAATGCAACCAAATCAACTAACAAGAAAAGAAAAACGAACATCGCTTATTCCCAAACAGATAACAAATACAAATACCAAACGCTATTTATAAAAAGGGCGGAATCTAAAAAAATGCTAAAAATAGGATCTTAAAAATAGAAAGTCAAAATTGCATGCAAAGTAAAAATGACATGCAAACAAATTGTCACAAATTTAATCCCATTTGAAAACGCCTAAAAGGTCAAAATTTAAATTTAGATACTGCAGAAACGTCCTCGAGGTCCTCTACCATAGGGAGAACGCCTTCTGGCGTAATTAAGAAAGGGGTCATTTTATGTGCATTCTTAAAGTGGTGTTTTTGTGGAGAATAACCTTGATTTTCTATTAAACCCAGAACAAATGTTGCAAATACATTAGAAGGGATGTTAGATAAAAGTTAGTTGTGTAATAATTGAATACAAATGCAAGTGAGACATGCAAGTTTGTTAATACTCACTTTTCGGGAATGTAGTGAATGTGAAGTGTTGTTGTAAAAGTAGATTGAAAGAATGACTAAGTGCTTTAACATATTATCTCTCCATGAAACTAAAATGAGACAAAATATGCAATTATATCTATTAGACAAATTTGTGTACACTTGATATCTATTTGTATCCGAGCTTGATAGGTGAAGGTCCTTAATAATGTCATGTTTCTACCGAACTACTTTGATTTAACACTAGTCCATAGTTGTTGCTCCTTTAAAGTTGTACATAACTATAGTTGTTTCTTCCGCAAGATATAATCAGAATGTAACAAATTGAGTGATGAAATGGATACTATCGATGCATCTATCTATATATTCCGCTCCGCATGTTTCTATGCAAATCAAACAATTTGTTTGAGTAGGAGAAGCTTTGAAATGCTTGGTGAGATCAAGATAGATATAAAATATCCAATATCAAAAAGGGTTGTCAAAGTTTGTAAGATTGATAATTTTCATGGCAGCCCCGATTCCATAAACTGTTTTCTATATTGTAGATGTTATTAAAATCTTATCTTTCTTTCATTCATTCCATACCAACAAAACAAAGGTATAATTATTTTTTGCATTATATAGATACTTAAGCTCATTCTCAATATTTATTTCTTTAGCATTCTAATTCACTTATCCAAAAATGTTCGAAGACAACTAAACATAATACAAATTATTGAAGGAAAAACCTACTAAAACCCCTTGTGATTGACAAAAGGGGGTAAATTATGAGGGGCATGTTGTTAAGTTGATAGATGTCTAAAACCAGTGGTATTTGTACCAAAGCAATTTGTATGGTTGATCCATACACATGAATATTGAATGTACATCTTTCAAGAAAACAATTATCTCAAGTTGTGCCTGAATTGAAAGGGAGGAATGTAAAAATCCAAAATGATCAATGATGTTAAAATATCCTATAAGAAGAACTTTTAACATCCAAGGCTAGTTTCACTTTTATTCGAGTACTAACAAAATTTAAAAACTGGTTACAAATTTCACTTTAATCCCCAACTACTATCATTCTTGACTTCACATAATTAACAAATACAAAGTGTACAAGATTTCCACACTCACAAATAAGATATCACGCATAATCGTTATTGTTGACCACAATTTATTTCTATAAAAAACTTGAAATCTACCATTACTCATTTTGATAACATACATCCAACCTGATGTGCTCTTTAACAACTATGTAGAGAAGAAAAGTAACAATAGATTCACAACAGTCTATAACAACAATGATCAAAACAATATAAGAAATTAACAACAATGCATTGCAATAGCACTTGTGATGATACCCTTTCAAAATCATAATTAACTTAAGTAAACGTGTTTGAAAGCATAATCTACTCAGTTCACTTGGTGCTCAACTCTATACTAATTGCACCCAAAGTACTCCCTATGTGTCCTACACTATCCCCAACATCCCTTCTCACACAAAAATGGACATATTTTGGTCTGTATCCTGCAGAGTGGGATAACATTGTTGTTGTTGTTGTGTGTTCACCACTGCGAGTGCCATCTTCTGTGTTGAGCTAAGGGCCTTGCTAAGCTGGGTCGAGTTGAGGTTATGCTTTATGCGATTCTTTCCCTGTACTGACACGCCTTTAAACTCTTCTTGTTTCCCCAACCTTTGCTTGTTTATGGTTCTTGACACCTCGAAGTAATAGGATTCAAGCCCCCTCCTTATAACCCTTTAGATGTGGCATTTGTGTAATATCAATTGTATGTGGCATAGTAAATTGTAATTTAGCTACAGGGTGATTTTTTAACTTCTACAATTCCAGTTTAAAATTCATATCCATTATACGAAAAAGTAAAAAAAAACCACTAATTTCTTTGACTTCCATATTTCAATGTGCAAATCATCTGTCAATTTCTCATAAGCCTTATGTGATTTAGCATCTTGTTTCAACAACCCAGTTTGTCTAGCAATAGTGGTTTCTTCTACTTGCTTTACTTGCAACAACCTTGTAACTTGTTACTTTTGTATTTCCAATTCGAACTAACTGTACGTTTGCTTCTTTTCATTGTTTTTCTATTTCTTCATGTACCAATTTCTTCTATACCAAATTTAAGAATTCATGGATTTGTTATAATTTCCATGACACTTGAATGGTGCAATATAGAAAATGAATTAAAAAGTTGCGAGAAGAAAAAAGGTCATTCAAGGTCCATCATCAAATCTTACACTTAAGGTATTTGTGTTTGAAGAATGAAATTATAGTGTTAGTGACTAGTATTTAAAGGTTAATGCATGCAAAAGCTATAAAATAAAATTTAAAAATAGTAAAACCAAAGTAACATGCAAAATCAGAAAAGCAAAATTGTTAAAAATAACAAAAGCAAAATTGTTAAAAATAACAAAAACAAAATTGTTAAAAATAGCAAAACCGTCATTTAAGCCGTCAAATTTGACACAGTCCCATGAATGTCCACAAAGCCTTTTCCCATAGGGGTAATGCCTTCAAATAATTAAATATTTTTTATATATAGGGATACGAAAAATAAAATTAAAATTTTATATTTTAATAAATGTTGTGAGATTGTTTATTTGTGTGAAAATGGACTTAGGGCATCCTCAACATGCTCGAACATGTTTTTAAGTGTCATGTGTGGGATTATTCACTTCCCCACCCTTATATACCTTGTCCCTATCATATATAGAGAGAGGAGGGGCCTCCTCTATATATTATAACTCAGGGAGATTATACCTAGGGAGGTATTAATAGACCTTATAACCTTATGGTATAGGGTTTCATGAGTCTTATATTAAGTAATTTCCAAATGTAGGAGGATTTTAAAGGAATATAAAATAATGAAAGATATTAATAGCTTTCATGAAGACCCCCACACATGCAAGCAAATTCGGTGCTCATAGCGCACTCGAGGGCAACTAGAGTGTGTTCGTGCGCGCCATCTAGCCATCCCTCCCGCCGCCAGTGCCACCCCAGAGCTCATGTACGGACTAATTGTTTTTTGTTATCTGCGTAATTAAAATAAGTTAAGTTTTAAAAATTAAACCTATTGTTGGGTGCCAACAATTAGAAGCCCTTGTTTTTTCCTAAAAACAATGAAGTCAAAAATAGAAAAAAAAAAAACATGCCCGGTTCGCATGTGCACATCCCGTGGGGTCGCCTCGACATCAACCCGTGGTGGGCTACAAGGTTTTTTCTATTTAACAATGTGTTGGATATGAGATTGAATAGTTTATAGGACTAAGAGCAATAATTATAGTGTTTTGTTTTAAAAAGATTGTTTGGTTTAAGATTATTTATGTATCGAAAAGTGATTACAAAGAAAATAGGCAACTTACACAGAGCTACAAAAAAAAGAGTTTACAACCTCGCACATAAATAAAAAGAGACAAGGGTCACTGCTAACAAAGAGCAACGAACCTGAGCTAAGCAAAAGGAATCCAAGAACAACTAAAAAAACTAATCAACTATAATTGTAAACAACAATTACATAACATTAAAAATTAAAACATATCCCTTGAGTGTATATTATGTAGTCCATCATTTCTCTGTGTAGTCTAGAGTTGGAAATTTGCAACTTGATTTTCTCTAACTGGAAGGTTATCTTTATGTTTCTCCTTAGCTTCACCTGTAGTTCAGAAAAAAGAGGCGTAGTCTAGAAAATAATGTTAGAGTAAAGCCTTGGAATTACAACTCCCTGATAAATATTAGAGTTAGAAAATACTGATGAACATTTGATTTTCCATATATGCATTAAAATAACTTAACAAAATATGCAATAACATTATTTTCCTTTCATATGCCAAATAAGGTGTGATGCCCGTTAAAACAACCCACTTGAGACCCAAGAAACAACCTAGGGTTAGTCAGGAAAATTATGGAATAATTTTTTTGATTAGAAGTGTCCACAACCAGGTTACAAGACAACAATTGACACTAACAAGTTCCGGAACAAGTTTAATCTACTAGAACATACTTTTCTTTTATTAACAATTATCAGAGGTCACAAGGTCCAAATTTTAGGGTTAGAAGTTTCTAAGGTTCAGGGGTAAATTAACACCATACCCACTCTCTAACAGGCTTAGAGTTTCAACTTGATTTTCTCACACTTAACGCATTCAAAATTTCCTAAATCATTCCCATTGGATAGGAAATTTTCTCACCTTTCCAACGATATAAAGAAGTCCTCCTAACTCCTTGTAAAACTCCAGTTATGGGCAGTGGGCCTTGGGAGTCAAATTTTCCCCAAAGGGACACGTGTCGAGTGGGGAAGAAAGCCCATTTTCCGGTTGGCGGGTCACGGGGTGGTGTTTGGAATTTTTTTCTGCATGGGGTGCAAAGTCCACATTTTTCCCGTGCCTTCATGGGTCCTCCAAGGACACGTGTCGGGCTCTAAGCCAAGGCGGGAGAAATGAGGGAAGGGCGGGGGTGGAGAAAGTTGGAGACATTCGCCGAAGGGGAAAAAGACCATTTAGCACCCACGCGCCCGCGGGTCCACCAGGGACACGTGGCGCTCAACGAGCCAAGCGGGGAGAAAGAGAGGGATGGGTGGGGCTGGCGGGGTTAGTTGGTGAAATTTTCCAAAGGGAGGGAAAAGGGGTAAATGGTGCACGCGGTTCGCATGTCTCACAAAGGTCTCACCAGGGCGAGGGCGGGAGTGCGGGGCCATGGAGGTAAACTCCAAAATTTTCCAAAACAAAATTTCAAAAAAACAATAAAGTCTGATGAGGGTTCCGCCCCTCCGCCATGCCACGTGGCAGCCTCTGATTGGCTATGGGCCGGTGAGGAAATTTTTAAAAAAATTCCCCAAAAAAAAATTTTCAAAAAATTTTTCTAAGGATTTTTAAAGGGAAAATTTTTCAGGCCATGGGCCCGCCAGAAAATTTTCCCAAATTTTCCCACCAAGGAAGGAAAACTTCAAAGGGCCATAACTTTTGCTAGAAAGCTCAGTTTTGGGAAAACAGGACTTTCTGAAAGCTCTCGATGCCTCTTTTGCACAAGAATCATAAATTTTACATTTTGATAAAGTTTGAGGGTCATTTTTAAGAAAATGTTCTGCAGGCTTTTAAAAGCCAACTGGTAAATTTTAACTTATAAATTTTGGTTCAATTTGATCTCCTCCTTCACTCAACATGCCAAACAAACATGGAGGATTATTCTAGGAAGGATTTAGGATGTTTTAGGAAGGTAAATTTGCTCAATTGATTCCAATTTGAATTTTTCCAACAATTGATAAAAAAGATCAAAAATGACTATGAAAGGTTTGGGCCCGATTTTGCAATGTTTTAAATGATTTCCTTAAGTGTTTTTGTCAAATTTGAGTTCCTTGATGTTATAGCATGCTAAATTTTAATGTTTCAAAGTTGATTATTATGTGCAGGCTCGAACTATGCATTTTAATTAAATTATTTACCAATTTTAAAAATTTACAATGAGATCAAATTAAAAGGGGTCCATCTAATTTTTCATCATTCAAGTATGGCATTTCATTTCTAATCTATCTAATACATTTAATTGATTTAAATCAAACCATTCTAAATCAAAATGCAATACTGAATTCAATTTTATACATTTCCAAAAGATACAAAATACTGTATTATTCCACATACATTTCTTCCTTTCAAACAAAGATTTAATTATCTCTTTTGCCATACAATGAAACATTGAATTCATTCCATGCTAGACTTAAGTGTTTTCCTTCTTCAATCAATCATTAAAACAAGAATCCAGTTTCTATCTTTCCCAAAATCATATATTTTAAACAAGGCAGAATAATACAATTTCATCTCACGTGTTTCTTCCTTTTTCCATTTTTTTTTCAAAACAGGATTCATTCACAATCTGATATTCCAATTTAAATCAACAATGCAAATGAGGGAAGGTATTGCAATTCTTTATTAATTCAAAAATAAATACATCTTTACATTCTTCCATTCCTTGAATGCAATTAGCAGATTTCACTTTCTTTCTTTCAAATGTACAAAACAAAATATAAATATCTTTCACATTTCAATATGCAACTTTCATAACCAATTACAAACATCTTTTCTTCACAAAATACATTACAATTTCATCCACTTCAAAGTGGGAAAGGTTACAATGAAATATATTTCACAAGGGACTAGCAAACTGTCTTCTTTTGCTCCAGAACAACAACATGCAAGTTTCCTTTTTTCTTCCAATTTGATCACAACAAAAGTGGGGGAAAGGCAATGCTCTCCACCCAACCAAGACATCCAATGAAAGGAGAAGCCATCCTTCATCATTGGCCCCCGAGCCCCAACCACAATGCAATAAGAAATGGATATCAACCCATGGCAACAACAAGCTTCCACAACACACAACATTCTTTCAACATGCATAATCAAATTAAAACACATAGTTCAACACAAGACAACAGTTTACAACTACATTTGAAAACATTCAAACAGAACTCAAGCTTGATCATGCAAGCCAAAGGAGCAAGGACTATGGGGAAGCTACTTATGCCTCCCAATGGGAATTGGGCATCCACCTGTAACAAACCACCAAAATAATTCATCACACATATCCTTATGCCCCCACAATCCCTCCTTATGCCCCCACAGATTTCCTTATGCCCCCACAAAGTAAGAAATGCAAGCTATTTATTTTCCATGGTGGATCCCAAACCCAAACTCCCTCCACAAGAATTCTGATGCCACTGGCATTCCCTTATGCCCCCACATGAATTCCCCATAGCCTTCTCCTACACCATCCCTATGGCAGTCTACCCAAACAACCAATAAAATACACAAAACATTCACCATTCACACATACACAAAAAGAAATAACAACATAAAAAAGAAGCTAAGCTCCTACCTCTCCATGGTAGCTTTTGTTTCCAAACAACAAGCTTTCAATGCCAAAACACAGTCCCAAAAATCAGCAACCAACAAGCATGCAAATTTTCCAAACTCCTTCCAAAAGCAAGAGCTCCAAGCACAAGAAAATTCACCCCAAGGAAGCATGCAAAATGATTCAACAACCCAAAACAAGCAAAGAGTTTTAATTTTATAGAAGAGGGAAGAGAAGAGGATGATGTGGATCCATGTAGGATGCCACATCACACATCCTCAACTCCAACACAAAAGTCAAAATTTCATTCTCCAAAGCACAATAAAGAGGTGGGTGAAAATATGACAATTTACTTGCACACTCCAAAAAATCCCACACCCCAAAGGACTGAAATTAAATAAAATGTAAGAAGAGTGCAATTAAAACATGCAACATGATTAATAAAAATGCATTAAAAAGGCTAAAATCAACCTTCCAACCATAGGTATGGTTGGTAAATAAATTTAAGAGGTATGGGACAAGTTTTACTTGTCCCACAAGCCTCCAAAAACAGCCCCAAGGACAAATTCGAATTTCCAAGGAGGTGGAGTGTTTCATACTCCAAAATCTTGACTTACACAACTCTTACACAAACTTACACATCCCTTACATATTTAATACAAAGAGCCAACAACTTCCATTATTACTTTCTTATATCCAAATTTGATTTATTTAACTTTTAACCATATGTTTTCTCACATTAATCTACCACAATTTAATTAAATAAAAGAAAGGGACACATCACTAATAAAATACATACAAACAATAATAATAAAAAGGAACCACATTAATAAAATACACAAAACCCATGGTCACATTTAAAGGTGATCCCCCATGGGAATCCCTAACAAAAAAAACACAACACACACACAAAAACAAGTTGCCATGGTGACCTTGTTGAATTCATCTAGAATTCCAATGTGGTTGGTCTCCAATCCCCGATGTTTGTTGTGATATTTTAACCTACAAAACACAAATACCTCCTTCGGCCTCGTGGCCATATCAGAACATCCAAAATGAATATAAATATAATTCCAAAATCATCTATATAAATGAATCACAACAACATCAAAGTAACAACTATATCATTCGTAATTTAATCAACAACTATATCATCATCATATAATGTCCATTTTCTAGGTCTACTCACAATATCCAAAATCACATGTCCGAACAACATTCAAACTATATCCATGTCAAATAGTATATCATCATCCACATATGAAGTGTCTCTAATAATCATCATGCATCATAACCAAATCAAGATCAACAATAATCCATGATCAAATGTCTAACATCATACTAAATCAAAACTATAATAATGTCCATAATGTAATCAGGTAACTTATAATGAAGGATTTTCCATGCCAATATTTGTGCATCAACATTAGCTTTAGAGTTCCAAATTTGAGCACTTAACTTGATCTAATATTTATTACTACATCTCCATTTAATGTTAAGGTGGGGAACTAAGGGCATGTTTGGTAGGAGATGATGGTAAATCTACTTTATAGGAAAAAGAGAGAAATGATGAGCTAACATGACCAAAGGCAAACTTTGAAGAAGTTATAAGAAGTCGGAGTGCAATTTTGATAAATAAATTAGGATATTACCAAAGACAACACAAACAAAAGCGATTATTTGTACATATATTTCAATCCAAACAATTTTTTAATAATTACCAAGAAAACCAATGCAAAGCAATGAAGTCCATATGCCGTCAAATTTTTAGATTCCCTTCTTAAACAAGTTATAAGCTTCTCGTGAGAAACTAACAAGAAATAGCTTTACCTTGGTATTGAATATGTTTATTCCACCAAATAGAAAGAAGCAAAGCTAAAACCATGTTGTAATGATGATTCTTTCCATTGTAGGAATTGACAAACACATTGTCAAGCTTTCCAAATAGTTTGAATAGGAAAAGAGGCTTTGATTTGAAAGTATGGTGCAAGAAGAATTGTATTAATCCAATTTACCTTTGTTCATTTCCTTTTGTTGCAATGGTGGAAACTCTATGTCGAATAATATTTTTCATGGTTATCACCATTCACATCTCTAGTAATCCATTTAGCAACTAGACATGTGCCTTGATTTTTTGGATCTATAATTCCCAATCCACCTTTAGACCTATGGATGCAATAGGCCCAAAAAATAGCTCTAAACCTAGCCATACCATCCTAATGAGACCATAGAAATCGACGAATTAATTTCTTTAAATATGTGTATCTTTTGTTGGATGGCATCCAACAAGAAGAAAAATAAACACAAGTGGCAAGAAAATTTATTAAAGAACCTAATCTTTTCCAAAAAAAAGATAGATATATGATACTAATTAAGAAGTTTATTCTTAAGTCTATTGAGATTCCCATACTAAATGGAATGCCAAGATATTGGTTTATTTCATTGTGTTTGATTTGTCTCCACTATTTGAGAATCCACATTGGGATGGGACCAAATTAGGATATTAAGAATTCATTCTTATGGTTTTTTAATCGAGAACTAGACACCGAGTAGTAGATATTTAAAATTTCAAGTGTATTATTTAGCTCCACTTTTTTTTCAAAAGTAACAGGATTTCATCGATAAAATATGAGTTAATCACAACAACATTTTGGGGGATGGAAATACCAGAAATGAGGTTCAAATGCTTGGATCTTTGCAATAAATAGCCCAAGGCATCCACAACAAACACATATAAGAATGGAGATAAGGGAAACCCATGCCTAATGGAACACCACAATGGAAAGGATTTAGAAATTGAATTATTAATAATAATGTGAGCATTGGCATCCTTAACCAACATTTCAACATGTGCAGGAATTCGATAACCAAAACCTATCTATCGTGCATCACTTTAATATTGAAATGCCAACGTATTATTTCACATACTTTGTCAAAGTCTAATTTGACTAGAAAAGATATCTAACACATTTGTTGTGCCCATTCACAAGTTTCCTAAGCCCCCGTATAACCTCCTATAAAGAAGCTTGTTTGTTCAAATTTCATAATATTTTGGACCATTAGCTTAATATGAATAACTACGGCTTGGCAATAATTTTGTAAGATGTATTGAGTAATGTGATAGGGCACCAACCATGAATAGTGTCTTCATTTTTCCCTTTAGGCCTAAAGAACCTTTTCATTTGCCTCTAAATAGAGCATATAAAATTCCTCTTTGATGTAAGTCCACATGGTCAGATAAAACTCTATCAGGAGTCCATTAATGCTTGAGATTTTATTTTTAGGCATAAAAAAGAGTTTCTTCAATTTCTTCTATAAGAAGTACTCTATCCAAAAATTTGCAATAGCTAGTCTTGATTTTATCGAGAATAAACTCTTTAACTTTATCCGCAAGTTTGGATGACCTCCCAATAAATATCCTCTTTAATTAGATTCTCATAGAAATCCTAGAATTACATAGTTATTTCAATGGATTACGTGTGTAAGGATCCCTTCTCATCAATTATAGTACATTTTTTCTCCTTTTGTTTGTAGTTTAGATAATTGAAGAATAATTTTTAACCTTTAAATTAACCTCTTCAATGTATTGAATTGTCGATATTATCTTAGCACCTTTTCCTCTATAACTTTCAAGTTTATGTAACCAACTTTCAATAAGAGCAATAAAAGCTTGAACTTATATGTTACTCGGATATGATAAGAGTTGTTTTATCGCATGTGTTAAGCTTTCTTTGGAGGGATTTTTCTCTCTACTTATGTTTCCAAACCATTATTCTACCAAAGGACTCAAGGAATTTAGTGAATTTTGAGAGAGTGGAATGCCACATTCATTTCCTTTCTTGAGGTTTGGGTAAGGAATCCCAAATTCCCACAAGAACACCAACACAATTTTTATTTTTCAAGTGTGAAGTATTGATTTTGAATGGAGATGCAATGATGTATGGGAATTAGAGAAAGTGAAATAGTACAAAATATGGGAAATCATTTCAAAAGAGTAGTTGAATAATCAACTTGAATTAGGAATTTAGAATGGGAGTGAACTAATTCAAGATTGTGTGAGATGTAAAATATGTCCAAATTTCTTAATTTTCTTTCCATCTCTGTGTATGCTTAGATTTGGATCACCTACAAGATGTGTTAGTTGATATTAAATCTTCCAAATCAATGCTACTAAAAACCGAATGGCCTATTCGACATTGTGAAGAGAGAGACAATTGTGGTTTATTTCATTGAATAAAGTGGGTAAAACTCTTCCAAATCTGAATCTAAACCTACACATAAGCACACTTGAAAAATGTTAGTTATTTTTGGTGGTTAGGGGACCTACCTCAGTCATATCCCTAACCCTTTTAAGGAGATAAAATACATTTTATTGATGTAAAATGAAAAAATAGTAAATGAAATGACAAGTATACCGACTCAGATCACATACAATCACAATTACAATTCACCAAAAATCACACAAAGATCGCAAGCCAATCGCAGTGTGATCCCCTCCTATGTTGGAATTGTGCTAAAATAATGTTGCAACAAGTTGGATATATCCTTTGAACCTTGCTTTCACCTCTTCAAGACCTGCAAAATTGAGATATGTAAGAAATAGAGCAAGAAGAATCAAGTGTAGCCTTAGTGCACAAAGACTTAGAGCCCAAGAGTTGTTAAGGAAGATGAAATGATGTGGGTGAGAGTGGTTTTATAGATTTGGAGTACATATGGGAGTGGGACACACATGGGTGCAATGATAGGGTCCATAGTGCATTAGGCATGCAAATGGGTAGGTGTGATGGGAAAAAATTAAATGTGAGTGGGTGAGGGTTAGTAAATAGGTGGTGAGTTGTCTTTTATCCCCATTTTGTGGGGTTATTTGATTTTTTTGGTATTTTTGTGTTTATAATGTTTTTGGTATTTTTTGAATAAGGGACCTTATGTGCAAGGTGCATTTTCTAGTGTTTACATTTTACCCCTTTTTGGGTTGTGTGTTGCACAACAAGCAAGTAGGGGGGTCGTCTAACCCTATGATGGTGGTTGTCATAGTCGCGGGCTTAGATGGTTGACTGGATAAACATGAACCTGAAAATGTGATCGATGGGCCACTTTAGCCGAGTCTATGAAGGGATCGATAGGTTGATTTCATGAGGTAGAGACTATAGAGTCAATTGACTAGAAAATTTGATTGGGTGTCATAGAATTAGATGAGAAGGGTTGTTGTATATGATTCCCCCTCAAGTGACACCGAACTACATGTTTCCCAACATAACACAGGATGAAAAGGGGTAGTTGAAGATGAAGTAGAATGAACCTTGACAAAGGCATGTTGAGTGGAAGTGATGAGAGGGTTTCCCTAGTCATGGAAAATGAAGATTATACAACGAATATGTATAAAGGTGTATGTAAGGTGAGAATTTGTGGGGTGAAGAGGTTAAGTTGTTTGAATAGAAGTTGATGATGAATGGGATAGGTGGGTGAGGTGACAAGCGATGCGGTGCGGGTGAAGCAGGTGGAGCAAACGAGCTACACATGAAAGGGCGAGTTGGGTGGGTGAGCTTGGTAGAGGGTGAGTGAAATGAGTTGGGTGTGAGCTAGGTGAGTTGGGTGATTTGGGGTAGGGAGTCAGCAGGGAGTGACTTAGAGGTGAGGTTGATTCACGTGTGACTCACCCGGCGAAGGGTGTGCGTATGGGGTGAGGGATGAGGCAGTAGAGTATTTTGGTCAAAGTAAGGAAACTCATCGCATCAAGGTGGGAGTGTGAATGGGAGCGATAGGAGTAGAGTGGCTCAGGGGTAAGGATATTGGGTGGGAGCTCAGGGTAGTGGAGAGCTACGAGGGCATAGTAATGAGCGAAGGGAGAGTGGTGTAGGTCATAATGGTGATGGAAGTCAAGGGTGGAAAATAATTGAGGCTGGGATAGGGGAAGGTGAGAGAGGGGGAGAAAATGAGTCGAATCATGTACACGACTCAATGCAATGAGTTGTGAAGTGGGGTGTCAGGTCTACCCGAGTCACATGAGTGACTTGCGTGAGGGTGGGTTAGATGGGCGAGCTTGGGGTGGAGCTCATTAGTTTTATAGGTATTAGGGGAGTGAAGAAGAATATGAGTCACAAATGTGACTCACGAGGTGGTGAGATTGGATAGGTGATTCGGTGGAGGTTAAACTCGAGTAAGGTAAAACATGAGGGGAAGAGGAATTAACGAGCTACCATGAGTGTGCAATCAAGAAATGAGTTAAGGGTTGGGAAATGTGAAGAGACAAATGGGGTTTAAGTGGTGTTGTGGGGATGAGGTTGCTTGGGGAGCTTGAGAGAATGAGTTAGGTTAGATGGGAGGTGAGAGGTAGGGCAGAGAGGAGGGAAGGAGGGTCGGGTCAGTTGTTGTATAGCAACTTTCCAAGTCAGGGGTGGGGAGGTAGAGTGTGAGGTGGGGGTCGATTACTAGAGAGACCACGAGGTAGATAAGACGGCTCGATAAGTCACTAGGGTGACTCACCAGTGAGAGCTTGACATCATGGTGGGGGTATGTGTATCAAGTTGGGGAGAGTTGCATGGTGAAACATGAAATGAAAATAGAAAATAGTGAAACATGTTTAGGACGTGAAAAATGGAAAATGCAAAATTATGAAAAATGATTGGACAAGGCCATGCAAAAATTAAATTTATGAGGCAATGCAAAGAAAGGAAATGTGAAATGACATGAAAATTATGGGAACATAAAAGGTGTATATAGGGTAGTGGATTCCCATAGATGCACAATGCAAATAATGAAAGTGAAAATGGAGTGCAAGAGGTGTACAAGTGATATAAACATAGTGTGAAATCAATGAACACAAAATAATTTTAATGCCACGAGACATGAGATAACAAGTGAGCTAAAAATAAGATCTTGAATAAGGTCTCAACCACACAAGGTGACATATTATCCCTACACCTTAATAAGGTCCCTTATGTACACATGAGAGTTAGCTACTCGCTTGAAATGAAGACTTGCGAGATAGTGAGTGAAAACACAAGCCAATGTGTAGGTGTGATGAAACATGTGATTGGTGAGTAGTGAAATGGAAGGTTATTCAAAGTCATGCATTACTCTACTACCAAACATGTGTCCATATCCCCAACAAAGATACATTTAATTCTAGTCACAACATTTCTCTACTACCATCCAGGTGTCCATATCCCTAATAGAGATACTAGAAAGACCCTTGAGAGAGTGTGTTTGATATTGCTTTTCTTTTTTTGCTTTCTTCTTTTGAATTTTGAATTTTCTTGATTTTGATTGTTTTTATTTGTTTTTCACATGATATTCATCTCTCTTAGTTTTCTAAGGGGTTTAGAACCACAAGTGGCTTGATGGATGGGGTGGGAGTGAGTATAAAGATGACGGTTGCAAGTGTCGATAAATAATGCCCTAGGTGGTCTTCAAGACAAGTTGTTAAGTGTGTAAGATGCATGGATCTCAAAGAGGACAATCATTCTTAATTCACCAAGTAAGGAGAGACCAAGTTCAAGAACTGTAGTAGAGACTATTGACTCAAAAAATGACAACAAGATGATCAAAGTGTTCACCAAAAGTTGTGAAACAAACCAAGACATGGAATGTGAACGAATTGTAAATGAAATGTGAGCAATGAATGAAGGATTGGAATGAAATATGATTGAATGGAGAAAATATGGAAGAACATCTGTGAGAAAGTGATGTTTATTACAATTTTTTGGGATAAATATATTTTTAGATTTTTGAAATACGTTTAGTTGTGTGAAGGTATGTGTGTTTGTGTCAATGATGATATAACAAAATGTGCAGAGAATCAGGTTGTGTTTCAAATCCAAGTCGGATGAATAAAATCGAAATTATGGAGCATGAAAAATGTGATAGTGAAGAAAATGAAAGTCCCCCTAATCCATATAAGTACTAGGTGAGTGGAAGACATGATGCATAAAAGTAAGTGATATATGTGACAAATGATTGGATTGGTGGGGATGACGTTGATGATAAGTGAAGTAATCATGCCAAATAGAATCCATATAATGGTGGTAGGTGAAGAATGTGATTATAGGGGTGAATCAATAAAGAATCATGTGGTTATGGTGGATGTGTGAGAATTTCAAGTGGTCGAGGACATGAGCATAGATCAATGGGAGAAGAGGAAATGATATGAGATTTTTTATGAATGATGATGGTTTATGTGTAAGGAGTAGAGAATATTGTGATGTATGAAGAAAGCGTAAGTGTCGAGGATGTCATCTTGGGATGAATGTGTATGATGAAATAAGGAAACATGGAATGGGAAGGGGCATGTAAGAGGGAATATCAAACAAATGAGAATGTGGGAGAAAATTGAAAGGATGTGGAAACATGATTGGATGTGGAAGATTCTTGTGAGGCACGAGTGTAAGAATAAATGGTTATGTGGGTGTGAGTGATGATGTGAACAGAGGAGGAAAAATAATAAAAATGATACCTTAATGAGTGGGGATGAATGCAATAGGGTGGATGTGGAAAAAATCTCCAAAGGAGGTAAAGCAATAGAGCACGTAGAGGTGACTAGCGAGAAGGAGTTGAAAGAACACATATATATATAATAATGATGGGAAATATATACGAGAGGATCATAAATGAATGTAATAGATGAAATAGGATGTAATGGAGGTGTCATAAGTAATAATGGTGCTTGGATGAGTCAAGATGAAGGTAGTGAGATGCATGTGGAAGACTTTAAGATAGGTGAAATGATAAATGGAACCATATATGATGAAGAGTGGAATGTAGATGGAGTAATTGGTGATGTGATAAGTGGAGTGTATGTGAGAAAGAAAGGGATAAATTAGAAGAGATGGTGGGCAAAATAGAATCACATGGTGATGGAGACGATAGAAAACAAGATAGATGTGTGTGATAAAGTGAAGGTATTTGAAAAGGATGAGGATGAAACCACATCTAACATGGATACACACATGATGAAGTAGAGTGAGAAATAAATGGTATAGATAATGAGTTAATATAAGAGTATGATGGTGTTAAGTTTAAGGTGGAAGCATTTAAGGATGTGGATTGTGAAGTGTTTGATTGAGATGATGAGACACTAAGTGTGCATGATGATTGTGATGTAGTTGGAAGTGAGGAATCGGATAGTAGAGAGATGACACATGGAGAAGAAGTGGGAATAGTATTGTGTGAAGTGGTTGGATGGGCATTAGTAGATGAAGGTGGAAGAGATGTAGGTTTGACTACAATTTCCCCTTATCAATAATATCCTATATGATATCAATGCATATTTGGGAACATGAGTGAGTGGAATAACCATCAGTATGATGGTAGACATACATTTCATGGGAGGAATGCCACAATGGAGGGGGAGGTTTTGTTGATGTATTTGACTAGACTTGGCATCATTCGACATCTTGTCCATTAGGCTAGAGTCAATTGAAATAACCTCAAACTTATCATGGAAACTCTCCAAAAGGTCCTAACATACCTGGAACATCATAAATCAAATACTTACATGCATTCATGAGCGCATATGACTCGATAACTCATCATCGCTCTTCCAATGACCATGCCTAGTCTAAATGAGTACCTAAAACATGGTCACCAACTTGTATTTTCACCTTGAAGATCATATGAGTTCCCAAGAACTCTCTAATCATGCTCTCCATCATGCCAACATACTTTTCAAACTTCTAAGAAGCTCATGCCACCATGCACCGTCACCTAGGCTAGCTAGGTCACCTGAATAGGCTTGCAAGAATAAGCAATCCTCACTAAAACACCTAATATCATCATGAACACATCTAAACCATCATGTCATCATCATCCTTAGCATGATCTGAATCCAATCCATCATCCACTTTTTCATTAATGAGGTTTTGCATCAATGACAACACCTAAACAACAACATGCCAACAATCTCCCCTTTTTCATTGATGGAAAACCACCTGAAATTCTCCCCCTTTTTACATTAATGAAAAAGGCATACATGTACTACATAATATTCACCTTTCTTATCTTCATAGGATCACCTCTTGGTTAGAAACATCAACCAAAGGTCTCATTCTAGCTCAAAACTTGAGATTCTTCACAAAATTTTCTTTTTAGCCATTTATAAGCAAGGAACCATTGTAATCCCCCATGGGAAAAGCACATAAACCATATAATCATGCAAATAAACATGAAGAAAACATCATCATACCTCTAGTTTGGGCTAAAAGCCCATCATCCGCCATCAAAGCATGTAGAACTTGCCATTTCACCTTAGAACATTGTTTTTCCTTTTAACAACCTCTAAAAACACTATAAAAAAACCCCTACTTGAAGCATATCATAAGTAAATGATGCCAAAAATGATGCACAAGATCTAAAATATCCTCCTTACCTTCATTCTTGGTCTTACACATCTTGTCAAGGCATACATTGACTTGACACCACCAAATCTTGCTCTTCATATCACACTAGGATTGAGATCCCTATTTAAGCTCATGAGTGGTTTTGGGACAAACTTTGACAAGCTCTCAAGCACCATTCACATCATGACAAATCATACCACAACTCCCTTGGACTTAGGACAACCATATCTAGTAGACTGATTACCTAAAATTGATTATACCAAGGTAGTGCAAGATAGTTAATCTAATCTAGGAGGACATATAAACAAATAAATGAACTAAGATAACATTTAAATTAAATAAATGAAGCAAACTAATGTAATCCAAATCCTAATGTGTAAGAAGGGAAAGAAAAGAACTCAACTTGATAACTAGTGATTGTCGATGTGTCGTGTCATCAGTGGAGCACAAAAATTAGAAAGCAAGAATAATTGTGCTTTGTAGTGTTACAAATTACATATCTGGATCACGTGGCTCGACAGGGCGCCCATGGGCACTCTGGTATGGATTCTGGTGCCCCGGTTTGGAAAAGATGTCTAGAAATGGTCTTCACAGTAGGGTCGGAAGGTGATCTCAAGCTTTTCCTTCTCGCACTATTATTTTCTCTATTGCACCGAGTGCTCAATATTCCAAGAGGAAGAAATAACTGTAATGAGACCAAAAGGAAGTATCAAAACCATAAAAAAATAAAGATGCATAATGAATGGGTCAAATTTACCTTAGATGCCACAACAATGGGCTTACTAAATGAGTGTTGAGTGTTGCTCTACATTTTGGTGTGTGTGTAGTTCTGTGTGTGTGTGTGTGTGTGTGTGTGTGTTGTGCCCCCTAGGTGCTCTTGTGTCGAATTACACTTTTGTGAAGTAGCAAGCAATAACTAAATGTAGAAAATGTAATAATATGTGTGCATGGAATAGAATAGAATCCCTCCCCTATGAAGTGTGATGTAAATGTCCTAACTTGTGCCTTGATGATGGAGCTATGTGGATGCCAATGCAATAGATGGATGCAACTCTAGATGGAGTGATAGTAGATAGTGATGTTAGGTCCCTCATTATGGTCTCATAACTTTATATTTATAGGGTTCTCTTGGTCTAATTTTGTAATTAACCCCAAAAAGGCCGACCACAAGAAAGATAAGAATGAAAAACAACTAGAAAAGACCCAAAAAATGGCGGGAAAGTGGAAAAGAGACTAGGGTGCCCCCAAGTGGGACCAGGGCACCCATGGGCGCCCTAGTATTAAATTTGGGAGTCCCTAGTTAGGGATAAGATGATGTGGGATCTTTGGAAATGACTGGGTAAATAGGTGCAATAGGTCACATAATATGAAATAAAATAAATAAAATGGCCAAAAGGATGGGGGTTAATTAGTACTTTCTTCCCTTGAGAACCTTCTAAATAGTAGTATGAGATCGAGATAAATAAATGTCTAAAGTGCATGATTTTGTGACTACATTTTCCCCCACTTTATGTTGGTGAGCGGAAAGCTTGGTAACATAAAATAGATAGAGATGCATACCTGATTTCCATTGTAGAGTGATGAAGAAGGCATGCTAAAGGACTAGACAAAGCGTGGAATGAAAAAAAGATGGAGGAGTGTGGAAACTATAGATGAAAAATGTGTAAAGAAAAAGTGATGAGAGTGAACCTAGGGTGAAACATGTGTGTGTAGCATTCGCATGTGTAGTATACTTGCATGGTTAGTACAACATGTGTGCTATCATACGAATGTTGTTGTTATTATTATGTTTTGCCCCCATTTGACTTCTTGTTTCTCATACATGAGATAGACCTACAATGAGAAAAACTAATGAAGTAGTCAAATATGTATGTATGTAAATGTAAAAATGCTTGTATAAAATATGCATGTAAGTGTAAAATACAAAAATTGTAAATGGAAATGTGAATAGAAATGTAAATGTAAATGGAACATGTGCACTTGATCCATGTCGAGAAAGAGTGTAGAAGGATATCCTATACTTGTAATTTTTTTGGGCTATCTCACGCCACCCTGGCTAAAGAAGTATAGGGAGGAAATGCTTTGTGTCCTCGTAAGCTCTAACCACTTCTTTTGAAATGTGTGTGTTAGAGATCTCTGTAATGTCTTGGTTTTTTGGGAAATCCGACGCCACTTGGCCAAAGTAGTGTAGGGAGGCACACCCATTGTAATCTCCAAGCCTGTAACTACTTTCCGAGAATGCTAAGGACACCATGTCCTATAAAATCCATTGTGTATGGGATTCGTAGACTAGTCTGAACCCACTCGTTATATATAATTGAACCGAATTGGTGTAGAATCTTTGTGTTAGTATGTAAACCCCAAATGATGCCCCCACTCTTTGGGAGGCGCATACAATGTCACTGATAGGAGACATGCAGCCCTAAAAGAGGACCAACTGCATATATGGGGAAAGTGCTTGGTAAAAACTAAGCACACAAAAACAAGAAGGCTAGCCAAAGACAAGTGTAAACATGCATATATATAAATATATATATATATATAATATATATATATAATATATATATATGAAAACACACATACATATAAAGCAATATAACTAGAAAAAAAGCAGTAAAATCTACAAAGTAAGTAATGTATAAACACGCAAGAAGATAAGTAGGACCACAAAGTGGGTTGCAAACATGGGACATCACTCACGATTTCATAAGACACGTAAGGCCGTTTCATGAACGCAAAACAAGAAAACAAGTGTGCAAACCAAACATATGGAAAGGCCCAAACAATAGAAAAAATGGAAGATAATAATAGATAATGTAAAAATTAAGTATGGAAACCTATATCCCCACATAAAAAATGTTGCACATGAAGCACCCATTAGTATGTTAGAAAGATAACTAGTATGTCAAAAATGTGTGTAAGCAAGTGATGTAAAGTGCTAAGTATGAAATGAAACAATAACACCTGGAAGAGACAAATTTGGATGCCCCTAAATACCAAGATATAGTAAGGGTAGAAGGCGAGCATCCATATTACATGTAAGAGACCTATATCTATGATCACAAATAGAAGAAGGCATGAATGCACATGTGTGTATGATATAGATAAATGACATACAAGTAATCAAACTAGCATGTGTAATAAAGTGACCATGAACAAGCAAAAGTAAGCAAGAATATAAGAAACCATAATATGCAGTATGTTGTGGATGGATGGAATGGAATGAAAATGGAATGATAGGAGCCATATGCCCCCTGAGTGGTTGGAAGTGTATGTAGTGAGGTTTATTTTGTTTCCCCTCAATAATCAAGAATGAACCCTAAACGAGCGTACGTCATCGGGAAATGATCGAGTAGTGTGTGTTGTTTGTCTAGCACACCGTGTGATGAAATGTGTATATGCGTAGTGGTGATGATGTGTGACATGTATAAAATATGTGCATAGACATTATAGCCTAAACGTATACCATGATGAAGTAGAATGTGGAGTGATGATTTATCCCTAAGCGTATATAACTACCAGATGCAATAGTAAGGAGTGGTGATGTAACCTAAGGTGTATACCACTATAAGATGATAGATTAGGTGATGATTTAGCCTAAAGTGTATGTCACTAAAAGATGATTGATGAGTGATGATTTAGCCCTAAGCGTATATCACTACAAAAATGACAAAAGGGAGTGGTGATCTAACCTAAGGTGTATACCACTACAAGATGATAGAATATGTGACGATTTAGCCTAAAGCGTATGTCACTAGCCTAGCAATGTCACATGATGGAATGTGGAATGGTGATCACGTGATGAGTGTAAGGTCCATTTGATTTGTAAACCCTCGGCAATTGAGTATGGACTGATGAACTAAAGTGCGTCATCGGGTAGTGAGTGCAACATGTAGAAAACAATGCAAGGTGACCATGTGATGAGTGGATTATGTAAATATGCTATGTGTAGAATGTAATATAATAAGTATAGTGTAAAGTGTAATGTGTAGAATGTATGTATATAGACTAGTAGTGTAATGCTAGACTCCTATGCGATGAGGACTAGGATGATATAATATGTTTATATGTGCAAATGTCAAAATGTTGTAGGATAAATGTATGATGCATAATGTATGATAAAATGTAATGTGTAATGCCTATAGTGCAGTGTGTGGAGTTCAATGTAGTATTAATCCCTCAACAACCAAGTGTGAACCAAATATTAATCCCTCAACAACCAAGTGTGAACCAAAGCACAAGAGTGTGTCATCGAGAAATGATACTACTGTAAATGTATGATGATTATGACCAATGACCGTGTGCAAATGTAGTAATGATGCCAAAACAAAGTGGGTGGGAAATGTGAAGTGTTATGCCCCCCAAGTGTGTGTGAAATGAATGAGCTATCCGATGATGGTGAAGGATGTAGGTTTTCCATTGGATGCATGGGAGGAAAGTGTATGACCATGCTCTAATAGCGGTGGTATAGTTGGCATACGATGTATGGGTGAATGAAGTTTATGGGCATGTGTAGGATGAATATATAAAGAAGGTTGTGAATCAAAAAATGTGTTGGTGATGGAGATCTACGTGATGTGGAATGCGAAGGTGAAGAAGATCCGCATGGAATAAACCGAGGTGGTGATCTATGCCACGATGTAGTAACTATCAACAAAATAGGCCTTTACCTATGTATGGGACTAGTGGAACGATGTGGTCATGTGGTCAATGCTCACATAGGTGAGCAAGGGTAGATTACACTTTGGGCGACATAGAATTCTATGGGGTGGAATAAGTATGTAATGTGCTAGTTTAATGTGTGAGAGGATGAAGACCATGGAGTAGAAGAGGGATGCCATCAATAGAAATGGCTTGATTGTTATAAATGAATTTGATCCACAAGTGGTTCATAGAAATGATAGATTGTGAATGACAAATCCAATTTAGACCAAGGAGCATGTCACATCCCTCAACTATGTTCCCAATGAGGAAAGGCACGAGCATAGTAAGAGGACCGACCGTGATATGTAACTAAACACCGTAAAAAGGATTTTTGAAAGGGTAGTCAATTTTGATGGGGATACCCAATAGCCTAAGAAGTGACATAAAGAAGGCTCTAATGGATCGGGATGGGTCAACCTTAGTATTGTTAATGGAGGTTGAGAAAATAGATGCATCGATATGTAAATGATTAGATGTAAACTTGGCATGATAATCGACATTATAGAAAGAAATGAGTGGTGGCGAAGCTTCAATGTTACCACTAAGAATCCAAAGCTCCCGATCCAGGAGGTGATACCACATGATACACATGATTAGCAAAAGAGTCTATTACCTTTTGTCACATTGTTGAGATTCATTGTTAAAGAGTTTGAGTTTACCCTTATCATTGTTTGGGGTAGGATGAGAGACTCGGGAACTCTAATTTTTTTATTAATTAGATCATGAATGATTTTCGAGCTTGAAGCATCTATTTCGAGAATGTCTCACACATCATGATAATCATAGTGAAAGTTTTCATTGTATTTTCTATTTTTGGTCGTAATGGATCTAGCTCAAGGGAGGGGAAGAGTAATAAGATTTCTCTTGAGAATTTGTTTCAATATAAGATGCGAGAGCCATTAAAAATTTGTTAAACATATGCCAGTTTTCTATGATTAAACCTCCTTAGTAGGAGTGATGACGTTGACAATGATATTAGGTTTTGTTGGTTTAGTTGTAGAGGTTTGAATGACACCTTGTTAGGAAAAAGAGTGGGTGGCGAGTTTAGGTCTGTTTTGATACTTGAGATTTCCTATGGAGAGGAGTTTGGTCTCATGGATTTTAAGAGTATGAAAAATATGTTCGAATGAAGGAGAGGTCTCAAAGAGGACACTTTCCTATAGAGGTGGAAACAAACTTTGAATAAATAATTCTGAAGTTCAGAGTCAACAAGTACATTTGTCATTTTAGTGAAGTTGTTATTGTATCTTAAAACTTAGTTAGCTAGATGTTCATTTGGGCCTTGCTCTAGTTGTGCCACCTGGGCATAGGAGATCTTAGAGCCAATATTGATGGAGAAATGAGTAAGAAATGCATCAGCTAAGTGTGTGAATGAAGTGATCGATTGAATAGGTAATTCATGAACCGATGCATCGCATAATCATGGAGACTATGAGGAAAGATCTTAGCTAAAAGTATATGATCATCAGCAAAGTAAAGACAATCGACATGAAATGCTTTGAGGTGTTCTTATGGGTCACCATGCCCATTAAAAGTGGACAACTTAGGGGTGAAAAGCTAGGAAGAAGTAGATAATTAGAGATGGTAGGTGTGAATGGAGTATGTAATAAAAACTAGAATCCAAGGAGGGTGATGCATGGGAGGTGGCCTATTGTAATTTACGAATTTGAGCTTGAAGGTCATGATAAAGAGAAGTTAAGTCTTGGTTGTCATAGACGAGGCCTTTCGTATATGAGAAACTAGAGGTGGTGTGAAGTGGTTGGTAGGAGTAGGGACAAAAACAAACATATTAGAAATAGGAGGAAGAGTAGAAGTAGGTGGTTGAATGACAACATAAGTGGGTATGGCTGAAAAGTAGTGAGTTCTACCAAGTTAGTAGCTTCCTAATGAGAAACATGTAAAAGTAAATCTAGATCTCGGGATGCTCAACAAGATGATCATTGATGGCCTTAAGATGAGTTTCAGTGAACTCATGAGAGTGAGACATGGAAAAAGGAGAGTAAACACTAGAATGAAAACTTAATAAGGAAGAACCTAGAAGTGTGAAAGAAATAAGGATCATGTTCACAAAAATGATTAACTAAAATTGACTATACCATAAGTAGTGTAAGATAGTTAATTTAATCTAGGAGGACATATAAACAAAACAAATAAATGTACTAAGATAACAT
Organism: Taxus wallichiana var. yunnanensis; assembly: GCA_018340775.1. Lineage (NCBI taxonomy): Eukaryota > Viridiplantae > Streptophyta > Pinopsida > Cupressales > Taxaceae > Taxus > Taxus wallichiana. Next base: position 921,940,134 of record CM031240.1, on the reverse strand, counting down.
GTAAATTAAATAAATGAAGCAAACTAATGTAATCCAAATCCTAATGTGAAAGAAGGGAAAGGAAAGAACTCAACTGATAACTAGTGATTGTCGGATTGTGTCGTAGTGGTGCACAGAAAATTAGAAAGTAGGACCGACTATATCGCAATGATGGAAATGATAGAATCGATGATGTCATTGGTTTGGGGCACCTTGAGATTGGACCGGGCACCATGGGTGCTCTCATATGAATTCTGGGTGCCATGGTATGGAAAAGATGTATGAAAATGGTCTTCGCATGGTCGGAAGGTGATATGAAGCTTTGTTTGCTTGTCGCACTATTTTCTCCGTACTACACCGAGTGCTTTGAATATTCTAAGAGGAAGAAATAACCTACAAGAGACTAGAATGAAGCATTAAAAATCTAGAAAAAAGAAAGATGTAGAATGAATGGGTCGAATGACCTCAACCGCACAATAATGGGCTTACTAACTAAGTGTTGCACTATATTTCAGACCCAGATGTAGTTTTGGTGTGTGTGTGCATGTCATGCCCTAGGTGCTCTTGTGCGCGATGCAATTTTAAAGTATCGAGAAATAACTAAATGTATAAAATATAATAGTATGTGTGCATGGAATAGAATAGAATAGAATCCCTCCCTATGAAGTGTGATTCATATGTCCTAGCTTGTGCCTTGATGATGAAGCTATGTGGATGTTAATGCAATAGATGGATGCAACTCTAGATGGAGTGATAGTAGATAGTGATGCTAGGTCCCTCATTATGGTCTCATAACTTTATATTTATAGGGTTGTCTTTGTCTAATTTTTGTAATTAACCCCAAAAAGGTAGACCATGAAGAAATATAAGAATAAAAATGGCTAGAAAAGACCCAAAAATGGTAGGAAAGTGGAAAAGAGACCAGGGTGCCCATGGGCACCCCAGTTAGGGCTAAGACGACACGTGATCTTCATAAATGACTGGGTAAATAGGTTCAATAGGTCACATAATATGAAATAAAATAAATAAAATTTCCAAAAGGATGGGGGTTAATTAGTACTTTCTTCCCTTGAGAACCTTCTAAATAGTAGTATGAGAATGGGATAAATAAATGTCTAAAGTGCATGATTTTGTGACTAAATTTTTCCCCCACTTTATGTTGGTGAGTGGAAAGCTCGATAACATAAAGTAGATGGTAATGCATACACCGATGCCGTTAGAGAGTAATGAAGAAGGCACACTTTGAAGGACTAAAAATGCATGGAATGAAAAAAGAATGGAGGAGTGAGGAAGATATAGATGATAAATGCATAATTAAAAAGTGATGAGAGTTAACCTAGGGAAAAACATGTGTGTGTGTGTGTGTGTGTGTGTGTGTGTGTGTAGTACAACATGCTTTCGTAGTGTGTAGTGTACCTACATGGGTTCAAGGAGAAAACAATCAAGTAGTCAAATATGTGTGCTGTAAATGTAAAATGTTGTTGACAAAAGTAAGTGTTACCAAAGTTAAATGGAAATGTGAATAGAAATGTAATGTAAATGGGACATGTACACCTAATCCATGTCGAGAAAGAGTGTAGAAGGATCTAAGTAGTGAGTTATTTTGGGTGATCTCACGTATGAAGAAGTGTTTGGAAGAACGAATGTGTGCTCAAGCTCTAACCGCTCGTTAAAATGTATGTAGAGTTTAAAATGTCAGTTTTTTGGGCAAAATGATGCCACTGGGAAGTATGTGAATAGACACCCATTATAACCTTTAAATTACTTCCAATGCTAGGACACCATGTCCCGTAAAATCCAATGTGTAATTCGTGAATAGAAATGTAAATTTACTCGGGATATATATCTCGAACCAATCGGTGTAAATCTCTATTTAGTATGTAAACCCCCAAATGATGCCCCCTCTTTGGAGGACATATCACTAATAGGATACATGCGGCCCTAAAAGAGGACCAAATGCACATATATCTTGAAAATTTTTGGTGAAAACACACCACACTTGCAAGAAGGATAGCCAAGAAGTGTAGGAAATGATATGTGTGCTCCAAGCTCTAATCTACGCAAAACAAAGGTAAAAGCTACCAAGCAATGTAAAACATATGTAGAGATCTTTGCCAATGTCCACATGGGACATCAAGATGTCACACACGAGGACATCATGGCCAAAAACAAGAAAAATAGTGTGCAAACCAAACATATGGAAAGGCTCAAAATAATATAAAAAATGGAAGATAATAACAAACAATGTAAAAAAACAAGTATGGAAACCTATATCCCTACATAAAAATGTTTCTCATGAAGCACCCATTAACATGTCGAGAAAGATAACTAGTATGTCAAAAACATGTATAAGCAAGTAATGTAAAGTGCTAAGTATGAAATGAAACAATAACACCTAGAAGAGATGAATGTGGATGCCCCTAATGACCAATATAGTAAGGGTAGAAGGTGAGCATCCATGTTGTGTGTAAGAGACATGTATCTGTGATCACAACTAGAAGAATGCGTGAACGCGCATGTGTGTATGATATAGATAAATGACATACAAGTAATCAAACTAGCATGTGTAATAAAATGACCATGAACAAGAAAAAGTAAGAAAGAATATAAGCAACCATAATATGCAGTATGTTGTGGATGGATGAAATGGAATGCAAAATGGAATGATAGGAGCCACATGCCCCCCGAGTGGATGGAAGTGTATATAGTGAGGTTCATTTTTCCCCCTCGCAGCTCAAGAATGAACCCTAAACGAGAGTATGTCATCGAAATGATCGAGTAGTGTGTGTTGTTTGTCTAGCGCGTTGTGATGAAATGTGTATATGCGTAGTGATGATGATGTGCGACATGTAGAAAATATGTGTGTGGACCTTATATCCTAAGTGTATACTACGATGAAGTAGAATGTGGAGTGATGATTTATCCCAAAGTGTATATCACTACCAGATGCAATAGTAAGGAGTGGTGATGTAATCTAAGGTGTACACCACTATAAGATGATAGATTAGGTGACGATTTAGCCTAAAGTGTATGCCACTAAAAGATGATCGGATGAGTTATTATTTAGCCCTAGGTTTATATCACTACAAAAAATGAAAAAAAGGAGTGATGATCTAACCAAAGGTGTGTACCACTATAAGATGATAGAATATGTGACAATTTAGCCTAAAGTGTATGCCACTAGCCTATTAATGTCGCATGATGGTATATAGAATGGTGATCGTGTAATGAGTGAAATGTTGTAGGCTAAATGTATGGCACGTAATGTATGATAAAATGTAATGTGTAATGCCTATATTGTAGTGTGTGGAGTTTAGTGTAGTATTAATCCCTCAATAGTCAAGTGTGAACATAAGCACAAGAGTGTGTCATTAGGTAACAATGCTACTAGAATGTATGATGATTACAACCAATGACTATGCATGTAGACACCTAAATTCCACTTTTGCAATCTTATTGCCAAAACACACGTAAATCACTCTCATTCTTTCCAATTCCATTATAATTAGTGATCTTTACTAATTAACTAATGTTTCTTACCACTTTAGCCAATTAACAACACTTTGTTGATTATGTAACCCCTTTCGCATTTAGGATGCCACTTTATGGCGAATCATAAGTCAAAATCCTCTTCAAAATAGACAATTAGCATTTATTAGCTAATTAAGCCTATTTTCCCCTTGATTTTATCAATATACCCTAGTATTGACTCAAACCCCTCTTCTAACCACTCAAAATCACCCCATTCACCTCCACAACATCTCAACAAGATTCAAAAGCTTATCCTAGCCTCCTAGTTGACCCTAAGTGGTTGATTAAGGCTTCACACCTCTTAATCACTTGGTAATTCACTAATTATGATTAGTAAGGCCTAATCATGATCAGAAATTCTAATCTAATTTAGGGATTTTAGTCCCACATGCACCAAAATACAAGTTTCTCCCAAAAGGAAAACTACAAAAAGGTTGCGCCTCATTCCTTTATATTTTACACCATGCTTTTATTTGCATCTTATATAATGTATTCACCCTCAAAATTCCCCTCATTTTTCAAGTCAAGTTTCAAATTTTTGAGTTGGTGCATGTTATCCCAATTTTTCCCCCGGAAAAATTGATCAAACACGACCTTGCACAAAAGAAAATCGGAAGGGGCGGTTCAGTCATGCGAGCCCACATTCCAAATCCAACAATGAAGGGGCATGGTTGGCGAAGGAGGCCAATGATGTCAAAGGAGATCAGACACATGAGAAGATTGAAGAAAGGGCTCAAAGTTTTCAGACTTCACATGCGAGTTGACTTGGGACAAAGCAATGGACTGCGGAAGGCGCCACGTGCCTCATCGCACAAATTCAAAAGGCATAGCCCAAAGAGAGACCCCAAACTTGCACCAACCCTCCACATGTCCAAGGTCTAGAAAAGGGACAGAGTCCATTTTTAATTGACTAAGTATAAGAGGGTCGGTGGAAGCCTCCACGTGCCTCATCGACACAACTTTAGAAGTGAGACCCAAGGGAAAAACCCCAAATGAGTGCCACCCTCCACGTGTTCAGAGCCTCAAAAAGTTAAATCAGTCGTTGAAAAGTCTAAGGCTAGTGGATGATGCCACGTGTCTCATTGGCGCACCTTTAAGGGTCGAATCCAAAGGCGGCTCCCAAACAAGTGCCAACTCTCCACATGTCTAGGGTCTAACAGAAGTCAAAAGGGGAAAAATCGGTCATTGAATCGGCTAAGGAAAGGAGAACCAGTGGAAAGCCCCACGTGTCCCTTCGGTGCTCTTTCAGGGAAAATCCAAAAGTAGGTCCCAAACGTGTGCCAGCTCTCCACATGTCCAATCGGCGCACCTCCGAAGGTTAGGTCCAAATAGAGTCTCCAAATGAGCGGAATCCTCCACTTCCTGGGTCAAACATAAAGACTTCACCAAACAGAGGGACTTAGTCAAAACACAAAAATATAGAATAGGCCCACAAAGGGACATGTGGCCATGTTTCAGGTCAAAGTGGGAAGATGGGTCGTCGGGGCACTTTGGAAATTTTTGGTTTTGTTTCCAAAAGGGAAAAGTCAAATGTTAAGCTTGTGTCAAAATTCAAAGCGAGAAGACGGGTGGTCGGGGCACTTTGGAAATTTTTGGTTTTGTTTCCAAAAGGGAAAAATTTAAATGTTAAGCTCAGCGTCGAAAGTCAAAGTGGGAAGGCAGATCGTCGAGCACTTTTGGAAATTTAGCTTTATTTCCAAAAGAAGTAAAATTATAAAGTGAGTCGTGACTCCGTTTCCACTCAGGTGAAGCCACGTGTCAGACCTATATCAAAAGTGAAGTTGCGGGCTTGTGGGGCTATGGAAGTTTTATAATTTTGCATTTTTGCAAAAGGTGCAAAAGTGAATTTCGGGCCCGTGGATCCGTTTTGCAAAAGACTGCATTTTCACCATTTTTGTATGATTCGATTCAAATATTCAAATGGGCATAACTTTCGATCTAGTGCTCAAAATTCAACAAATTTGGTACCATTGGAAATATCTCAACATCCTTTATGCCATGGAAGCATAAAATATTATTTTCAATAAGCTTTGATGGGTAAAAAACTGGAAAAAGTCTTTCATGCATTAATATGTGATCTGACTGCTTCAACTAGATTAGATTTGATCTGATCTTCCATCCTTCCTTCTTCAAAGATGCTAAAGACATGCAAAAATAGATTTGATAAATTATAGGTGGATTTTTAGGGGCATTGATGGTTGGTGGTTGAGCTTCCAAATTAGATTTTCTTCCTTCTCTTCTTCTCCTCTTTTTGCTTCATCTATAAATGTAAGAGCTTGGCTCATTGCAAATTTTGGACTCTGATACTTTTGAAGTGTAATTATAATCGAAAGTAAATCAATACAGAAGGATTTTCCCCTTTTCTCTATCTTCCTCCATTGTCCCTTCTTGCTTACCTGAAATTCGTGGATCATTTATCTTCTATGATAAGAAACTTTGTGTTCTTATTGATATGATTTCTAGAACTTTGTGTCTATGGAATGATATCTTATGTTGTGAATGTGAATGATTTTGTTCTGTATCACTCTTGCTCAATACATATAGGGTTATACTATGCTATCTATATTTCCTAAAATTACTGTTATATTATGCTCTTTCCTTTCTTCAGTTCTTCCATTCATTTGTATTGATAATCTATTTTGGTATAAAATCATTTCAAGATGTCAAAAGTCCAACCTTAAGATGAAAGTTGTACATTTGTATATAAGCTTTGTTGCTTGCTTTCAATAAGGGAACCTCTCCCATAAAGAGGAGGGACTTGTTGTCCCCTAATTATGGTTTTGTTAAAGTACCATTTTAAAACCCAACATTTTTGGTGACTCTATTGGGGATTTTGTTTCAATGTATCCCTTTCAAAAGAACAACTTCAAGATCATTTTTGATCTGGCGACTCTACGATATACACGTGGGAAGAAATATCTCGGGGTTGAAGATTCTCATTTTCAACTTCTAGAGCAACAAAAATTCTCTCTTCTTCCAACAAGAAGGAACAGAGGAACTCGTTCTGTAAGCACACCTCCTATTAAAGACAAAAATTCCAAGAATAGCATTCCTCCAGAACAACTCAACCCTAATATTCTTGCTTTGATACTTGTTGGTGTTTCAGTTCCCCTTCAGACAATCTTCCCACAGATGGCAACACCTCTACCTTGGGGACAACGGATTGGGCCTCTTGCTCTTCCTCAACCATTACATGAGTTACCCAGGAGTAGTAGGAAAGGTTTTCCTAAATTCCAAGGTGATGGGAAGGTACACCCAGATGAACACATTGCAGCCTTTAGCGTTGCATGTGGGATTCTTGGGATTGAGCATGAAGACGTTTCTATCAAGCTCTTTATAGAAACATTGTAGGATAATGTTGTTGATTGGTTCTATCATCTTCTTGCTAGGTCAATTATTGATTGGACCACCTTGACAACTCAATTTGAGCAACGTTTCAAACCTATTAAAGATGTGCATGCTCTCTTGGCTCAAATTTCTCATATCAAGAAGGAACCACATGAGCCCATGAGAGAATTTGTGGCCAAATTCAACAAGCTCATTCATAAAATTCCACAGAACACTCATCCTATAGATCAAATCCAAAAATGATTCTTCCTCAATGCTCAGTTACCTGAAGTAAGCTATGCACTAAGGAGAGCTAACCTTGCAACTCTGGATGCTGATCAACATTTGGCTATCAGTGTTGAGGATGATTTAATCATGTCTGGTAAATTGAAAAGAGAACCCTCCAAGTCTAAAGCATCCTCCTCTTCCTCTCCTAGAGCCAATTCAGATCAGTTAGTGCAGAAGTTGGCAAATGATCTCATTGCCATCAAAAAGCAATTGGCTCAACATACTCCTTATCAAGATATTCCAAGAAAGAATTTTCAGCCTAGAACCAGTTACCTCCTCAAAATAAATTGGCTATTGAAGGCCCACCTATTAAGGTTCCATTCAATGCAACTTGTGAAGTTCAAGAACCTGATGATGAGGAATTTAATGAACTCTATGAAGAACCAGAAGAAGAGGTTGATGAAGAACTGGAAGAGCTTGGTGGATCTCAAGTTCATTTCCTTACCACTGAAGGTATGGATGATGAAGATGAATATGATGAAAGAGTGGCAAGAGATGAATAGTGAGTCATATGTTGTTATGACTCGGGAGAAAATGAACAGAAAATAAAAAGTGATGCGACTGCTAAGAAATCCAAGGAGTTTCCTATAACTATTCCAGTGGTTGCAAGAAGAGGAGATCCTATTCCCACTACCTCCATGCAAAAGGTGAGTAATTCTAATCCTCCTCCTTCTACCTTTGTTTCCAAAACTTCTTGTCCTTCGAGTTCCTAAATTTGATAAAGAAAAAAGTTTTCCTATTCTAGTAGCGATGCCCCATCCACCTCTGGGTCTTTTGATATCATTGATCACCTCAAAAAGACCAAATCCAAATTTCAGAGGCAAAGTTTTACCAAACCCATCCAAAATCCTTTGCTAAAATGGTAAACTTTGTCAATTCCAAATCCAAAGCCTCATCCAATACTTCTAAAGGTATTTTTCGCACTCTCTCTTCCTCACCTCAACCAAGCCTTGTGGCTACACTCACTTCCCAATGAAAAAAGAATTGAACCATTGTATGCGACTCTCCTCATAGCTGGAAATAAACTCAGAATTGTGTTATAAACTCAGAGCATTAGAAAATGTAATTCCCGCAAAAGTAGCTCATGATTTTTGCTCGACTCTAACATGTACCTTTGGTTCCTGCTATTCCATGGAGAGTAGAGAAGTGCCTTTGGTCGGAAGGATTAAATATGCACAAGTAGCCTTTCTGCTTTTCTAGAGATAAGGGTTATAGCCACTATTTTGGTTGCTAATATTCCTCCCTCTTATGGTATGTTATTGATTAAGAATTTTTGTAAAGAGGTAGGAGGTAAAATTCAGATGGACTGGTCACATGCTTTGATCTGGTCAATGGAAAAATAAGAAAGTGAAGCAAACTGAGTATATTGTGCAAAAGATTGATGATCCAAAAGCACAAATACTCTATGAAGATATAGGGCATGACAACTATATGATCATGTTAGAGGATGAGGCAAGTCTTCCTAAGGGAGTGATTCATGATCCCAATGGCATTTGGACTTTGGAGTTTGATGGAAGTTGCTCTTCAGCTAGTTCTGGAGTTGGTGTGGTGTTAATCTCTCCAGAAGGGAAGATTCATCCATTTTATTTCAAGCTTCATTTTGAAAATACAAATAATACAATTGAGTATGAGGCTCTCATCCTTGGGTTGAGCATGGAAAAATAAATAGGAGTAAAGAATATTTGTGCTCGTGGTGATGCAGAGTTGATTGTGAAATAGGTAAGGGATCTTTACCAAGTCAAGAATAAGAGATTGAAACATTATAGAAATCTTGTTTGGGATTCCATTGAATTCCTTGATGCTTTCTCAATTGAAGTTGTGCCAAGAGAAAAGAATACTAGAGCTGATTCTCTAGCTATCTCAGGATCTTTGTTGATTCCTCATCTAGATTTCTCTCAAGAGAAATTTACCATTGAAATGATTCATAGGCCTAGTGTGCCGGATAATGCAAACAACTGGCAGGTTTTCAATGATGATCAACACTTTCTCTTTCTTAGAGCTTAAAGATAGCTTGAAGGAATTGAAACTCTACCTAGAGAATATGTGCCCTCTAAAGAGGAAGATATCAAGGAAGAGATGGATCAGGATAGTTGTATTAAGTTGAAGGGTAACAAGATTCCCAAAGGACTAGTGAGTTTAGAAGATTTGTTTGAAAAAATGATAGGTTTGTCAAATCTAAAGCTTCTCAAGGACTCGACAATCTGCTGAGTATGAGAAAGTCGGTATTGGAAGTAATGATGAACCCAGGGTGGTGAATATTGGAAAATGCTACACTCAAGAAGATAAAAAGAAAGCATTAAACCTATTAAAAAAGTATGCCAATGTTCTTGCATATTCATATGAATGTCTTAAGGGTTTTCAACCAAAGGAGATGCAACACTATATCCCTCTGAAACCTAGGATCAAATATTTCAAGCAGAAGCAAAGGAAGTACAATCCTAAGGTTGCTGATACTATTTTTCAAGAGATCAAGAAGTTACTAAAAGCCAAGATTATTTTTCCTATACATCATTCAACATGGATTGCCAACATTTTGCCTATCAGAAAGAAGAATGGCAAGATTTGCATTTGTATAGATTTCGTGAATCGAATCGAGGCCTCTCTAAAAGACAACTATCCACTCCCCATGATAGATCAAGTTTTACAAGTTGTGTTACGATCGAGATGTTGTCTATGCTAGATGGATTCTCTGGATACAATCAAGTAGAAGTCAGTACCCCAGATCAGCACAAGACTAGCTTTTACTACCCCTTGGGGCACCTTTTCCTACAAGAGAATGCCATTTGGTCTTATCAATGCTGGTGCCACTTTCCAAAGGAAATGGATTTAGATTTTGGAAGTCTAAAGGGAAAGTGTATTATTGTGTACCTTGATGATTTGAATATTTTTTCCAAAACAAGGGTAGATCATCTTCAACATTTGGAAATAGTTCTTCAAAAATGCAGAGAACATGGAGTTTCCCTCAATCCTAAGAAGTTTTTCTTTTGTGTTACTGAAGGAAAGTTGTTGGGGCATATTGTTTCCAAAGAAGGGATCAAGATAGATCTAGAAAGAGTTCAAGCAATCCAGCAGATTCCTCTTCCCACAAGCAAAAAGGGTGTTCACTCTTTCTTTGGCAAGATAAATTTCTGAGGAGATTCATTCCAGATTTTGCAGAATTGACTATGAGTGTTGCTCACATGATGAAAGGAAAGAAAAAATTTGGTTGGACTTCCAAAGGTAAAGAAGAATTTGAAGGTATCAAGAAATCCATTGTTAGAACCCCCATCTTAGCATGTCCTGATTTCAACAAAGATTTTATTATCTATTGCTCTTCTTTTCTAAGGCGGGGTCATTTGGTGTGATTTGCATAACATGGGACCATCTCTTAAGTTGGGACTTGCAAACTTGAGATGGCCCTCCAAAGAAAGCTGAATTCTTCTTCCTAATCCTAATGCTAAACTACTCCTAATGTATAAATGACATCTATCTACTCCTAATCTAACAATTCCAAGGAGATAGGGAGAGAGAAAGTGCATAAAGAGGGAAATCCTACACTAACGAGGTGATAACACCAAGAAAAGGGAAGTGCTGGTCACAATCTCAGTTGCCTGAAGTGGAGAGAGGTGAGCAGAGGAGAGGGTGGACAAGATGCACCACAAACCAGAGATAGATTTCACACAGAATCACCACTTCAAAACCCATGAACACAACTCCCAGATATGCAAATGAAACGTCCAAAACATGCACAAAATACTCCAAAACGATGAGAGGCAAGAAGATGCAATGAAAACAAGTGAAGGATGGACAAACACATCACAAAAATGAGTTTTATTGCTTTAGAAATTTTCACAGAGCATCATACATGAGCAAGAGGAAAAAATGCCATTTTACAGAGTAGGGGAGGAGGTTCAAACTCCATTTTCGACCCTGGGGAAGAAAAGAAGAGGGAGGCAGGGAAGAAGGATGAACAACAAATTTTACAATGAATACTACCCCGTATTTATAAATTCGATTAGAGAGAGAAGAGAGAGAGAGAGAAGTGGAAAATCAGTCAAAACTCAACCACCGCTATTAATGCTTCTAATAAAATCTCCCCCAAATCCATCTTTCTACGCATCGATCCTTGGTTTGGCACCTTGAAGGAAGAGGAAATGACGGAAATAGATCGAATCCGATCTAGTTGTTGAGACAAATGGATCCTGCATTGAAGGCCTAAAGACATTTCCTCCATTTTCCTTTACCTAACCTCCTCAATATTAAAGTCTCAAACATCCATGGCATGGGCGCAGATGAGATATTTTCAACGGCATCATATTTGCAATATTTCGAGCCATGAGCCGAAAGATATGCCCTTGAAAGTTTGTATCGGGTCTCATATAGAGGGTGGAAAAAAAACTTGAAGAATGGGTTCCCTTTTGATATGGGACACATGGCGGCTAGATTAGGGAAAAATCAGGTCCGCGGGTTCAAAATTTATGTTTTACCCTTTTGCGCAGAAAATGCAAAACTCAAAATACTCCCGCAGCCCCGAAGCTCCGCTTGGACACGTGGCACCCTTTTGTTGGTTGGGAAGTCTGCTCCAATCTTTTCCTTTGTGCCATTTGAGAAAAGGAAAATTTTCACCTTTTCCTCTACCTCCCCGCTTTGGCTTTGACTTGGGTTCAAACTTTGAATTTTCCCTTTTTATTTTACTCGAGTTTGTCAAATAGATTTAAGACATGGATTCACGTGACAGAGTCATTTCTTCTCTTTCTTCTTGCACAGGGTCATGGCTGATCCAATATTTCACCCAAGGGTGAAATATGGATAACAATTGGCGACTCACGGGGACATCTACCTACTAGATGAAGAGACCAGTGGCCATGAAGCATCCATTGGGCATGGAGTTAAGCCTGATAACCAATTCTCTGATCTAACTCTAAAAATATGACCTCTGAATCACTTGGAAACCCGCTAAAACTTGAAGTTGATCTTCACCAAAAGCCAACTGAATGCACTATGCAAGAGCAATACAACAACACCAAAAACTATGTACAAACTAAAATCATACATGCTCCAAATGGAACATGCAGAGTGTGCAAAAGCACTTCTTCTACTAAAAAAACCTACCTACACTACTCTAACCAAGAGCAAAGGGAGCTCAAACAAATCCTACAACTAACAGGGAGAAATAGCTTCCCTTCCTCAAAAATGGCAGCCATGCAACTGATTTGGCACTAAACATGGCTGGTTGGATGAGTGAAAAACTAACAAAAATCTGGTCCTCCACCCAAATCAACAAAGTATCAGCTGGAGACAAATCAAATACCTCTTTTAGTTGCTCTACATTTGGATTGAAGAGGTATGACAAGCTGATCCTTGGTGCTTTGCATATCATCCTCATGCCCTGAGATGGACATGACTGGTTGTGGCTGCTCCTTTGGCTCTAATGAAGCCAAGTACCTGATTGGGCATGGTCTGATCCTTTGGATGTGCCCATTTCTTTGAAATTCAACTCCAAAAATGGAGTCTTCTTGTGGACCTTCTTGGATGAATGGCATGGGAGAAATGGTGACATCCTCCTACCTTTTTCCTTCCTCCTCTTTTGAAGAACATGGAAGATCAAGATCTTCCAACCTTGGTTCTAGAGGGCCATTATGAAGTGTAGGTTGTTGTTCCTAAATGTTCTCCTCCATGTACAAGCACATGTTCTTGGGATGTGAGAGATGGAGGAGCGGATGATGTAATCTCCATGGGATCCTCTTCATCAAAGCAATCTCTCAAGTCTGACAGATAGTCTACCTCCTTGTTCTGCTGCAAGTGCTCTACCTCCTTCATGGTGTCCTCTTGATCTGCAAATTTCTCACCATGGTTTCCTTCACTCTCAAACATGAAGTTTGAAAGATCAAACTCTTCTTCAACATCAGAGCTTGAAGGGGATGAAGTGGGAGGAAGAACTGAAGGTTCTTCTATAGCCTAGCTCCACACTTAGAGCCTCTAAAACTATATGGTCCTCCTCCATCATGGGTTCATCAATCAAATCAGGCCCTTGAAATGAAAGCAAAAAATCTTCAATGATGCCTTCTTCATTGAGTGGCCTCAACACTAATTTTTGATCTCTCCCAGCTACTCCTTCCCAATGGGAATTTGAGATAATTGTTCTTCTTCTACCTTGGTTGATTGTGCAACTTGAATTAGATCAGCATTTCTCTCAGACAAAGTGCCATCATGGAAACTACACTCTGAGAAACTTGATAACTGATCTTCTTCCTTTCCTTGTTCTTCTTTTGCTGCAAAAAAATCAGTCCTAACCACCATTGAGTCTTCAATCTTGACCTCCTCTATTGGCTTGACCATCAAGGGGATCTTTGTAAACCCAAATTTGGTAGCCCAACTCTTCAGATTGTCTATCATTTCTTTTCTATTGGGCTCCTCTTCTTGTTGTTCTCCTTGACTGGATTCTTGAGTCTCTTCCCAACATGGGCTTGGGAAAGCAAGAGGAGTGGCAGGTTGGGGTTCAACCAACTTTGTAATTGTTTGTGGTGGGGAGGGAGGTGGAACTTCTTGTTTATTTGGAGGGGATGACTATTTGGAAGGGAAAAGGATAAAAGAACTGAGATGAGGTGGAAGACTAGGGGATGGAGAAATGGATTTCACACTTGGGGCAGCATTCAATGGGAAGCTTGGAAATTGAAGCCCAAATTGAGATGGTGTTGCTTGAGGAGTAGAGAGAAAATTACCAGATAATGGTGTAGGATTTACCCATTGACAAGGTTGTCCCGCACTCAAGCTCATAAGCCTCGATCTCCACTATCCATTGTGCAAGTTGGGAAGCATTCCAATCATGAAGTCCAGCTTCTCCTGAGGGACGTAGTGTCTTGGAAAAGGGCCTTCCCATGGACAAGGTGCCCTGTAACCAATGCTGAAAGCCCTCATTTGAACTGTTTCCCTTAATTGAAACATGTTTGCCTCCATTTTTTGATCTTCTCCAACATATATTCAACATTTACATATTTATTTCTGTCATTATGTGCGTACCCATACTCTGTAATAAGCTCCATAGCCAAACTGTTTTAACTCTGCTCATATGGGTAAGCATAATGGTCATGGATCTCGATTATAATGTTGATCTGAGGAGTTGGGAAATACATTGGAGGTGGACTATTATTGCTTTTGTAGATGTGATTCCATGGAGGGAATGAATTCATGATTGCACAACCTCATGGAATGGGAGAAAATGAAAGAGATGGAAGAAGAAAATGGATGAAATGAGTGGAAATGGATGGAAAAGGTCTGCAACTCAGAGAATGGGTTTTGACTAGATGGAGTCACCAGATGTGCTTGAAAGTGCCTCCAAAGGCTGAAATCTTCACCAAGAGCACATCAAACTTGATGAAGTGAAGTGGTAAGGTGCTTCAAACCTATCCCACCAAGGCATGCCAAAACTGTTAATGTGAAATCACAAGACCCCAAATGAGTATGGATCTAATTTTCTAAGGAAGGTCATTTGGTGTGATTTACATAACATGGGACCATCTCTCAAGTCAGGGACTTGTGGACTTGAGATGGCCCTCTGGAGAAAGCCACTTCTTCTTCCTAATCCTAATGCTAAACTACTCCTAATGCAGAAATGACGTCTATCTACTCCTAATCTAACAATTCCAAGGAGACAGGAGAGAGAAAGTGCATAAAGAGGGAAATCCTACACTAACGAGGTGATAGCACCAAGAAAAGGGAAGTGTTGGTCACAATCTCAGCTGCCTGAAGTGGAGAGAGGTGAGTAGAGGAGAGGGTGGAAAAGATGCACCATAGACCAGAGATAGATTTCACACAGAATCACCACTTCAAAACCCATGAACATAGCTCCCAGATCTACAAATGAAACGTCCAAAACATGCACAAAATACTCCAGAATGATGAGAGGTAAGAAGATGTAATGAAAACAAGTGAAGGATGGACAAACGCATCACAAAAATGAGTTTTATTGCTTCAGAAATTTACACAGAGCATCATACACGAGAAAGAGGCAAAAAACCATTTTACAGAGTAGGGGAGGAGGTTCTAGACTCCATTTTTGACCCTGGGGAAGAAAAGAAGAGGGGAGGTAGGAAGAAGAATGAACAACAACTTTTACAATGAATACTACCCCCATATTTATAGATTCGATCAGAGAGAAGAAGAGAGAGAGAAGTGGGAAAAGTAGGTTGAAACTCAACCACCACTATTAATGCTTCGATGAAATCCACCCCAAATCCATCTTTACTTGCATCAATCCTTGGTTCGGTGCCTTGAAGGAAGAGGAAATGGAAAAAACAGATTGAATCCAATCTGGTTGTTGAGATAGATGGATCCTGCATTGAAGGCCCGAAGACGTTTCCTCCATTTTCCTTTACCTAACCTCCTCAATATTAAAGTCTCAAACCTCCATGGCATGGGCGCAGATGAAGATATTTTCAACGACATTAGATTTGTAATATTTTGAGCCCTGAGCCGAAAGATATGCCCCTCAAAGTTTGTATCGAGTCCGTATGAGGCGGAAAAACACTTGAAGAATGGGTTCCCTTTTTATATGGGACACGTGGCATCCAGAATTAGGGCAAAATCGGGTCTAGGTTCAGAATTTATATTTTCCCCTTTTGCATTAGAAAATGCAAAACTCAAAATACTCACGTAGCCCCAAAGCTCCGCTTGGACACGTGGCACCCTTTTTTTGGATGGGTAAGTCTTCTCCAATCTTTTCCTTTGTGCCATTTGAGAAAAGGAAAATTTTCACCTTTTCCTCCACCTCCCCACTTTGGCTTTGACTCGGGTTCAAACTTTGACTTTTCCTTTTTATTTTACCCGAGTCTATCAAATAGATTTAAGACAATAAAGAATTGTTCACAAAAGTAGTTGATGTTCCTATTGTTCTCTTCCTTAGTTCAACGAGATGAATGGTATGGTGGTATTGCACATTTTCTTACTTATGGAGAGTTTCCATCCCACTTGAGTGCCAAGGAAAAGAGATCTATTAAGCTAAGGTCTACACAATATGTATTATAGGAAAATGCGTTATTCAAGCGAGGCATAGATGGAAGATTCCTTAAATGTGTGGACAAAGAGTATGAATAGAAGTTGTTTTCATATTTTCATGAACGAGGCTTATGGAGGGCATTTCTCTTCTATTTTCATTTCCCATAAGATCCTTTGTGTATAGTACTATTGGCCTACATTTTTCGAGAGATGCATCAAAATGGGTAGGTAAGGGTGAAGCTTGTCGAGACTTTTTTAGGAGACCTAAGTTGGCTGCTTTACCACTCAAACCAGTAGTGATTGATGAGCCTTTTTAGCAATGGGGATTGGATTTCATTGGAACTCTTAACCCACCTTCCAGTGCTGGACATACTCACGTGATAATTGCTATGAGATTACTTCACAAAGTGGGTAGAGGATATTCTAGTCAAAAGCACTACTTCTGAGGTGGTGTGTAATTTCATCAAAGAGAACATCTTGATAAGGTTTGGGGTACCAAACAAGATTGTGACTGATAATGCTTCTAATTTTTCTTCTTCCGAGATGATGGATTTTTGCTATGGCTATGGAATTTCCCTTGCTCATTCTTCGATTATTATCCTTGAGGGAATGGACAAGCAGAATCAACAAATAAGAATCTGATAACCATCATTCACAATCTTGTCAATGACTCTCAAAGGAATTAGCACAAGAAGCTCTATGATGCTCTCTGGGTAGATATAATTACACCCAAAAGAGTAATTGGGATGTCTCCATTCCGGTGGTGTATGGTGTTGAAGCTCACCTTTGCCCAAGATAATAGTGGAATTACCATCCTTGCACTTAGTGAAGGCTATTGAAGATACAAGTTTCACCGTTCCTTGGAAAAGAAGATAATGTATCTTCGAAAGTCGGATGAAGACATGATGCAAGTTTTTGATAGGATCTCAGCTTATCAACTGAAGGTGAAAGCTTTGTTTGATAAGAAGGCTAGGCCTAGAGATTTTCAAGTGGGAGACATTGTTCTGTTGTGGGACAAAAGACATGAACCTCGAGGAAGCCATGGTAAGTTTGATTCTCTTTGGCTTGGTCCTTTCAAAATCAGACACTTTGCTGGAGAAAATTCTTTCTACTTGGATTATATGGATGGATCTTCTCTCCCACTTCCTTATAGTGGGAAATATTTGAAGTTGTTCAAGTCCTAGGTGATTAGGCAATCCTTTTGTATATTATGTACAATGTTTTGTTTTTGGTCTTTCCTTTTTGGTTTGTTTATTTTCCCATTGCATGTGTGTTGTCTTCTGTATTTGTTTTGCCTTTGACTCTATTTGCCCAATGGATAAGGCATTGGTCTGCTTTCCCAGAGTTTTTCTATGGTTCTTGATCTTGCCTCGTTCCTCTATCCCAGCCAAGTCATCCCCAAAAAGAGCCAGCTGTTGTCACCCTTAAAATTCCCCTCATTTTAAAAGTCAAGTTTAAATTTTTTTGAGTTGGTGCTTGTTATCCCGATTCGCCTTCTGGTAAAATTGATCAAACATGACCCCACACAGAATAAAATTGGAAGGGGTGGTTTAGTCATGCGAGCCCACATTCCAAATCCAATAATGAAGGGGCAGGGTCGGTGAAGGAGGCCAACGGTGTCAAAGGAGATCAAAGCACACAGGAGAAGATTGAAGAAAGGGCTCGAAGTTTTTGGACTTCACATGCGAGTCGACTCATGGCAAAAAACGGATCCGCGGAAGGTGCCACATGCCTCATTGGTGAAAATTCAAAAGGCGTGGCCTCTTATAATCTATTTTGGTATAAAAGCATTTCAAGATGTAAGAGGTCCAACGTTAAGATGAAAGTTGTACATTTGTATATAATCTTTGTTGTTTGATTTCAATAAGGGAACCTCTCCCATAAAGAGGACAAACTTGTTGTCCCTTGACGTGGTCTTGTTAAAGTACCATTTTAAAACCCAATAGTTTTTGGTGACTCTATTGGGGATTTTGTTTCAAACGTATCCCTTTCAAAAGAACAACTTCAAGATCATTTTTGATCTGGTGACTCTACGATATACATGTGGGAAGAAATCTCTCAGGGTTGAAGATTCTCATTTTCAACTTCTAGAGCAACAAAACTTCTCTCTTCTTCCAACAAAAAGGAACAAAGGAATTCATTCTGCAAACACACCTCCTATTAAAGACATAAATTCCAAAATTACATTCCTCCGAACAACTCAACTATAATATTCTTGCTCGATACTTGCTGGTATTTTAGTTCCCCATCAAACAATCTTCCCATAGATGGCAGCACCTCTGCCTTGGGGACAACGGATTAGGCCTCTTACTCTTCCTCAACCATTACATGAGTTACCTAGGATTAGTAGGAAATATTTTCCTAAATTCCAAGGTGATGGGAAGGTACACCCAGATGAACACATTAGCAACCTTCAGTGTTGCATGTGGGATTCTTGGGATTGAGCATGAAGACATTTCATGAAGCTCTTTATAGAAACATTGTAGGATAATACTGCTGATTGGTTCTATCATCTTCTTGTTGGGTCAATTACTTATTGGACCACCTTGACAACTCAGTTTGAGCAACGTTTCAAACCTATTGAAGATGTGCATGCTCTCTTGGCTCAAATTTCTCATATCAAGAAGGAACCACATGAGCCCATGAGAGAATTTGTGGCCAAATTCAACAAGCTCATTCATAAAATTCCACATAACACTCATCCTATAGATCAAATCAAAAAATGCTTCTTCCTCAATGCTCAGTTACCTAAAGTAAGCTATGCACTAAGGAGAGCTAACCTTACAACTCTGGATGCTGATCAACGTTTGGCTATCGTGTTGAGGATGATTTAATCATGTCTGGTAAATTGAAAAGAGAACCCTCCAAGTCTAAAGCATCCTCCTCTTCCTCTCCTAGAGCCAATTCAGATCAGTTAGTGCAAAAGTTGGCAAATGATCTCATTGCCATCAAAAAGCAATTGGCTCAACATACTCCTTATCAAGATATTCCAAGAAGGAATTTTCAGCCTAGGAACCAGTTACCTCCTTCTCAGAATAAATTGGCTATTGAAGGCCCACCTATCAAGGTTCCAGTCAATGCAACTTGTGAAGTTCAAGAACCTGATGATGAGGAGTTTAATGAACTCTATGAAGAACCAGAAGAAGAGGTTGATGAAGAACTGGAAGAGCTTGGTGGATCTCAAGTTCATTTCCTTACCACTGAAGGTATGGATGATGAAGATGAATATGATGAAAGAGTGGCAGAGATGAATAGTGAGTCATATGTTGTTATGACTCGGGAGAAAATGAACAAAAAAGAAAAAGTGATGTAGCCTACTAAGAAATCCAAGGAGTTTCCTATAACTATTCCAGTGGTTACAAGAAGAGGAGCTCCTATTCCCACTACCTCCACGCAAAAGGTGAGTAATTCTAATCCTCCTCCTTCTACCTTTGTTTCCAAACTTCTTGTCCTTCAATTCCTAAATTTGATAAATCAAAAGTTTCTCCTATTCCTAGTAGTGATGCCCCATCCACCTCCGGGTCTTTTGATATCATTGATCACCTCAAAAAGACCAAAATCCAAATTTCAGAGGCAGAGTTTTACCAAACCCATCCAAAATCCTTTTGCTAAAATGGTAAACTTTGTCAATTCCAAATCCAAAGCCTCATCCAATACTTCTAAAGGTATTTTTCCCACTCCCTCTTCCTCACCTCAACCAAGCCTTGTGGCTACAGTCACTTCCCCTAATGAGAAAATTGAACCATTCTATGTGACTCTCCTCATAGCTAGCCATAAACTCAGTAATTGTGTTATAGACTCAGAGCATTAGAAAATGTAATTTACAAAAAAGTATCTCATGCTTTGGGCCTGACTCTAACACGTACCTTTGGTTCTTGCTATTCCATGGAGAGTAGAGAAGTGCCTTTGGTTGGAAGGATTAAAGATGCACAAGTAGCCTTCTACTTTGCTTTTCCAGAGAAAAGGGTTATAGCCACTATTTTGGTTGTTGATATTCCTCCCTCATATGGTATGTTGCTAAGTAGGAATTTTTGTAAAGAGGTAGGAGGTGAAATTCAGATGGACTGGTCACATGCTTTGATCCTGGTCAATGGAAAAATAAGAAAGTTGTTACCAGAAAAGAAAACTGAGTATATTGTGTAAAATACTGATGATCCAAAAGCACAAATACTCTATGAAGATATAGGGCATGACAACTATATGATCATGTCAGAGGATGAGGCAAGTCTTCCTAAGGGAGTGATTCATGATCCCAATGGCATTTGGACTTTGGAGTTTGATGGAAGTTTCTCTTCAGCTAGTTCTAGAGCTGGTGTGGTGTTAATCTCTCAAAGGAAGATTCATCCATTTTATTTCAAGCTTCATTTTAAAAATACAAATAATATAGCTGAGTATGAGGCTCTCATCCTTGGGTTGAGCATGGAAAAGAAATAGGAGTAAAGAATCTTTGTGCTCGTGGTGATGCAGAGTTGATTATGAAACAGGTAAGAGATCTTTACCAAGTCAAGAATAGAGATTGAAACATTATAGAAATATTGTTTGGGATTCCATTGAATTCCTTGATGCTTTCTCAATTGAAGTTGTGCCAAGAGAAAAGAATACTAGAGCTGATTCTCTAGCTGTCTCAGGATCTTTGTTGATTCCTCATCTAGATTTCTCTCAAGAGAAATTTACCATTGAAATGATTCATAGGCCTAGTGTTCGATAATGCAAAACAATCGGCAGTTTTCAATGATGATCAACACTTGCTCTCTTCTTAGAGCTTAAAGATAACTTCAATCAATTATATTTCAAGGAAGTGAAACTTTTCTAGAGAATATGTGCCCTCTAATGAGGAAGATATCAAGGAAGAGATGGATCAGGATGGTTGTATTAAGTTGAAGGGTAACAAGATTCCCAAAGGAATGGTGAGTCTAGAAGATTTGTTTGAAAACATGATAGGTTCATCAAATCTAAAGCTTCTCAAGGGACTCAACAATCTACCGAGTATGAGAAGGTCAATATTGGAAGCAATGATGAACCCAAGGTGGTGAATATTGGAAAATGTTACACTCAAGAAGAGAAAAAGAAAGCAGTAAACCTATTAAAAAGTATGCCGATGTTCTTGCCTATTCATATGAAGATCTTAAGGATTTTCAACCAAAGGAGATGCAACACTATATCCCTCTGAAACCTGGGATCAAACCTTTCAAGCAGAAGCAAAGGCAGTATAATCCTAAGGTTGTTGATACTATTTTTCAAGAGATCCAAGAAGTTACTAAAAGCCAAGATTATTTTCCCTATACATCATTCAACATGGATTGCCAACATTGTTCCTATCAGAAAGAAGAATGGTGAGATTCACATCTGTGTAGATTTCAGGAATTTGAATCAGGCCTCTCTAAAAGACAACTATCCACTCCCCATGATGGATCAAGTTTTGCAAGCTTCTCGTGCTCGAGATGTTGTCTATGCTAGATGGATTCTTCGATACAATCAAGTGGAAGTCAAGACTCCCAATCAACACAAGACTGCTTTTACTACCCTCGGGGCACCTTTTCCTACAAGAGAATGCCATTTGGTCTTATCAATGTTTTAGAGGGAAATGGATTTAGCTTTTGGAAGTCTAAAGGGAAAGTGTATTGTTGTGTACCTTGATGATTTGACTATTTTTTCCAAAACAAGGGCAGATCATCTTCAACATCTGGAAAAATTCTTCAAAAATGTAGAGAACATGGAGTTTCTCTCAATCCTAAGAAGTCTGTCTTTTGTGTTACTGAAGGCAAGTTGTTGGGGCATATTGTTTCCAAAGAAGGGATCAAGATAGATCTAGAAAGAGTTCAAGCAATCCAATAGATTCCTCTTCCCACAAGCAAAAAGGGTGTTCACTCTTTCTTTGGCAAGATAAATTTCCTGAGGAGATTCATTCCAAATTTTGTAGAACTGACTATGAGTGTTGCTCACATGATGAAAGGAAAGAAAAAATTTTGGTTGACTTCAAGGTAAAGAAGCATTTGAAGGTATCAATAAATCCATTACTAGAACCCCCATCTTAGCATGTCCTGATTTCAACAAAGATTTTATTATCTATTGCTATGCTACAGAGAGTACCTTGGCTGTTGTGCTAACTCAAAAAAAAAGAGGATCATGAACTTCCAATTGCCTTCATGAGCTATGTTCTAAAAGCTCATGAATTGAAATATACTATGATGGAGAAACATGCTTTTGCAGTGGTCAAAGCTATCAAGTAGTTTCATTTTTATATTCTTAATTCTCACTCTGTTGTGCTTATACCTGATACAACCATCAAGTCTATTCTTACACAACAAGAGTTTGGAACTAAGAGAGGAAATTGGGTAGAAAAATTCCAAGAATATGACCTTGATATCAAGCCAACTAAGCTAGTCCAGGGTAAAGGCTTATGTGAGCTTATTATTGAAGGGGATGATGAAGAATTGTCCACAAAAGTAGTTGATGTTCCTGTTGTTCTCTTCCTCAGTTCAACAGATGAATGGTATGTTGGTATTGCACATTTTCTTACTTATGGAGAGTGTCCATCCCACTTGAGTGCCAAGGAAAAGAGAGCTATTAAGCTAAGGTCTGCATAATATGTATTATGGGAAAATGCTTTATTCAAGTGAGGCATAGATGGAAGATTCCTTAAATGTGTGGACAAAGAGCAACAAAAGAAGTTGTTTTCAGCTTTTCATGATCAGGCTTGTGGAGGGAATTTCTCTTCTATGTTGTCACTACCCATAAGATCCTTCATGCATGGTACTATTGGCCTACATTGTTCAAGATGCATCAAAATGGGTAGGTAAGTGTGAAGCCTATCAGAATTTTGTTGGGAGACCTAAGTTGGCTGCTTTACCACTCAAACCAGTAGTGATTGATGAGCCTTTTCAACAATGGGGGATTGGATTTCATTGGAACTCTTAACCCACCTTCCAATGCGGACATACTCACGTGCTAACTACTATAGATTACTTCACAAAGTGGGTAGAGGCTATTCCAGTCAAAAGCACTACTTCTGAGGTGGTGTGTAATTTCATCAAAGAGAACATCTTGATAAGGTTTGGGGTACCAAACAAGATTGTGACTGATAATGCTTCCAATTTTTCTTCTTCTGAGATGATGGATTTCTACTATGGCTATGGAATTTCCCTTTCTCATTCTTCATATTATTATCCTCAAGGGAATGGACAAGTAGAATCAACAAATAAGAATCAGTAACCATCGTTCGGAAGCTTGTCAATGAATCTCAAAGGAATTGGCACAAGAAGCTCTATGATGCTCTCTGGGCAGATAAAATTACACCCAAAAGAGCAATTGGGATGTCTCCATTCCAGGTGGTGTATGGTGTTGAAGCTCAACTACTAGTAATAGTGGAATTTCCAGCCTTGCACTTAATGAAGGCTATTGAAGATACAAGTTTCACCAGTTCCTTGGACAAGAGGATCATGTATCTTCAGAAGCTGGATGAAGACAAGATGCAAGTTTTTGATAGATCTCAGCTCATCAACTGAAGGTGAAAGATTTGTTTGATAAGAAGGCTAGGCCCAAATATTTTCAAGTGGGAGACATTGTTTCTGCATGGGACAAAAGACATGAACCTCGAGGAAGCCATGGTAAGTTTGATTCTCTTTGGCTTGGTCCTTTCAAAATCAGACACTTTGCTGAGAAAATTATTTCTACTTGGATTATATGGATGGATCTCTCTCCCACTTCCTTATAGTGGGAAATATTTGAAGTTGTTCAAGTCCTAGGTGATTAGGTAGTCCTTTTGTATATATTATGTACAATGTTTTGTTTTTGGTCTTTCCTTTTTGGTTTGTTTCTTTTCCCGTTGTGTGTGTGTTGTCTTCATATTGGTTTTTCCTTTGACTCTATTTTCCCAATGGATAAGGCACTGGTCTACTTTCCCAGAGTTTTTCTATGGTTCTTGATCTTTCCTCATTCCTCTATCCCAAGCCAAGTCATCCCCAGAAAGAGCCAACTATTGTCACCCTCAAAATTCCCCTCATTTTTCAAGTCAAGTTTCAAAATTTTTGAGTTGGTGCCTTATCTCAGATTCGCCGCCTCGATAAAATTGATCAAACACGACCCCACACAAAAGAAAATTGGAAGGCATGGTTTAGTCTCATGCAAGCCTACATTCCAAATCCTTCAAAAAGGGGCAAGTCCAAGGAAGAGCTCAACAACATAAAAAATATCAAGCATACAGGAGAAGATTGAAGAAAGGGTTCAAAGTTTTTAATTTTCACATGTATGAGTCAATCGGGAAAAGCAACGGACCCGTGGAAGGTGCCACGTGCCTCATCGGTGCAAATTCAAAAGGCATGGCCCAAAGAGAGACCCCAAACTTACACCATCCCTCCATGTGTCCAAGGTCCAAAAGGGATATACAACTAAAATTTTAATGACTAAGTATAAGAGGGTCGGCAGAAGCCTCCATGTGCCTCATCGGTGCAACTTTAGAAGTGAGACCCAAGGGATAGACCCCAAATGAGTGCCAACCCTCCATGTGGTCAAAGCCTCAAAAATTTAAATTGGCTGTTGAAAATTCTAAGGCTAGTGGATGGTGCCACGTGTCTCTTCGCACACCTTCAAGGGTTGAAGCCAAAGGTGGTTCCCAAACAAGCGCCAACTCTCCACGTGTCTAGGGTCCAACAAAATTCAAAAGGGGAAAACTATTGGCCATTGAATCGGCTAAGGAAAGAGAACCAATGGAAAGCCCCACGTGTCCCTTCGGCGCTCTTTCAAGGGGCAAATCCAAAAGCAAGTCCCAAATGTGCCATCTCTCCACATGTCCAATCGGCACACCTCAAAGGTCAGGTCCAAATAGAGTCTCTAAATGAGCGAGAAGCCTCCACGTGTCCCAGGTCAGACATAAAGCCTTCACTAAATAGAGGGACTTAGTCAAAACACAAAAATACATAACATGCCCACAAAGGGACACGTGACCATGTTTCAAGTCAAAGTGGGAAGATAGGTCGTCGGGGCACTTTGGAAATTTTTGGTTTTGTTTCCAAAAGGGAAAAAGTCAAATGTTAAGCCCGCGTCGAAAGTCAAAGTGGGAAGATGGGTCGTCGGGGCACTTTGGAAATTTTTGGTTTTGTTTCCAAAAGGGAAAAATTCAAATGTTAAGCCCGCATCAAAAGTCAAAATGTTAAGGCGGATCGCTCGGATGGATCTTTTGGAAATTTAGCTTGTTTCCAAAAAGAAGTAAAATTATAAAGTGTGTCTCGACTGCTTCACTTGCCACTTAGGTGAAGCCATGTGTTAGACCTATATCAAAAGTGAAGTGTCAGCTTTCATGGGGATGTGGAAGTTTTTATAATTTTGCATTTTTCTAAAATGTACAAAATTGAATTTCGGGCCCGTGGATCCATTTTGCAAAAGACTGCATTTTTGCCATTTTTGTATGGATTCGATTCAAATATTCAAATGGGCATAACTTTCGATCCAATGCTTGAAATTCTAAAATTTGGTACCGTTGGAAAGATCTCAAGATCCTCTATGCCACAAAAAGCATAAAATATTGTTTTCAGCAGAGATTTGATGGGTAAATAACTAGAAAAAGTATTTCGTGCCATTAATATGTGATCGGATTGCTTCAACTAGATCATTTCAATCCGATCTTCCATCCTTCCTTCTTCAGCACACCAAAGACATGCAGAACCAAATTTGATAGATTGTAGGTGGATTTGTAGGGGCATTGATGGTTGGTGGTTGAGCTTCCAAATCAGATTTTCTTCCTTCTCTTCTTCTCCTCTTTTCACTTCATCTATAAATGTAAGAGCTTAGCTCATTGCAAATGTTGGACTCTGATACTTTTGAAGTGTAATTATAATCAAAAGTAAATCAATACAAAAGGATTTTCCCCTTTTCTCTATCTTCCTCCATTGTCCCTTCTTGCTTACTTGAAATTCATGGATCATTTATCTTCTGTGATAAGAAACTTTGTGTTCTTATTGATATGATTTCTAGAACTTTGTGTCTATGGAATGATATCTTATGCTATGAATGTGAATGATTCTGTTCTGTATCACTCTTGCTCAATATGTATAGGGTTATACTCTGCTATCTATATTTCCTAAGTGTTATATTCTGCTATTTCCTTCAAGTTCTTCCATTCCTTTCTTTTTGGTATAAAAGCATTTCTTCCATTCCATTTTTATGAAAGTTGTACATTTGTATAAGCTTTTGGTGCTTTCAAAAGGATTTCAAGATGTCGAGGTTCCAACCTTAAGATGAAAGTACCATTTTAAAATCATTATAATAAATATAATATATAGCCAAGTTCAATCCTTGCTTAAATGAAAAGGTAGATGGATATCCAAAATGTCAAGGTAAAGTCATTGGAGAGGCCATTTCACCTTGTTTGGAGTAAAAACCATAACCATTTGATTTCCTCTTAGGTCTATTTAGGCCCATGTTATTATTAGTAGGCATGTTTAGTTATATTTTGTATTGTTTTCATACTAGTTAAGCATTTATTTAAGCTTCTATCTTAATGCTACATTCCTAGACTTAGAGCCTTGGCTAGATGGATGACCTTGGTGTTAACTTTCCTTGTTTAGTAATGTAATTTACTTTGTAAAGTTTAGGTTTCATCGGTGCAAATGTAGTAATGATGCCAAAACAAAGTGGGGGAAATGTGAAGTGTTATGCCCCCAAGTGTGTGTGAATGAATGAGCTACACCGATGATGGTGAAGTACGTAGGTTCTCCATCTGATGCATGGGAGGAAAGTGTATGACCATGCTCTAATAGTGGTGGTATATTTGGCATACAATGTATGCGAGTGAATGAAGTTCAATGGGAATTTTTAGGATGAATATTTGAAGAAGGGTGACATCACAAAATGTGTTGGTGACAGAGATCTACATGATGTGGAATGTGAAGGTGAAGAAGATCTCGCATAGAATGAACCGATGTGGTGATCTATGCCAAAATGTAGTAAATATCCTTGGAATAGGCCTATGCCTATGTGTGGGACTAGTGGAACGATGTGGTCATGTGGTCGATGCTCGTGTAGGTGAGCAAGGGTACATTAAGTTTTGGGTGAAAAATACTTCTATGGGGTGGAATAAGTATGTAACATGCTAGCTACTGTGTGAGAGGATGAATACCATGGAGTAGAAGGATGGGATGCCATTAATAGAAATGAACTTATTATTGTAAATGAACTTGATCCACAAGTGGTTCATAGAAATGATAGATTGTGAACAAAAAATCCAATTTAGACCAAGGAGCATGTCACATCCATCTTTCCCAATGAGGAAAGAAACGAGCATAGTAAGAGGACCGATTGTAATATGTAACTAAACACCGTTAAAAGGATTTTTGAAAGACTAGTCAAATTACGATGGGGGATACCTAATAGCCCTAAGAAGTGACATAAAGCATGCGCTAATGGTCCAGGATGGGTCAACCTTAGTATTGTTAATGGAGGTTGAGCCAATATATGCGTCGATATGTAAATGATTAGATGTTAAATTGGCATGATAATCAACGTTGGAAAAAGAAATGAGTGGGAGTGAAGCACGGTGTTAGTCACTAAGAAGAAAAAAGCTCATGATCAGAGGTGATACTACATGGTACACATGATTAGCAAAAGAGTCTACTACCTTTTTGTCACACTATTGAGATTCATTGTTAAATAGTTATATATTATCGTTATTCAAAATTCACCCCTCGAGGTAATTTTGATAACATGCATCAAATTATTCAATCCCGAGCAAGTAGATTGATTCAATGCCCAAAATCATGTTTGGGGGTCCCCTTGGTTTCTCTCTAACTTCCCCATCCAAGGAAAAAATCCAACAAGTTAGCAAAAATTGAAAAAATCCAAAAATGAAGTCGCGGGCTTGTTTTAATGCATCATGCGGTCTAGAGGCTACGGTCGTACATGCGGATCGTATCAAGGTTCATCGAACCAGGTTTGGAGATGAAATACAAAGGAATTAGCTAAATCGATACAATTTTGTCCTAGGCATTCCGTGGGACAAACTGTTGGGACACAGTACGCACGGGACACACAAAGCCAAAATGGACGCAGTAGTAAAAATTTGGAAAAAGCGGAAGTTTTTATCCCAAGACGGTTTACAAAACATCAGGGGACACAGTATGCATGGGTGCAAAAATATAATTTTTTTGCAAGTCAAGATATTACGGGTGGCGTGAAGAAATGTGTTTGGGACATCACGGACAAAAGTACGTGCAAGACGCGTGTGAAGTCAAAAAGACACAAAAGGAACCATATGTTGCGGAAAATGCGGAAGTCAACGAACCTCATGGCCCAGATCAATGGCAGATGCATGGGACAAGGAAACCTGAATCGTGTGATGTAGATATTTTTTTGGGGACACCTGGGACATGTGGACCTGATTTTGCCGAAATAGCCACAATGAAGAGAAAAGTCAATATTTGACCTCCTGAACTTCAAACGGCCATAACTTTTGACTCCGAGCTTCGATTTTCATAAAATTGACTTTCTAGAATGAGCACGATGTCCTTTCGATTTATTAATTTTGATGAGGGTAGATATATTAAAATAAAAGAAACATATTCAGCTCCCCGTCAATTAATGATTAGTCCCACAAATGACAGAAAATGCCTAGACCCAAAATCGTTGCCCGCACTCGAGGTCATAAATTTTGCATTTCTCAATGGAATCACACGAAATTTGTACCGTTGGAATCATTGTTTCCAATCCCAATGCACAAAAATCAAGAAATTTGGTATTTGATGAGAAATAGATGGAGATTTTTCATAAAACATGGGTGGGTTCATGATGGTGTTTTATTTGGTAGTGGGAGTGCATTAAGAGGCATGGTCATCATTGTTTCTCCTAAAGCACTCCGGGAAAGTATGAGGAGCATTTTACAAGTAACATATAATCATTTCACTCTATTTAATGCCTCTTACAAGTGGTTGAAGGACAGATTTCGGGATTTCCATTTTCCCCTTCTCTCTCTCTTCTCATTTTCTATAAATTGGAGTGTTATGCTCATTGTAGGAGGAGGTTGTTTTGTTGTAGCAAAGCTCTGTAAAATTAATTTGTGAAGCCAATGTGCTGCAGGCCCTTGTATTGACTCCTTGCATGGTGATCCAGTCCCTTATCTTGTAATAGATTGAATTGTGCATATCATCCCCTCGCTTTGTGTTTGTTTGCACTCTTCTTGCCCTTTCAACCTTCATTACAAAAATATTGTGTCTATTTTTATGATCTTTCAAGGACTCATTATTATTGTGCATGTATGAAATATTTTGTGAATGCATTTTCCAGTTGTGGAAAACTGTTATCACCCCTTCTAGTATGAATTTTACTTCTATTTTTCACACATTGAAGGCTACTCTCACATCCCTCCTTTTCTAGTGTATCACCAACTTTGCTTTAGTGTAGGAATTCATTCTTATGAATTCTCTCTCCTTAGTCCCTTGAAAAGTTAGATTAGAACAATTATTTTTTCCGCATTAGTAGATAGTGGCAGGGTAGTTTAGAGTAAGAACCAACTTTCTTTGGAGGTCTATCTCAAGTAGCAAGTCCCACAACTTGGAGATAGTACCCATGTTTTCCAATCACACCATAAGCTCAAGTAGATACACTTTCGTAAACATAAGGGTGTTGTGATTCGGTGATAACAATTACCCTTTTCATTTTTTGGGGTAGGATGAGGAGAATCTAGGAACTCTAATTTGTTGTTATCAATTAAATCTTGAATGATTGTTTAGAGCTTGAGGCATCTATTTGTAGAATGTCCCACACATCGATGATAATCACAATGGAATTTTCATTGTAATTTCTATTTTTGGTCGCAATGGATCTAGCTCGAGGAGGCGAAGAGTAATAATATTGATCTCAAGAAGTTGTTTCAATATAAGATGTAGATCCATTGTAAATTTTCTAAACACACACCGAGGTTGCTGCGATGGAACCTCCTTAGTGGGAGTGACGACGCGTTGCGGTGATTTTAGGTTTTGTTGGTTTAGTTGTAGAGGGTGTTAATGGTTCCTTATTAGGAAAATGAGTGGATGACGAGGTCTATTCTTGATACTTGAGCTTTCCTATGGAGAGGAGTTTTGTCTCACGAAGTTTAATAGTATGGGACTACGGGAATGATGTGGTCATGTGGTCAATGCTCACATAGGTGAGCAAGGGGTAGATTATGATTTAGGTGACATATAATTCTATGGGGTGGAATAATTATGTAACGTGCTAGCTACTTGTGTGAGAGGATGAAGACCATGGAGTAGAAGGAGGGATGCCATCAATAGAAATGGCTTGATTGTTGTAAATGAACTTGATCTGCAAGTGGTTCATAGAAATGATAGATTGTGAATGAAAAATCCAATTTAGACCAAGGAGCATGTCACATCCCTCTACTGTGTTCCCAATGAGGAAAGACACTAGCATAGTAAGAGGATTAATAATATGTAATCGAACACCGCAAAAATGATTTTTGAAAGGGTAGTCAATTTGCGATGGGGGATACCCAATAGCCCTAAGAAGTGACATAGAGCAGAACTAATGGATCGGGATGGGTCAACCTTAGTATTGTTAATGGAGGTTGAGAAAATAGATGCATCGATATGTAATTGATTAGATGTAAACTTGGCATGATAATTGACATTATAGAAAGAAATGAGTGGTGGTAAAGCTTCAATGTTAGCCACTAAGAAGTCCAAAGCTCCCGATCCAGGAGGTGATACTTGCATCGTACACATGATTAACAAAAGAGTCTATTACCTTTTTGTCACATTATTGAGATTCATTGTTAGAAGTTTGAGTTTACTCTTACCGTTGTTTGGGGTAGGATGAGGAGACTCGGGAACTCTATTTTTTTGTTATTAATTAGATCATGAATGATTGGTTAGAGCTTGAAGCATCTATTTCTAGAATGTCTCACACATCGATGATAATCATAGCAAGTTTTTCATTGTATTTTATATTTTTGGTCGCATGGATCTAGCTCGAGGGGAGGGGGAAGAGTAATAAGATTGCTCCTAAGAATTTATTTCAATATAAGATGCAGAGCCATTAAAAATTTGTTAAACATATGCTAAGGTTGTTGTGATTAAACCTCCTTAGTAGGAGTGACAATGTTGACAATGATTTTAGCTTATGTTGGTTTAGTTGTAGAGGGTTTGAATGGCACCTTGTTAGGAAAACGAGCGGAAGACGAGGTTTGTTCTTGATACTTGAGATTTCCTATGGAGAGGATTTTGGTCTCACAAATTTTAAGAGTATGAAAAATCTAGGTCAAATGAAGGAGAGGTCTCAAAGAGGACACTTTCCTATAGAGGTGGAAGTAAATTGTGAATAAATAAGTCCTGAAGTTCAGATTCAACAAGTACGTTTGTCATTTTAGCGAGGTTGTTCTTATATCTTAAAACATAGTTAGCTAGATGTTCATTTGGGCCTTGCTTGAGTTGTGCTAACTAGGCATAAGATATATTAGAGCCAATATTGATGGAGAAATGAGTAAGAAATGCATTAGCTAAGTGTGTGAACAAAGTGATCGATTGAATAGGTAATTTGTAGAACCAACACATCAAATAATCGTGGAGACTACGAGGAAATATCTTAGCTAAAAGTATATGATTATCAACAAAAGTTGAGATAAGTGACATGAAATGCTTTTTGAGGCATTCTTATGGGTCACCATGCCCATTAAAAGTGGACAACTTAGGGTGAAAAATCTAGGAAGAAATAGATAAGAAGAGATGGAAGGTGCAAATGAAGTATGCAATAACAAAGTAGAATCCAAGGATGGTGATGCATGGGAGGTGGCCTATTGTAACTTACAAATTTGAGCTTGAAGGTCATGATAAAGAGAAGTTAAGTCTTGGTTGCCAACAGATGAGACCTTCCATACATGAGAAACTAGAGGCGGTGTAAAGTGGTTGGTAGGAGTAGGGACAAAAATAGGAATAATAGAAATAGGAGGAAGAGTAGAAGTAGGTGGTTGAGTGGCAACATAAGTGGGTATGGCTGGAAAATCAGTGAGTTCCATGAAGTTAGTATCTTCCTCATGAGCAACATGTAAAAGTAAATCTAGATCTTGGGGATGCTCGGCAAGATGATCGTTGATGGACTTAAGATGAGTTTCGTGAACTCATCATGAGAGTGAGACATGGAAAAGGAAAATAAATGATTGAATGAAAATTTAATAAGGAAGAACCTAGAAGCATGAAAGAAAGAAGGATCGGGTTCACCAAAATGATTAACTAAAATTGACTATTCTAGGGTAGTGCAAGATAGTTAATCTAATCTAGGAGGACATATAAACGTAACAAATAAATGTAATAAGATAACATGTAAATTAAATAAATGAAGTAAACTAATGTAATCAAAACCCTAATGTGCAAGAAGGGAAAGAAAATAACTCAAATTGTGATAACTAGTGATTATCGAATTATGTTGTAGTAGTGTGCACCGAAAATTAGAAAGCATAAATGACTGTACCATGGTGATAGAAATGACAGATATGGATGATGTGGCTATTCTATTGCACTTTGAGATTGGATTGCACACCCATGGTTATCGGTATGAATTATGGGTGCCCTAATCTGGAAAAGATGTCTGAAATGGTCTTCACAAGGTCGGAAGGTTATATGAAGCTTTGTCTATTTTTCACACTATTTTATCTCAGTCTTGTGTCAAGTGCTCAATATTCTAATAGGAAGAAATAATATGCAAGAGACCAAAAGGAAGTATTAAAAATGTAAAAAAAAGAAAGATGCAAAATGAATGGGTCGATTGACCTCAACCCCACAACAATGGGCTTACTAACTAAGTGTTGCACTACAATTTTGACCAAGATTTAGTTCTTGTGTGTGTGCGTGCCCTAGGTACTCTTGTTCTAGTCGCACTTTGTGAAGTAGTGAGAAATAAATAAATGTGGAAAATGTAATAGTATGTGTGCATGGAATAGAATAGAATCCCTTCCACTATGAAGTGTGATGTAGATGTCCTAGCTTGTGCCTTGATGATGGATCTATGTGGATGCTAATGCAATAGATGGATACAAATCTAGATGGAGTGACAAGATGGGTGTGATTTTAGGTCCCTCATTATGGTATCAAAAATTTATATTTATAGGGTTCTCTTTGTCTAATTTCGTAATTAACTCTGAAAAGGCCAACCACAAGAAAGATAAGGATGAAAAATGGCTAGAAAAGACCCAAAAATGGCGGGAAAGTGGAAAAGAAACCATTGTGCACATGGGTGCCCTAGTTAGGGCTAAGACAATGTGGGATCTTTAGAAATAACTAGGGTAAATAGGTGTAATAGGTCACAAAATATGAAATAAAATAAATAAAATGGCCAAAAGGACAAGGGTTAATTAGTACTTTCTTCCCTTGAGAACCTTCTAAATAGTTGTATGAGATCGGGATAAATAAATGTCTAAAGTGCATGATTTTTGACTACATAGACAAACACAAAATCAATAATCTTACCTTGGTATCTTGTCATGAAACTGAATCAAACACTGGCCTTGCCATAAACCATATTCCCAGTGCATTACAAATCACATTTGAATGAGAGAAAGCAATAATTAAACCTAACTTTCTTGACTTTGGAGAAAACAACCAAATCTTACCTTGCATATTTTGATCTCGAGATAGAGGTGGAACCACATCCTCCCTCTAATTTATTTGAACCATACACTTCACTTGCACCCGTAGCATACTACAAGACTCTTTACTACACCACAACAAACCAACTAAATCCTTGATCCATCCTTTTGACTTAAGTATAACTATTTGACCAAGAAAATTGCTTCTTTACTATCAATTTGACTTATTCAACCTTAGATAATAATCATGATATCTTGTAACCTTCAAAGATAACCTCCTCCATACTTGATCATTTCCTACAAATGTCCGTAAGATATCATTTGGAGCAAGAGCATTATGTAGAGGCAACATACATAGTCTATTTTTCCTTTATATAGCAATCATACCAAGTTATTCATTTTTCATGTATATCTTCATAGTCTTCAAGGTGTCTATTCCTCTAGAGAGCACACTTGAAATACATGGTCAAAGACTAGGTGGAATTTCCTAAGCTCGGTGGCCTTCATCATACCTATAGAAGTTCATACTACATTCTTACCTCACTAAATCCTCATACTCACTACCCTTAGCAATTTTGGACTCAAACATCCCATCACATCTATGTCACTCCTTCTAAAGAAACTAGATAAGATCAATTACATCTCCATACACATTACACATGTAGAAGTTTACATGTTCTTACTCTTGAGTAAACCTTGCATATCTGTAGCATGTCATTTCGGCTCAATACACAAATAATATTAACCATTCCTTTGAACATCCTCCTTTATATTTCCAAGACCTTTCCTATCTTCACACATGTATATACAAATTCTTGAAGATATGAAACATCAAAATTATGTCATACCATTCCCCATTCTGTAGGTGTACAAAATTGACCTCTAAGTCATATCATTGCATCACTTAGTCACAAAATAGCCCATTTAGCCATACATCATCTTCTTCCGAGATGAAACATGTTATTGTGATCACTTAGATTACCCTTGAGATATTTATAACACATCATTGGATATGTTGGACAACCATTTCTTACCTATATAATCTTGACAACAAGCCTTAAACCCACCGTGCTTTCATACTCACAGTTATTCTCGAGCAAGTGAGTTCCCAACACCTTATCATACCAGAGAATATTTTTTTACATAACTCCAATGTCCATATGTATTTCCACATATAAATACACATGACCTTAGGGACTTAGACCTATAAAAATGATGCAAACTTATATATCATGCCTATAGCATTCATTTCTTCAACTATAAACACTACACAACATTATCTAGAGAGATACATACCAAAAATTCTACCCAAAATCACTTTCAAGAAGATAGATCAAACTTTTTCATGAATTAAATAACATGTTAAAGCATCATTGTGATCCTTCTCTCACTTTCACTCTTCCATACCGAGTGCACATATAACTAGCCCTAGACAATGAAGAAACACTCATAAATTTTGATACAAAAATATTTAAAATGAAATCTCACATATTATGGATACCCATTTAGCCATACTCTCACCTCCTTAAACCTTGAGGCATGCTTCTGAAAGGAACTCTCCCACTTTACACATTTGACAATTAGGTCTCTTATACTCTTGCGAGTCAAAAACTCAGTACTATCAAGAACCCTTGAAGTTCTATAATTTTTAGTGTCTAAAACCAAATAATTCTTGAATTCCACAAATTCTTGGATATTTTAATAATTTTTAGCTTTGAAATCCTCCATTTGTACCTTAAACTTCATCATTCCATTCATATCGCTTCTTAAGAGCACTCATAACTATCCAATGATAGAGAACCTCAAAAATTTACAAAATTTGCTTTCAAGAGCTCTATCTTGACCAACAACACTAAAATACCACCACTTTAATCCCTGAGCACATTTTGACATGATTGGGAAGTAAGAACACCACTTGCATACCTGGATCCACCTTAGATTGCACTTGAGTTCACTTGATTTGACCTCAACACCACTACAGACCCTTTTTGGAGTGATGATCTGATTAATTCATCATTTTGATGACACATTCCATATTCAAATATTATAAAAATGCATATAATCCCTTTGAAACTATTGACACAAGAAATTATGAAACATAATCCAATGATCGTATCTAGACTACTCGTGATGACCAAACCTAGACTTCCTAAAGTGAATTTATCCTCAAAGACTCTTAGATCACATTTAACAACCTTCTCAGTAACAATTTTATAGCTTCACATAAAGCATACATCCTCAAACATGGATGGTTCAAACATTTGAAGCTCATGACTACCTCATGACACACTATTTGAATCTTTTAGACACCACGAATATAGACTCTTCCATCAACTCTAACCACTAACACAAACCAAATAAGGACCTTTTTCATGAATGAAAAGATACAAAAACCTATCATAAGACATCATCATGACTCTTACACTCAATGAGTCATCTTAGATATACCACTTCATCATGACAAAGCAAACTTAGACACATACTTATACACTTGAAGAACAAAAAGACTTGAAGCTTGACAAACACAACTAGACTAATTATATAGAATCACAAGAACATAGTTAAAGACTTGAAATGAAATACCTTAACATCATGAAGAAGAAAAGCACATACCAAGACAACTCCCCCTCACTCCAATGCTTCATTTGAACCAATACACCTCTAAGAATCCTAGTAGAGGCATATGTCATCATGGAGGGGCTATAAGAGAGACCTAAGAAGGTCTCAAGCCTTCTTTTGGATCCTTGATTGATTCATTATTTTCTAAATCTTAATTTAACACAATAGAATCCTCCTTTTGATCAATCACACCCTTGGGATCCTCTTGAACACTTTGGCTAGCCTTTTCCTTCTTCTTGTACTCTTGGACTTGTGGCTTGGATCCTTGAGTCCCTTTCTTCAACTATCTTGCATCACAAAACCTTGCAATGTTCCCTCCTTGTGGAACCTAAAACATTCCATCTATCTCATCTTGCACTCAATTTCCTTATGTCCATAACCATTGCAAGAAAAATAATATCCATTGAACTTTCTTACATACCTTCTAGTGTTTGATTGTTCATTCTTGCAATACTTTGTAAGATGTCCCTTTGCATAAAAAAGGTAACATCATGCACCATATATTTGACCTACCTTTAGCCCCTTATTTCCTTGACATTCCTCTTCATTATTTACTTCACAATGATGCCTTTGAACTTGTCTATTGTAGTCATCCTTCTCAAACCTAGGACTACACATACTAGCTCTATGTCCATAAACACCACACTTATAACAGTTACCATGAAAAACTCCATACCTATATGCATTTGGTTGTTTGATAGATGATCTTTCATGAGATGGAAGCTTTGAATTCTCTCCCATGTTTGGTTGTCTTTGTTAGGTTAATTTATGCATTATATTACCTTAAGTAATTAATTATTTATTAAGGTAATTAGTTTATATATTGTTATATAGTTTTATAACAATATTTGTCATTTTATATCATATTGTTTATTTGTTGCATTATTGTTGCAACAATATATTTGTTTTAATTGTTTCGTTATGCTTCCCAAATGATCTTTTGGAAGCTTATGTAATCAAGGCTTATTGTTGCACATGTGCAACATCTTTCATTGTTTGTATCCGGTTGTCCAATATCTATAAATATTGTAGCTTGCACCATTGTACTTGATTTTGATGATTAATAAAATATCTAGGATTATGTACCTATTCTACATTTAGTACCAGATCTGGTTGAAGCTCCGGAAAGGTTGGAGAAAGGTTACAGAGGAAGGAAAAGTTTTGGAGAAGAAAACTACTTCATAGGAGAGCCAGTGTTGCCTCCCGTAACTTCCTAGAACTCCCTGCGGTTTGATAACCTCTTGTTTGATCTCTAGGTAAACATAAAGATTTTTTTGCCTTGGTGCCCTCTGCACCAGGAAAATTTGTTCTGGTGTTGATATGCGTTTCCAACTTCTGTCTAGATGAGTGTATGAGTAATCAAGAAACACGAGACCACGTCGAGTATACAAGGGATTAGTACCTTGGAGATGGAGATGGATGATATGGGTGTAAAGAAATCGAGATGCATGATATCAAGAAGCTAGATCTGCAAAATTGAAACAAATAAGATTAGATCATAATATGCGGGGGTTCCCGAGACAGTGTCGGTTCCAAGAGGATTTCAACTCCCTTGGAGGATGTCAACCCCGTGTTAGACAAGATAATAATAGATCGTGAACAATAGTAAAAATGACAAGCAAATGGAATAACAAGAGTACTTAGCTCATGTCGTGCTATGGAAATGAACTAGGCATCAAGATGGCAAGATAAGAGACACTGTCAGAGCTTTCTCCTTCTTATTTTTAAAAATATATCCTCCTTTTCTAAGTCTTCCATCCCAGGTCCTTTTTGGGTCCGAGTCCAGGGTCTTGAAAATGTCTCTCTTCTCAATATGGGGAAAAACCCCATATTTATAGCTTAGACATGAGACTAAACTGCAGGTTAGATGATACCCAAGGTGTAGTAAAGTAACTTGAGTTAGGGATGTGATGTGATCATGTGGGTCCCATATTTTGACTTATTAGGAAAAGTGGGGGACATGATTTGAATGGGAGGGTGAGATAAAGATTTCATTTTAAAAAGAAGGTGTTGGATGGGTGCATTTTGAATTAAATAATTTGTGAGAGATGGGGGGTGATTCCAAAAATTGAATTATCAAATGGGTCCATACGGAGCCCATTGATAATCAATCAAATAATATGAACAAATAGATAAGATTTTATTTAACTTAAGATAAAGAGAAGCGGGGATGGAAATTGCGTGCATGTAAGATTACTGAGAGGAGTTATACCGAAAATAGGTGTCTACATTTGCCCCTTTTTGTTGAGTGGTTTGCGATAGCAAGCCACGAGATAAAAACAAAAAGGGTTAGATGAAAGATGTGTCTGAGGATGGATGAAGACATGACCAAAGGCAAGATGCCCCAGAAAAAAGAATCGCAATAAATAAAAAAGGTATGGCGGTGACTTCAATATCACATCGATAGAGGACAATTGCATGGTCTCAACGGAGACAAATGACAATGTTCTATAGACCAGTGAGTGGGTGAAGACCACTGCAGTATGGATGTAAACCAAGATGACCATTGGGTCATAGGAAAACATCAAAATATGTGCAACTAAATGTGAAAGATGTGCGCAATCCTTTGTCATGAGGAATTGTGCAAAAAAATCATGCGTCCACAAAAGGGACGTAGATGAAGATAATGATGCCCCAACATAGGGCATGAGAAGGACACAAGGTGAGTTATATGCATTGACAAGTACAAGGATGAAAAGGTGCCCCAACATAAGCCATAGATAGAATAATCATAAAAGTGGACAAGATGAGAAAATAAGATAGAAAGGTGAGATAAAATTCCCTAAAAGGGTAATAAATATGATGACAATCATGTTTCATAGGAAAGATGTATAAGTGTTAGCAAATTAGAAGGTGAAGAAGACAAAGAAGTCTCATTTCTTCGGTAAGTGTGATAGAGATACTTTTGCGACAAAACAAAAGTAGAACAAATATTCAAGGAAGAGAACAAGATTAGATAGGTGATGGCCGTTATGGTATCTTCCAAGACAAAAATGTCAAAAGAAGATGGGAAGAGATTCTTAGAAATAGATATGATGATGTCCCTGTGAGAGGAATGATGAAGATAAAAGATATGACAGGGTTCTTAAAAAGAGAAGAGGTCAATGTGGCAAAGAGAAGAACAAGAATGGTAATGAAAGGGATAGATGGTGATACATAAACGAGAGAAACATCGACATTGACTATGAATGCCAAATGTAAGGGATGTCGAGAAAGAGAAAAGGGAATAGACAGGAGGATTGGTTGATTATGAGAAGAGCAAGAAAGATTGAATATGAAGGTGATAAGGACATGCAATAGAGGGATGGAGACGAAAGAGGAGAAAATAAAGAGTGAAAGGGGAGGAAGAAGATAACAAAGAAGGATTATGAAAAAGGACAAACAAAGAGAAGACAAGAAAAGAATAGAGTAGAGGATGAAATCATGAAAAAGGGAGAGAGTTATTTAAAATGAAATATGTGATGAAGGTTGGAGCAGAGGAAAATAAAGAGGTAATGGAAAATGAAAGAGATGATAGAGAAAAGAAAATTGAAGGAAATAGATCATAGTGAGGAAATCCAAGGAAAAGAATATGGAACTGACTGCATGGAAATGCATGTGGATGATGGGATGATAAAGGAAATGGGATAACGCTGAAGATTCAGGTTTTCAACGGGAAGTAAGGAGGAAGTGTGAGGTAAAACAAGGAGGAGGACGATAAAGAGGAAGTAAAATAAGACGAAGATCAGAAAGGAGGAGAAGACAATGAAGAAAATTATCTGAAGGAAGTGAACCAAGAATGAAGATATTTGGTAAAGAGTGGAAACATAAGGAACATAAAGAGAAACTTGAGGGAAGGAATGACATCGATTGGAAAAGAAATGGAGATGCATGAGATGAGGATATGTTGATGACGAGAAAATAGAGAGAAGGTGTATGATGAAGACAGTGAAGAAATTGGCAAGGAAGAATGACAGATAGAGAGGTGGCGAGGAAAAATAAAGGATGGGATAGGAGAGGCAATGCCAGTGAATGGATGTTAGGAGAAATCCACCGATAATGATCAGTAGGAAAATATGAGACAAAAGATAAGACAAGGGAGAAAGTAAATGAAGAACGGGAGGGGGAACACCAATGAAGGGACATTAGGAGAAGTCCTCCGATAATGATCAGAGGACACAGAGGAAGGAAGGAATGAAGATAGAATGGAGGAGGTCAAAGAAAAGGATTCAGGTTGTGCAGAATGGGGATGAGTGATTTTTAGGAGAAGTCCACTGATAATTACTGGCGTGGAAATGGAAGGATATGATGAAAGAATGTTAGGAGAAGATCGATGACAATGACGTGTAAGTATGGGGGTAGATATGTGGGAGAACTCTAGAAGATGGAGTGAAAAGAGTAAAGAAAGGAGGGATAACGATGTGTAGGAAGATGAAGACGAGGAGAGGATGCAGTGGATGAGAATGGATGAGAGAGAAATGAATAAACAAGACATGAAATGAATGGAGAAGCAATGGTTAAGTAAGATTACCCAGTGACAGATGATGGAGATGAACAAGGGACCAGTAGGAAGTGGTGTTTGCGAGAATGAAAGAGGAGGTGAGAGGATGTGATGATGGGGAATGTTGAGAAAATGTAGATGGAGAGAATGTGGGGTAGTGGGGGAGTGCAGGATGACAAATCATGCTTAAGAGAGACTCTTAAGTAAGATCGCCATGCCACAGGAGGATTTAAGTAAGATCACCAAACCGGCAGTGATGATATGGAAGGAGAAAGACAACATTGTATCGGATGTAGGTGTGGAAGGGTTGGTTGGAATGGATGAGTACGATGAGAGGTGGAAGACAGAAGATGAGGAAGAGATGATGGGAGGTGGAAGGATCAGACGGCCAACCATTCTTAAGAGAAACTCTTAAGTAAGATTTCCCTGTGACGGAGATGGTTAAGTAGGATCACCAAATCAAAGAAGAAGAAGAATGATGAAAAGACTAAGCAGTGTATACCAAAATGGAACAAGAGATGAAAGGAGGTGATAACAATGTGATAACAAGGAAACAGAGGAGTGTGACATGAATGGATGGAGGAACATATGTAGTGTAGATGGAGAGTGTAAGGGAAATCCTTAATTGGTATGCCCACGCGGTGTGATGATGATCTGAAGAGTGTTAAGAGGAAAAGGAGGAGTGGAAAGATGTTTGTGGTGGTGATTTTCATTTGTTGAAAGAGGAAATGGTGGAGAATTTTTTACAATGGGAGGATCCAAGGAAGAAGATATACCTTAACTAAGGTTCTCTGGCTATATGGATGATCAAGCAAGATTTTCAAACCGAAAGCGGAACCGTAGAAGAGAAACTCAAGAGGAAAGATGAGTAAGATATATGGCATCGTGAAAGGGGATAGAAAGGTGAGAAGGATGATGTGTAGACAAATGGTGATGAATGGACATGGAGACCAAGGATCAATGGATCAAATATGGTGTTGAACATGTTGAGAGATAATGAGCTTCGGGATAGCGAACTCTCCTTAAGAAGGACCCTCAAGTAGGATTCACAAACTGCAATGGTGATCAAGTAGAATTCACAAACCAAAGAGTGTATTTGCAAACACATTCATGGAGATGATGGATAGATATAAAATTCATAGTGTGAAATTTGATGTGATTTTTATAAAAGATGATTTGGATGAGATGAATGGAACATAGTTGTAACTATGTTTCGAACTGGATTAGAGATAAACAAGAAAGGGTACCACTCAAGGCATTGCACTTGTAGCCAATAGCATGTGTTAATACATAACCAACGATAGTTAGTTATACCAAAAGATCATGAGGGAAATATGGATGAAAGACACTTATAATCCTAATGTTGACATGACAAAGGGATCGAAGATGTGACTTGTACACGGGAAGAGGGATCTCCAAAGGTGGTGTTCCTTAAGTCTATGCCCCAACTCGGGAAAGGGAAATAAAAATAGTAGAAAGCTAATCAATGCGGGAAGCTTTCAGAAAATGTTGATAAAAGAAGGTTGATCAACGCGAAAACCCTCCAGATGCCATAATAACAGAGTAGCCATCCTTCGAGGGTATGGTCTACTTTATACATAATATGGATGGCAAGAATAATGTAATAGCCGTCCTTCAAGGGATCGGTCTATTTCTTTTGATTTTTCTTGGATTTTGATTTGTATACTTTTTTTTTTTTTTTACATGAACAGCTATCCTTCGAGGGATCAGTCTATTTTTATAACTTTGATTTTGCCTTTACATACTTGAATTTGAGCTTCACATGGGGAGAGTGTGAATAGCTAAGTAAACCACTTAAAGAGGGGATAAGGAATGTATAAGAGACACCTGGACCCTTCGCATGGCTGCAATAGGAGAATGAGAAGGTAATGGATGTAATGGTTATGGGATCACATCAAAGTAGTGAAGGCGGACCACATAATTCAGATTATTATAGTGATAAATGGAAGGGGATAAAGATGGTAGAACAATCTAAGGATGTAACTAAGTTCTCATTGGTAGATATAACAGTAGACTGGTCATGCAAGTGCAATGCATTAAGGGGTTCCATTTCTGGTTTACCACTACAAGAGGGAAGATAGTGTAGTTGCAATAAGATGAGATGATAGCTAAGCAGGAAACAAAAACTAACATATGACCATAATGGTGGATTTAGATGAAAATAAATGATGATGCCCCAAGAGAGACATAAACATAGAAGGACAATCATGGCCTCAAAGGAGGGCTTGATAAAATAAACGGTGTCCCAAAAGAGACACACATATAGCCATAATGGTGGACTTCAAAACAGATGGTGCCCCAGAAGAGACACAAATATAGCCACAAAGGTGGACTTGGAGAAAAAGGGGTCCCTTAATGGAGAGACAAACATGGCCTCAAAGGAGGGCTTCAATGAAAAATATGATACTCCCAAAAGGAGCACAAACATAAAAGAACAAATATGGCCTCAAAGGAGGGCTTAGAATGAGATGAGGATCTGGATATAACTAATTTAGATTGGATGGATGTGAAGAAAGGTAGATAAAACAATGTCAAAGAGCCGAAGTCCCTAATAATAAGAGGGTTGTATAGATGAGATGCTCAAGGGTGAGGAAAGATTATTCTCCCAAAAGTTAAATGTGAAGGAGGTAAAGGATGTCGAAAGAGATTAGATGAGATTGTTTTAGATTTGGATGGGGTAAACGATCGGAAACCACAAGTGTTTTTAGCAAGATAAGTGGCATTGATGAACAATGGCGGGCATTCCTTAGGAGGAATGACATGGGTTGGATGAATATTAAGGGATGATGTGGATGGAGGGATCATGGGAGATCTGACAGATGGGATATGGATTGGATTCAAGGTAGATGGAGAAGGAACCTTCCCCTAAATGAGGAAATCATCTTTCTCAATAATGTTGTGGATGATTGACCGAAAGGCCTTACAATGTTCGATGTCATGACCTAGGGTATGATGATAAGCACAACTGTAATTAGGATTGAAGGCTTTAATAGGAGGAAGTTTGATGGTAGATGTTCGAGTTAAATGTTGAAAGATATTTGTGTAAGACCCCATTGAAGTGTCATGGGGAAGGTAACTCTTATGGGTTTTGATAGGATGTCTCAACTTGGAGTTAGGAGAAAACGTAGATGTAGATTGGATGGGTGAATTTTGTGTTTTGGAGGACAAATCAAATTTGGTTGAAGGATGATATTGTTTGGATGTGGATTGATTATTGCAAGATGTCGTAGATGGAAAAATTGATCCTAACATGGATGTTGTGGCATTGGATTGTTGAGAAGAGGGAAAACCTGAATGTTTCCGTGGATGCATAGGGGACTGTTGGGGATGTTTGCCTCAAGCCTTAGACTTCAACCGAGAATATTTACCTCTAGTAGGGATGAAAATAATTTCAACCGAGAGGATTTGATAGCGGTGGTGTGGTTATTAATGGAGAAACTATTCTAAAACAAGATGAAGATGTTAATGAAGAGATAGGTGTTTGTATGATGCGATTAATGATATCTATGTGAGACATAGATTGTTTCAATTTTGGCATGGAAAGAGATGATTTTGTAGAGGGAGAAGGTAAAACATCTTTATTTGATCGAGGTGGATGTGTTGGTTCAATAGGTGATTCAAGGGGTATATTGGGTAAGGTTGCAGATCGAGAGGATTTGGTTGGTGTGATAGGAGGATTGGGTAAAGAATATTGGGGTAGACTAGGTGATGTGGCCACGGGAAAGGTTGTCAAGGTAGAGATAGGTGGACTTGTTGATATGATAGGTATAGGGGTAGCTGGGATAGATAAAGATGTAGGAATTTTGGAATCTGTGGAGACGTGAGTGATGTGATAACCGATGGAGTAGACCTTATAGGTATGGGTAATGCAACAAATGTAGGAGCATTTTCAGGCGTAGAAGTAGAAGGGACTGGTTGTTTCATTGAGACAGATATGGGTGAAGAAATAGATGGGAGAGATGTAGGGATATGTGGGGATACGAGTGGGGCTGAAATAAGTGCTGAAGATGAATCTAATGTGGTAGATTGGGGTGTATTTGAAATGGCAGAAATGGATGATATAGTTGAATTTGATGTAGATGTGGCAAGGATAGGAGAAGGTACAAGTTTAGGACAGGTAGTGAAAGTTGATGTAGGTGTAACTGGTTCTAAATAAGGGATGGGAATAATGTCCACTTTGTGGGAACATGTGGAGTTGGTGACAAGATGGGA
This sequence comes from Taxus wallichiana var. yunnanensis, assembly GCA_018340775.1. Taxonomy (NCBI): domain Eukaryota; kingdom Viridiplantae; phylum Streptophyta; class Pinopsida; order Cupressales; family Taxaceae; genus Taxus; species Taxus wallichiana. The sequence goes on along the minus strand of CM031240.1, from coordinate 921,895,138 downwards.
TCTTGATTGTGATGCACCATATAAAGTGTTTGATAGTTGAGATGTAAAGGGGGTGACGTGATTCATTGGTTGTTGATTAGTCTGTGCGGTGGAGTTATCAATTTGGATATCTCCTTGATTTACAAGTTGTTGGACACAATCTTTGAAGGAACGACATCTCTCAATGTCACGACCTTTGACTTGATGATATTTACAAAAGTGGGCCTCGTGATACCAAATAGGCTTGGCTTGCTTGAGTTGTCTATGGGTCATATAGGAGGAAGTTGGATAAAGTTTAGGCTCATCAACTTATCAAATATGAAAACTATATGATTATCCTAAAGGAGTGTAGTTGGATGTTGATTGAGTAGATCGTTGTTGAGACCATGTGCTTGGTGTAGATGGGGATGAGGTTTTAATGACCATAGTGTTGGTCTGCAGCTTTTGAACTTCGCCATTATGTGTGAATGGTTTGGTTGATTTGGTTTTTGATTTTATTGAACTTAGTTTAAGATGATCCTACTCAATGGCACGGGTTTCGAAGCTTGTTATGAATCATTGTGAAAGCTTCATCAAAGGTTTGAAATGATTAGATTTGTAATTTATATGATATATGTTTGGCACATGAACACGAGAATAAGTTGATGAGTTCGGTTTATGAAATAGTGAAGGATAGTTGGTTTATAACAACATGCCATCATGCAAAAAGTGAAGATTTTCATACTATCGAATGGTATATAGATCAGTGATAGTGGTCTTGCATGTGATATTGATAGAAAAGTGTTCTAAGAATAACTGTGAAAGTTGAGTGAAAGAGAATATGGAATGTCGTGGGATACTGTGATACTAGTCCAACGCGGGACTAGACAAAAACATGGGAAAAGTGCGAAGAAGTAAATCATGATCATGCGTAATAAGACAACATGCATGTCTAAATGTGAGGAGATGTTGTTGGGGATCTTCTTTATTATTGAATTTATTAAATGTAGAAAGTTTCCAATGAGGGGGATAAGGTTTGATTGGAATCGACGGATGAATCGGTTCATTACTGATTTGTTCATAGGATAAGGTATTCTTGGGTGGTATGGTAAGGGTTTCTAAACTAGCTAATTGATTCATTAAGGCATGAATTGAATCACTCGAGGTGTTGTAAGGTTGAGATTGGATTGGCTGTGTGGTTTGAAAAGTAGTTTGAGGTGAATGATAATTTTGTGGGTGTGTGGGTGTTGGTGAAGCATCTGATAAGATGGTTGATAAGTTTGTGGATAGGATGTTTGCGGAATGGTTTGATAAGACAATTGATTAATTTGTGGATATGTGGGTGTTTGGGGAGTTGTTTGGTAAGGATGAACATGTGTCATGGGTTGAGATTGTTGCATAGGTTGACTTTGAATAATAGGAATATGGTGTGTTCGTTGAAGCTGGGTAGGTTGTTGTGGTAGATGATAAGTAGGGATATGAGTGTTAAGGGGTTGAGACTGTTGGAGCATAGGATGGGTAGGAATGTAGGTATTCAAAGGATGAGATTGTTTGATGGGCATACTAGTGGTGGATGAAATAGAATTGACAAAAAGGGATGTGGGTGGAATGCGATCCACCAATTGAGGAGATTGGGAGGATTGAGAGATTGTAGGGGATTTTTGGAGTAAGAAGTCATACATGGGGTTAGGAGAAGGTGGTGTGATTAGTTTAGGAAGATTGGCTTGATAAGGGATATGAGGGTTGGTGTCAAGGTGGGGAGAATTTTGTATGACATGGTTCTCATGAGGTGAGACCATGGAGATTGGAGATTGGGTGACTGAAGGTGTGGTTTTGAGTTTAGAATCTCGTTGGGTGAGATCATCAGAGGAAGTAACATCATTGGATAGAGCAGATTGTTTGTTTGTCTTGATTTGGGAGAGAGTGACAATAGGTGTGAAGTAAAGAAACATTTGTTTATGTATGTTGTTGACAAACAAATCAAGTAGAATTTTTTTAGCATCATGATTAATTTAGAGGATGTGAATAGAAAGAAAAATAAGTAATGAAGGTGCCTAAAGGAGTCTAAGGTTGGTTTCAGGCAGTTATGGATTTGGGAGATGTCTGAGATGGTTTCCTGTTGGGTGTTTAAGTCCCAAACAGTTAACCAAGTGAGAGGAATGTTTGGATGTGTTAATTATGTTTGTGCAGTCTCAGGCAGTGTGTGATAAGTGAAATGTAGAGAGTTAAATCCTTTTACTTAAGCTATGTGATTAGGCAGATGTTGAAGGTTTGTGTTAGACAAAATGAAATGTGACATTTGATGCATACAAAGAAAGAAAATAGAAATAGAAAAAGTAGAAAAACCGAGAACATGATTCTTGGTTATTTGATTGTACTTGATAATGATGTATTTAGAAGCACTAGTCAGTGTCGTGAAATGCCCGGGTATGCTGAAATGGCACCGTTTATGACCTAAAATTGCACCGTTTGACTGCAGGAGGAGTTGGTGAGAATGATTTGTTAATTACAAAGCGAGTGATATCGGATGACGTTGTTGGATGATCATGAATTTGTTAATTTCACCTGGAAAATAAGACAAATATAATCAGTTGATATGATTAAGAAAGAAGATATAGATGTTATCAAAAGTTACTTTGTCAAAAAGAAGCAAGATAATAATAATGAAACTAATTAAAAAAGTTATAGATCATTGTTCATATACAATGAAAGGAAATAAGCTACAAAAGCTATTAATAAACTATAAACGATTAAATGCTATAAACTATAAACTATAGTTTTATTAATAGACTATAAAGTAAAGACCGGTTTTCTTATTAAAATAAATGATTAAAGAAACTATGAATTAAATAAATATTAAAACACATGGTGAAATAAGTGATTAAATGCTATATTATAAATAATAATAATAATAATAATAATAATAATAATAATAATAATAATAAACTATGCAAGAAACTATGAAATGGATCTAACGAAAAATAATTTGGAATAGATTAAGCGATTCACAATCGACTCGAGATGAGGAATGCTCAATCATGCAAAAAAAAAAGTCTCAACTTTACTCACCCACATATGCGGGACCAACAAATTGACTTCCCACCACCGCGGGGTCATTCTATGTGGGGAAGAGTGTTTCCAAAAGATGGATCAGTTTATAAAGATGATGGATCATTTGATGGAAAAGTAAACCAAATCTAATGTGTGATTTTAGGAACAACAAAGTCAAGAGTTGGATCTAGGACTAGTAGATCAAAACCGGTTAGTTATGTTCCACATAAACGTGGCTCTTCACATGGTCGTGGCCAAAAATTGGATCTGCGTGGATATAGATTTTCTTTATATGGGGATACATGGGCGTAAATGGATAAGTAGTTATAATTAAAAGATTCCTAAAATAATTCAACCAGCCATATCTTAGTAATCAAGAAACATTTGGAAAACTCGTTCTATTTAGTCATTTCCTGAATAGACTGTCAACATTTCCAGATCCGCATTTACACCAAGTGAAAATGACTAAGCTGTGAACGTATAAGAAATTTCCACGAGGATATTTGCTTTGGTTAGACTCTGGCTATCAAGTTTATCACATTTATATCAAATCAACCACAAGAGTTACTTCTCAGGAATCTACAACAATTTCAAAGGAAATTACAATCAAAATCCTTGTAGGATTCAACTCTCGTTAGCTCTAAGCCGATGTAGGTAGGACTATGAGGATAGGATTTGATTTTTTTTATGTGGAGTAGGATGACTGAGCAGAAGGGAGAGAAGGGATAGTAGCATCAGCTAAGGGGATATGGGGAGAAGGGACGTGGGAAGAAGGAGATGGGACGTGGGAGGAGTGGTAGGTGCGGGAGAGAGAAGGAGACGGGACAGGTAAGGGAGACGAGGCAGGTGGGGATGGATCTCAGGAGGAATGGTGGTTGGTAGGACGCCAAGAGAAGTAGGGAAGAGTGGATTTTGTGTGTGATGAGAGGGCAGACAAGTAGAACGGGAGTGGGATATGCATGGTGAGCAGAGGGGAAAAGCCATGTGGGAGTGAAAGGGAGATGGGTAAGGAGTAGGATGGATTTTGGGTGGAGGAAGATGGATAGAAGCTTGCGGGCAGGTGAGGATGGAGAGCAGAGGAGAGCTATGCAGGGAAGGAAGGGAGAAGTGGGAAGGAGATGGGATGGAGCCTGGGTTTGGAGTCATGGAGATGCGTGTAGGGAGTTGGGGGCTCAGTGGAAGGATGGGAGTGCAAGGAGAGGAGAAGTGGTGGATAGGAGGCAGCATGTGGCTCGGGGAAAAGGAGAAAGTTGGTGAGTGGAGGTCGATGGAGATGGGAGGTAGGAAGCTTGGATGGGGGGAAAGAGATGATAGGGAAAGGATCGATGTAGGGAACGAGTGGGGTAGGGAGCTGAGCTTCATGAGGGAAGCATGTAGATAAGTAGGAAGCTTAATTTAGTATAATAATTTTTTAATTTATTTTAATTTATTTTTAAATAAATAAATAAAATAAATAAACTTAAGATCTTAGATATATAAGATCAAAATAGAATAACAATAAAATATTATATATCATGTTTAATGTAAAATAAGACCTATATATACATAGTGTTTACTATAAACACAAGTTGAAAAACATGATTTTGTTGAAAGTAAAATATATATTAATTGTAAGGCTAAGATAGAGAGAGAAGAAGCCAAAAATAAATAAATAAATAAAAATAAGATCAATTTCTGGATTTATTCCCCATGCGGGTGAAACTTAGTACCAGGCCGGTAAAAGACTAGAAGAATAATTACCTAAAGATGACACAAATCTACTGCTACGAAAAAGGATAAAACCAAACCTCGCATGAGGTGAATACAAGAACAAAATAAACAAATATGACCAGATCTTAGATCTAGGTCCCACCGGCAAGTGCCGAATGTTGATCTGCGTTTCAACTTCTTGTCCAGGATGAGTGTACGAGTAATGAAGAAACACGATACCACCACATCGAGTATACAAGGGCTTAGTACTTGGAGATGGATATGGATGATACGGTGCGAAAAATCGATGCATAATATCAAGAAGCTAGATCTACAAAACTAAACAAATAAGATTAGATCATAATATGTGGGGTTTTGCCTAATGGTGCTAGTTCCAAGAGGATTTCAACTCCTTGGGGATGTCAACCCCGTGTCAAACAAGATAATGATAGGTCATGAACAATAGTAAAAATGACAAATCTAAAATGGAATAAAAAGAATACTTAGCTTATGTCTTACTATGGAAATGAACCAGGCATCAAGATGGCAAGATAAGAGACACTATCAGAGCTTTCTCCTTCTTCTTTTTAAAAATATATCCTCCTTTTCTAAGTCTTCCATCCTCCTTCCTTTTGATCCGAGTCCTAGTGTCTTGAAAATGTCTCTCTTCTCAATATGGGGGAAAACCCCATATTTATAGTTTAGATATGAGACTAAACTAGAAGTTAGATGATACCCAGGGTATAGTAAAGTAACCTGAGTTAGGGATGTGATGTGATCATGTGGGTCCCATATTTTGACTTATTAGGCAAAGTGGGGGACATGATTTGAATGGGAGGGTGAGATAAAGATTTCATTTTAAAAGAAGGTGTCGGATGGGTGCATTTTGAATTAAATAATTTGTGAGAGATGGGGGATGATTCCAAAAATTGAATTATCAAATGGGTCCATACGGAGCCCATTGATAATCAATCAAATAATATGAACAAATAGATAAGATTTTATTTAACTTAAGATAAAGAGAAGTGGGGATGGAAATTGCGTGTATGTAAGATTACTGAGAGGAGTTATACCGAAAATAGGTTTCTACACAGGAAGCTAATCAATTTCGGTATTTTAAAAAAATCATTTTTCCCCATCAGGGGTTTTGTCTCTAAATTGTTTAATTCTGAGATAATATTATTTGTACTATCAAATTTGGAGGAGTTATTGTTTTTGCATTGCTCCCACAGATTTTTAGAGCTCCTCATCGAGCCCGTGATTGAGCTTTGTTGTTGCAGACCGAGTCCCTAAGTTTCGCACCGAGTTGAGTCCACCTTGGGCATAATGATAGTTACATTTAGCAAAGTTAAACTGTTTGAAAGGTATTACACAGAGTTATCTTAATCAAGATGTCATACAAAGCCAAGCCAAGCAATATCGAGGATGAGTTGTTTGTTGCATTGATCTGAAAGGAAAAGCCAAGCCATTCTCCATTTGTGCGAGCATGTTATTCCACCATGCTTTCATTAGAGGCGAGCTATACAAACACGCACTTAGTTATGTTTGAAGCCAAGTAAAAATCCAATAGATTGAGCCCAATTTCAAAGGTTTGAGAAACATTGTGTTGGAGTCATACCACGCTAAATCCATTGTTGGTAGATCCAACCCCCTCCATCTCGAGTGCACAATTCAAATAGATCTACACTTGCATCCATAATGACCTGCGTTACAAAAAAACGTGGCAGCCATTATCATCCACGTCCCCGCATAAACAAACAAAAGAATAGTTAAATAAGAAAAAGATGTGAGGAACTAACAAAGCATCAACAAACTAAAACAACGACCCAAAAAATAATGTAAAAGGCATGAAAAATCCAAAGTGAATTATCATAGCAAAAAGCTACGAGAAAATCAAGACATCAATGAATGAATGCAAACACTAAGGCGACAAAGGAGAAATCAAATCCAAGATTCGTTTTAAGCGGAGAAACCCTTATCCAAATTCATCTCCTCTTCCAACACCACGTGGAGCTCAATCACTCAATCATGTATTCCTTTTATCAGGTTAGCAATGTTTTCATTAATTTAAATTGCAATTACTTCATTTCATAGCATAAGCACTACAAGTGCTAGTGTGGTTAGAGGCAACGACTTAGGAGTGAAAGGTTAAGAGGTCAACCCCCACATGAACTAACCTTTTAAAAAATTTTGAAATATAGAAGATCTCTCCAAATCGCTACATAAATAGCCAAAAACCACCGCTAAAATCCTTAGTTATAACTAAACAAGCCTCTATTTTTAGTAGAGAAAACCCTAAAAAGGGTGATTTTTTACCACTCTACATATTTTTGCATCCTAGGAAATTTTTTCCAAAGGATGGCTACCTATAAACTTCATTTTGAGCAATTTGTTTACGTTTTTTCTCGAGAGAGTCGTATTGTGCTCCTCGTGAGGCCACTAGAGCCCAAAAACATTTTTTTGCTTTCCATTCAATTTTTAATTTTTTTTAATGTAATTCTATACTTCAATGTATCGTACCAATTTACAGGTTTCCATAGTCAACCAAAAACATTGTAACTACTTAAAAAATGACAAAGAATTGTAATAAAAATAATGAAATTTGGTGCGAAAACACTCACGAGATCCTAGATCTCATTCGTGACAGATTCGGTATAAACAACAGTGCCTCTGGGAAGCACTTATGGGTAAAGTCACACACAACTACTACCGCACTTAACACCTAATATATCTGCAATAACATTTTCTCGGGCATCAACCCATTAAATCGATGGGGAATAATAAGGACACAATGCACACACTGAGAGCCATCCCATCCGTCTGTGAATGATTGCATGACTTAAATCCGACTGAAAAATTATCCAAGTATATAGCAAAGTTACACGTGTGCATGAGGCTATTTCTTTGAGCCGGTGTCAATAATCACATTGACCCCTTTCAAGTACTATCTAGGTACCACGTATCGAATTATTTCATGTACGTTAACGCCTCTTTCACGTACTCACGGGTATATAGAAAGGGCGAGCTTTTTCCATGTACCGAGGGGTATATCGGAAGGGCACATATATAGAAAGGTTTGGTATATCGATCGATCGTATATATATTGGGAGACCTTATACCGGAGTGATAAGAGCCTAACCTGTTAGTGGATTTTGTGAAATGGGCACTAATGACCCTAAATATTTTCTTCATGATTCATAGAAAGGTTTGGTATATCGGATCGATTTGTATATATATTGGGAGACCTTATACCCGGAGTGATAAGAGCCTAACCACCTCGTTAGTGGATTTTGTGAAATGGGCACTAATGACCCTAAATATTTTTCTTCATGATTCATAACTACTCGGAGGAAACAACTATGCTACATGAAAGAAAAAAATCAAGACACAACTTGAGTTTGAAGAGATCTAGCTTTGTTGTGAATGGTACTCTGACTAGATCAACTATTGATACAAGACAATAATAAAAATTTGATAGATCAGATCAGAAGGCTAAGTTAATCATCTTGTTTGGAGTTTCTGATGATGTGTAGCCCCGCATTTGAGATGCAAAAATAGCCAAATAAGCGTGGGATAAGTTGAGCATAGTATATGAGGCCAAAAACAAGAATTTCATTATAAATTTGTAGAGTTAGTTACACACATTGAATTTTAAGAAAATGAAAAAATAGAAGCTTTCTTGAGAAGAGTTGCAGAGTTGAGGGCTTCACTTCTAGCCCTAGGAGAGGAGGTCACTGATGATGCTCTCATTCCCATTGTTTTGAGAGCCTCCCTTCTTCCTACCACATTTTTGTGACAACACTCAACTTGTCAGATACAATAGTTAGTTTTGACAAGTTGGTAAACCTACTACAACAAGAGGAAGCCCTATATAATAAGGATGATGAAGAGGAGCGACACTTTATTCTCATCAAAAATGGAAAGGAAAAGGAAAAGGCAAACCTAATTCCTATAAAAACCCCAATATCAGAATCAAAATCAACAAGGGGATAAACAACAAAAGAAGAAATGTCCAATCTGCAAAAGAGGACATGAATTGAAAGATTATTGGTATAATACTTACAAGAAAGGTTCATCAAGCAACTTTGGACCTCAACACCAAAAATATCACAAGGGACATACAAACTACAATCAAGGGCATAAAAAAGGGGAACTAGAAAAGAAGACCCCATCAACAAGGAAATATTGTTGAGCAAGAAGAACATTTAGATACTGAAGACTACTTGTATACTGCTTGATCAAGTGAACCTTCCACGTCATCTAGTGATGTCTGGTATGTTGATTCGGGAGCCACTCGACACATGACTAGCCACAAAGATTGGTTTACTTCAATGAGGGACACACCTTTGAAAAATCATGTTTTGTTAGGTGATGATTCTTCATACACAGTTCAAGGGATTGGGAACATTTCTCTACCCTTGGTTCATGCAACTATAGATTGTTAGATGTACTATATGTCCTTGGGTTGACTAAAAATTTTCTATTAGTCAGTCAAATCCTTGATCAAAACTTGAAAATTGACTTTGATAGTCATTCCAAAGAAGAAACTATGTGTTTAATTCGAGAAAATCACGAGGCTCGAAAATAATTGCAAAGCCTCCAATGTGGGATGCATGTTCCAGCTTGATTTTGTCCACAGAGATGATCAGGAACTTATGGCTAAGAATTATACCTCTGCACAATTGTGGCATCGAAGACTTGGTCATATAAGTTTCAAGTATCTCGAGACACTTCACTAGTGCATATGGTAAATGGTTTACCATCTCTTCGAAGGATATAGATAAATGTCCTCACTGCCTTGTAGGAAAACAACACAAAGTTTCATTCCAAAAAGTACGTATTGAGCTCATGGTAAGCTTGATCTGGTTCATACCAATCTTTACGGTCTAATGCAACCAATTCATTCTGGGTTCCAATACTTCATGCTTTGTGTTGATGATTATTCAAGGAAAATGTGGATATATTGTCTTCACAAGAAAAGTGAAGCTTTTGAAACCTTCAAGAAATTCAAAGTGGCTGTTGAGAATGAAAAACTAGTTTTTACATTAGAACTCTCCTCTCAGATCGAGGGGGAATTCACCAGTGATGAGTTCAAATCCTACCTTCAAGCTCATGAATTTTTCAAAAATGCCTCCTCCACACACACCACAATAGAATGGTGTTGTTGAGAGAAGAAATCATACTATAATGGAAATGGTGCGATGCATGATCGATGATTCCAGACTAGCAAGGACATTCTTGGTAGAAGAAAAAAAACAACAATGTATTTGTTGAACAAAGTGCCCACAATTTCTCTTGACAGAGTAATACCACAAGAAGCATGGTAAAAAAGGAATCCATCTATTGCACACCTCAGAGTATTCGGGTGTAAAGAAAGTATGCATATACCCAAGAAGAAAGAAAAAATTGGATATGAAATCACAAAAACTCATCTTCATTGGGTATAGTGAAGAGAATCTTGGGTACAAATTGATGGATCCGAAGACCAAGAAAGTATACACTAGCAAAGATGTTGAGTTCTTTGAGAAGAAGGAAGTAGAGACTCCTCCTCTAGACTCACCTAATGTATAGATTCTTCACCAGTTGTAAAAACTAAAGTTGATGTTCCCACTGATGATGAAAGTGATGATGGGGATGATGGTCATATAGAACCAAGACCCATGGGAAACTCGATGTATGCCCAAATGGTATAATAGCATGTTACGAGATGCAAGAATGGATGCTCCACCAGATACATCCACCCCTGGACCATGAAATTGTATTAAAGTAAGAGAAGAAGTGAACTTTACTTTGATGAGTAGAGTTATTGAATCTGATGAGCCCTCTATAGTCCAGGAAGCCCTACAGTCAAAATCTTGGAAAGATGCCATGGATGCTGAATACAACTCAGTGATGAAAAAAACACTTGGAAACTTGTCGATCTTCCACTAGGGAAGAAACCCATTAGATGCAGATGGATATTCAAAACAAAGTACAAAGCAGATGGGATAGTAGACAAGTAAAAAGTAAAAGAGACTAGTAGAAAGATGTATACACAAAAAGAAGGCATTGACTACGAGGAGACATTTTCTCCCACATCTAATATCAAAATGATCAGGATGATCTTTTCTCTAGCTGCACAATTTGGTTGGAAAGTCCATCAGATGGATGTAAAAATTGCCTTCCTAAACAAATATTTACAAGAAGAATTCTACATGACTCAACTTGAGGGATATGTTGTACCTGGTCAAGAAGCAAAGGTATGTAGTCTCAGAAAATCTCTAATGGCCTCAAATAGGCACCTCAAGCATGGTACATCAAAATTGATGAGCATCTCATACAACATGGATTTTTAGAAATCCATACGATCCCAATCTTTACCTCAAAAAGAAAGGGGGAGATTGTGATTGTCATTGTCTATGTCGACGATCTATTCATCATTAATGGTTCAATGAGGATGATTTATGAAACAAAGAAAGATCTTAAATGATCATTCGACATGATAGATCTCGGGATGATGCACTATTGTCTTGGATTGGAAGTATGGAAGAAAGAGAATCATATCTTTTTTTCTTAGTTGAAATATACCAAGACGACACTTGAGAAATTCAGGATGATGGATTGCACACCTAATTACTACACCTATGGAGAACATATTGCAGTTATCTCATTCAGATCCATCTCCTATGGTAAATTCCACTCTCTATCGGTAGTTGATTGGGAGTCTCATTTACCTGACCTACACTAGAATAGATATCAACTTTGCAGTGAGCTATCTATATAGGTTCATGCAGAACCAAATTTTGTCATTGGAAGGCAACAAGGCACATCTTGAGATATCTCAAGGGAACAATGGATCTTGGTCTAGAATACAAGAAGAATGAAAATTTCTTCTTGTCGGATATTTGGATTCAGATCATACAGAAACATTGATGATAGAAAATCCACTTCAGGATTTGTGTTCTTTATGGGATCTGGACCAATATCATGGGGAAGCAAGAAACAACACTTTATTTCTTGCTCTTCCACAAAAGCCAAGTATCATTCTATGCAGTGAAGTTGTCTGTGAAGCGATATGGCTACGTCACATACTTGAAGGACTTGGAATACCACAAGACAAACCGACCACCTTGTATGTTGACAATGAAGGTGTTCTCAAACTTGTTCGTAATCCAATTTTTCATGAAAGAACAAAACACATTGAGGTACATGTACATTTCATACACGAGCATGTCTTGAAGCACAATATATAGCTTCAGTTTTGTCCAATAGTTGAACAACAAGCATATATCTTCACAAATTCACTTACACGTGACAAGTTCGAGTTGTTTAGAGAGTTCCTCTCCTCATCCCTTGAGGAAATGCAAAATTAAGGGGGAATGTTAGGTTAATTTATGCATTATATTACCTTAAGTAATTAATTATTTATTAAGGTAATTAGTTTATATATTGTTATATAGTTTTATAACAATATTTGTCATTTTATATCATATTGTTTATTTTTTGCATTATTGCTACAACAATATATTTGTTTTAATTGTTTCATTATGCTTCTGGATGATATTTTGGAAGCTTATGTAATTAAGGCTTATTGTTGCACCTATGCAACATATTTCATTGTTTGTATCCGGCTATCCAATATCTATAAATATTGCAGCCTACACCATTGTACTTGATTTTGATGATTAATAAAATATCCAGGCTTCCGTCCCTGTTCTACAATCTTCTATCATTAGATCCTTGACTTGATTCTTCCTCATTTTTATCTAATTTGAATGAATCCTCCTTGAATCCTAGACCTGTTCTATCACCATATGCCTTTTGTTTTCCTAACATCTTATACAAACTATCTGAACTTTCATGAAAAGATGATACCTTGCTTGTAATGGTAGATAACTCTTTCTTCAGATCCTCTTTCTCAACCTCATGTTTGAGACATTCTTCCCTCTTGATCTTCAACTCAGCTAGGGCCTCCTCAAGTTGAGTCTTTAAAACCTTGATTACTTCCTCATGAGATGCACACAATGCCTCCAACTTCTCTTCACAACCTTCAACAACATACTTTATGTGAAAAATGTCACCCATCTTGTCACCAAAGATCTCCCTCTAGATTGTTAGGCTACTTCCAAGGGCCTGCTCTAATACCAATTGTTGGAAGTGACAAGGACTGAGGGGTGAATTAGTCCCTAATAAAACCTTCACTCTTTATACTTCAAACATCAAACACACATCCTCATGAAACACATACATTAATGCTTGATCACAATTAGATATAATTCACCATGAAATATACTTCACCAAAGAAAGGATTCATGTATACATATCAATAATAACACAAGATATACTCAAAACCTTTCTTTATTGATATTCAAATTAGATCAAAACAATGATGCCATCAACAATAATAACAAGATACAATCAAGTGATATCAATGCAATCAACTATGCCTCTTGAATACATAAGAGTATATTCCTCTTTTGCATAAGACTTCAGAATCATAATTAGACTGAAAATACTTTAGAGACCTAGAAATGACATCAACATGCTCTGAATATAACTATCAACACATGACACCAACTCTTCCCTCCTTCATCAACTCGTCATCAAGGAAACTTCACCATCCTTTTCGCTTCACTCAAATCCACCTCATGAAAAGACCACCAAATAATGACCTAGAATGTGATTCTAGGGTTTTTATATAGTACCAAGGGGTTTTATTTGCAGCAAGAGTTCTTCAAAATAAGATAAAAGGGTTTCTAAAAGATTAGCAACATTGTACCCAAAACATCACTTTTATAGCCTCTCCTTCATTAAAATTCAAAAGAGGTTAGTTTCCATCCTTTATCTCTGACCATACCAACCTAAAAACATCCCATAATAATCACTAGAATATTCACAATTTACCCATTTAGGTCGGCCATGCAAAAACCTTCATCCATGCACCAAAAATTCTCAAAACCCCACCAATGGAATGAGAAAAATCCCCTTATGCCAAAAATATTTTTATTCAAGCTCTAAAAATCACCAAACATGAGTAATATGTCATTTAAAATCATCCATGGTTGCAATTTACTTGAAACAATCAAATTATTTCATTTAATGGGCCCAATGGCTCATTTCCTTCACAAAATAATTGTTTCCAACAACCTAAATCTTTTTGGCCTCAATACCCATCAAGATGAACTCAAATATGACATGTGACCACTCAATGGAAATCCCAAAACCTTTAGTAAAATTCTAAGCAAGTTATAGATCATGAAACAATCACATGTTCAAACCACATCAACTTTTTGCCTTCACCAAATCAAGATGCCTAAAAATAGTTTTGTAAATTCTACTAGTTTTCACCATTTCTAAAACTTTCAATACTTTAAAATTACTTAAGTAGATGATAAATTCATTCCTATTAACTATACATGTATTATCAAACATCAACTCAACCATATCATATTCCAAACCAACTCATCCTTTCAAAAAAAAATCATGTCCTAAAAAGTAAGAAATATTCTTTCTCACAAATTGACATGGAAACCATATCTAATCAACTCATCATGAGACAAAATTATATCATTGAAATAAATCTAAATACTCCTTCCAAAAATATCAACTCCTTTCAACTCCTTGAAAGGCCTTCAACCAAGTCATCTCTAAAACTACCCGAAACGCCCCAAAACTACCCTTTAACCAATCAACATAAATGAAGCATAATTGACCATTTAACTACATCAAAATGACCTAAAACCATCATTAAATCAATAAAACTCACATAAATCATATAATGGTCATTTAGTTTTTAACTCCTTGGACAACCTTGTCCCAAATTGAACTTATTCAAAAACATACCTATTTGAGTGGGGTCCACTCATCACCATAAGCTCTACCATACCTTTATGGAAATATTAAGGAGTCATATATATTTTCTAATCATAATCTATGCACTAGAAAGCAAATTTTGTAACTTAGGAAGAAAATATCTTCTATCTCCTACCACTTTTGAGCTAGGGTTTTAAACTCATAAAAAAATGTTTACCTTCTTAACATTTGTTTCATAAAAATGTGAGAATTAAATGACCTCATTATTTTTTAAAACCTTATAGAATAAATTTATAAACATCCTTAAAATCCAAAAGGTCCCATGCAAAGCACACAATTCAGGTGAGCATCAAAAGACCTAATTCGAGCTAGAAATGACCTTGTTCTTGACCCTGTTTCACCAAAACTGACATATCATGCAAAATAATCATCATGGAAACATTAAAATTTTCCCACAACACCATTCCACCTCTACATAAATATCTAATCATCACCATGTCAAAAATAACTCTCCATCTCTCCATCCTATCTCATTTGCATAGCTAGCCCTTAGGGTTTTACATTGTAAAGGATAGGGTCAACTGAAATAACCTCATAACTCATCATGGAAACTATCCAAAAGGTCCTAACATACCTGGTACATCATGAAAAAAATTCCTACATGAATCCATGAGCTCACATAACTCCATAACTCATCCTCATGCCTTTAATAGTCATACCTAGATCTAAATGTGTACCTGAAACATGGTCACCAACCTGTATCTACACCATGAAGCTCATATGAGTGCCTAAATACTCTCCAATAATTCTATCCATCATGTCCAACATGCTTCTCAAGATACCAATAAGCTCATACCACCATGCAATGTCACCTAGGCTAGTTAGGTCATCCGAATAGACTTGTAAGAACAAGAAAACCTCATTGAAACACCGATATCATAATGAAAAAATATGAACCATCATGTCATAATAATACTCAACATGATATGACTCCACTCCATCATCCACTTTGTCATTAATAAGGTTTTGCATCAATGAAAACACCTAAACAACAACATGTCAAAGAGTTGATGTTACATAAAAAGGTGGAGAGAAAAACAACAAGCTTTCATCTCCTTATGTCAAAAATATAGTGATGTATTTTCATTGAAACTTATGAATAAATTATTGTTTTGACCCAAATATTGCCCAACATGCTATAGGTCTTGATCCCAATGCCAAACCTATTAGATAAAAGTAAAGGTTGATAAATTCTAAGATTGAACCCCTCATGAGAAAATAATTATCCAAGATTATGAATCGAAAATCATCATTCCTATTAAATACTCCTTTGGGTGGAAAAATTAGTCCTAGTTAGGAATACAAATAAATCCACCTTTTGGACTTTAGGACTTGAACATTTCCTCCCTCAAAATCACTATCCTTTTCCCTCTATGGACCAAATTTTGTAGAAAATAGTAAAGTTGAAGGTTATCTCTTGGATGAGAGGTTATCTCTCTGATGAATGAGGACCAATACTACTAACCATTCATGCCTTGAAAACATAGCTTTGAGAAGACATTATTCTCACTTTACTTTGATGATGTCATATTTCCTAGTCACGTTTCTGTGGATATTTCACCTTAAGATCCCCAAGATCACATGAAATATCTTGAGAAAGTATTTAAAAGGTTTAGAGAGTTTAGGGTGTCACTAAATCCAAAAAAATGCATTTTTACTCATGTCCCTCAAAGAAAGATATTTTCATATGGTCTTAAAGAAAGTATTTCATGGACTTAAGAGAGGATCTCAACCATTCTATTTCTTTCATTACCATCTCATAAGAAGGCATTACAATATTTTATCAAAATATTAATTTTTTTGGAAGTTAATTCCTAACTTTCTAAGACTAGTCACATATTACCTTGATGCTAAAGGAAAATGTTGCTTTTAAGTGGACCTGAGAAGGAAAGGAGAGATTTAGCAATATTAAGTAATACATTTCAATCCTCTACTCTCATTAACCAAAATTATGGGAAATATTCATATTTTATGCGTATGGGGCATAAAATAGTATTGTTGTTGTCTTAACTTATAAAAATCAAGAAGGTTTAAATAAACTAGTTGCTTTCTTCAACCAAACACTAAAGGATTATGAGATGAGGTATATCACATTTAAAATAGTCTTATCCCTCCTAAAATTCAAATATATGATTGCAACAACCATATCAGTGTTAATCTCACCCTAGTGTGAGAGATTTCATAATGGGAGTTCGAGATCAATAAGAAGAGGGTTGAATGGTAGGTAAAATTATTGAGTATTATGTAACTATCAAGGATACAAAGTTGGTCATAGAGATGGTTGTGTCAATAGCTTATTATATATGTCATGAAATGATCAATAAACTTACCTTATGTTTTAGAATACCCATTAGAACATGGAGAAATAGGTAGACCTCATAGTAGACAACAAATATGGTAAGATTCTTATCCATCAATGAATATCATTTTGTTTTCAAAACCAATAGGAAAATTTTAGGCTGAGTTCCATTCTTTACACATTAATAGATGGCATTAGTTTTAGGAATAATTCATGATGGAGTGTTATTGAGGTGTGTTGAAGGAGAACAAATGAACAAATTTCTCAGTTCATAATGGTTTTTATGGTGGTCATTTCTCTCATGGAGATACCACTATGAACATCTAGAAGAGAAGTGGTAATTTTCCCACATTGTTCACAAATTCACATAAATGGGTCATAAAATGCAAAGAATGTGTCCTTTTCATTGGCAAGAAGAATATAATGGCCCTTCCACCCCACCCAATTCTTAGAAAATCAACCTCTCTCAATGGGGTCTTCTATCATTGGATGGTAAATCCCAAATCCAATACATATTTACACAAAAGGGTCACAATCTTAACTCCTTAATTAATTCACCTAGTGGAAAAAGGTTATGGTCCATAAAGAGGAAAATGAATCATCCATCTTATACTTCTTGATTATGATCATTGTAGCAAGGTTTGGAGTTCTATGAACTATAATTTCTGATAATATTAAGGCCTTCTTGAGTTTTAAAATCTCTGTTTGGGATTTCAAGAATGACATCTATCTATAAATTCTTTAAACATTACCCTCATGGTAATGGAATTATTAAGTCTCACCAACAAGAACTTGGTCAAGTTAATGAAGAAGACATGGAGATGAACCATAGTGAAGTGGCACACAAAGATCAAGAGTGCTACTTTGGGATCATGAAAATTATACCCAAGAGAGAATTAAGAAACCCTCCCTTGTATTTTGTATATGTTAGAGAGGCTAAGATCCCATTATCTCTATAGATTTCTTCATTAGAACTAGCCCAACAACTAGAATTGGAAGGTGAAGATGAGAGAACAATGAAGATGGTAGATTTGGCCAAGTAGAGGGATTAAGGAAGTTCACCATGATTAGATTAAAATAACATCATTAGATTAACTAATAATGGTTTACTAAGAAGGCCAAAATGAATACTTCATGAAAATGTCACATGTTTTAACTATCATATGTAGTGTACTTGTAGGGAGTCATTTGGCTCAAGACAAAACAAGAGCATCAAACAAGCTTAATCATTCCTTAGAATTGGTGACACTCCAAATTTGATGCAATTTGGAGTGGGCCATACATTATCACAACTTTGTCAAAATCAATGGGAAACAATCCAAATCTCAATCAATGAGATTTATCTTAAACTTTCCTATTGAGTGGGCTTGGTTTCATCTTGTAAATAATAGTTTAGTTATCCTCATATTTTCATTTTTTGTGTGTAATGTTCTTATTGGAGGGTCCTTCTATTGTTTCTTTTTGTGATCACTAATTTGAGATGCCCTCCTCAATCCTTTTATAGTGATATTCTTGAGTAAGTGTTATATTGTACAAGTTGTTGGTCCCATTTGTAATTCCCATAGACAGCAAAGAAGAAAGGTAAAGTATCAAATCTGAAGTGAGGAATGGAGGACCCGTCCAAATGAAAAAAAAGCCACCACAAATTAGCAAAAATGATCATAATGAAGAAAAATCTTGTGAGCTTGAGTATTATGCAAGATCACTTAGGCACATATAAAGACAAATTCCTATGGGATTTCAAGATTAATTCTCAAATTTTTATGTCGAATCCATGCCCAATGGATATGCCTAAATTAATGATGAGTTTATCTAATGAAATATCCCATAGAACTCATCAAATTGTTTCCCAATAAGTACTCATTCTTATTCAAACAACTTGATTCAAATTATTGACTTATGTGGCTTTAAGATGAAAATATGTGCATGAAAGGAACATCATGTGTCATGGATAAATGGAAAATGTGCCATGGGAATTAGGACATCCATGAAACAAGGAGAAATCATTTAGAGTATACACCACAAAAAGTAGAAAATTCACACAAAATTACATAGAAAGGAAATAATGAAGCATATAAGGAGAAATCATCATTTACTAACCATAGGATAAATGAAGGTCCATGGGGAAATTTAAACCCACACAATATTGAAATATGTGAAATAAAGTAAGACCATGAATCCATAGAAAATAAGTGGTCCTCATGGTACAAATCAAATATGTGAAAAAATGAGGATTCTGTGAGATTGAGTGAGTCGTGGAACAAGAGAGTGAAAAGGATGCAAAAGGAAAATCAAAGTTGCAGTAAAGAAATGAACATGTGAACCAAAGGAGGAGGACAAGAGTAAAGTAACGAATCATCTTAAATTCACGAGAACATAGCAAAACCAAACTTAGATTAGGTTAAACATTCAACCACTCTAATGACTAGCATTAATCTTGAATGACGCCATCCTCATTTTTATATTGTCTAATAGAGTGTGATTTAGAAAACCTCTGGACCCATACTTGGTCTACAAAATTTAATGTTGATCAACTAATAAGTGGTTGATAGAGTGGTTATTTTTTCATTTCTTGAATGATATGATCTCCTCTCTTTCTTTCTCTATTTTCTATATATATGAATGTAAGGGAATAAACAAAAGGTCTTTTTAAAATGCTAATTTTTCCTCAGAGCTCTTCCTCAAACCCAATGTAGTTTTGTAGTTC
This sequence comes from Taxus wallichiana var. yunnanensis, assembly GCA_018340775.1. Classification (NCBI taxonomy): domain Eukaryota; kingdom Viridiplantae; phylum Streptophyta; class Pinopsida; order Cupressales; family Taxaceae; genus Taxus; species Taxus wallichiana. The sequence continues at coordinate 921,875,582 of CM031240.1, read as the reverse complement.
TCTGTGTCCCAAATCACTCCTCTTTGATACGTATTTTGCTATGATAATGATTATTAGTTTCTTAGTGACATGGACATTGTTTTGATATTTTGGATAGCCTATTGTTAGACATTATGGATATTGTGATTATCATTGTATTTTGTGCTCTTATTATGGATTGTATGGGTATATAGAGGACATTGATAGATATTGTAGTACATGATGATGATTTAGTGTTATTTTGTTATATGCTGACATCTTGGACTCTTGACAATGGTGATTATGTTTAGATGATTGGAATAACCATGTGAGCACATTGATGTTATGATTTATTAATAATGTGATGATAATAGGTGATCAGTAGACATGTTGATAAGAACGCATAAAATATATATAAGTTACAATGGATGTATGAAATGCATGGTTATCATAAAATATGAATTGTGATAGATGGTTATGCATAGGCGTAGGGTGATAGTAAATGTTAATGGATATGGTAAAATTGTGATGATTAGTAATTGTAAATAATTGATTTAGAATAGAATTGCTTAACTATGATAATGATGCAACTATGTTGTATGATGATGTTATTTGATAAATGATATATGTGTTTTGATTTATTGACATATTGATATGGCCTTGAGGTCAAAGGTGGTATTGTCTTGGTTGTTTGTGGGAAATGAAATCACAAAAAAATAAAGGAGGGAATAGAAGACCAACATATGGGGGAATAATGGTATTTACACATGGTCACCATGTATCGCCAAATCACCGCACCCCCGAATGGCTGCAAAAGTGCACACAACATTCAGTGTGATTGGGAAACATGGGATCACCTCTCAAGCTTATGGGACTTGGGATTGAGGTGAACCTCCGGAGAAGGCTATCTTCTTCTTCCTAAACTAAGCACTACACTACTCCTAATGCAATAAAAATGGCTAACTATACCTATGCTAACATTTCAAGGGATTAGGGAGAGAGATTTGTAAGGAAATAAAACCTATACTAGAAGTGGTGATGCACCAAGAAAGGGTTTTGCTAGAAAAAATTCCGGCTTGCCAATGAAGAGAGATGATCATGAGGAAGAATGAACATGCATTACAAACCCAATTCACATACAATACTTCACTCTTTGATAAGAACAATGACCTCCAAAACTTGCAAAAGAAACCCTTGTTGCACAGTTCACTCTGCAAACATGAGAGAGGAAAATAGAAGAAAAAAATCATGAAAGGACATATAACTAATCACAAAACATAATTTTCATTACTTCAAACACTTGTACAATGCATCATTACATCGGGAAGAGGCATAAGCTGCCATTACAATTCAAGAAGAAAGGCTTGAGAGCCTACAAATTCATAGCATTTCATCTTGTGAAGAGAGGGGCAGCTTGGAAAGTGTCTCCCCTTTAGAATAAGCACCCCATTTACATTTATAGAAAATTTTGAGTTGTTGAGAGAAAGAAGGAAGAAACCCTAGAATCTAGGCTAAATGTAGGAAACAATTCATCACTGTTGTTGGCCATGTTTGCTCATTTATTACACCCCATATTTTGAAGAACCACTCAAGGAACGAGGAAAACATGAAATTATATATTGAAAAACCTCCAAATTTTATCTTTTGGTAATTCCATGGTGTATTTCTCGTTCTCCCGATTCCATCGACTATAATTTTGTGAAAAAATGATAATCACGGAGGAAGTTATGGTCTTCTGAGCGAAAGTCACTTTTCTCGAGCACCTCAGACATTACTTAACCAGTTTTTCCAATAATGTCTCCAAAAATTCAAATGCCTTTTCCAAATAATTAAAATTAATATTTTAATAATTTTTGAAGTACACCTTGTGCCCTTGGTTAAACCCCCTTGGATTAGTTCTTACATGTAGGAGCATTCTTAGGATGGTGGTTTAGGAAAATGGCTTGTCAGCTAGCTCATCGAGCTGACTGACAAGCTACCCACTTTCATTGATGACCGATTTCTTCATTGGTTAGGTTTTCTAATTTAACTCCCCATTTCATTTGAGGTTAAATCCTTCACATTGTATGATAGGGTATCTTATTTTCTATTGAGCCCACATAACTCACATGGTGAATTGAGTAATGATATGACCAAATCCCACATGTAATTCGAATGGGCTAATGGCTCCTCCACCCTCTCGCTTCACCGAGTTAAACCAAAACCATTACACCATAACACCACTTCCAACTCTGAGCTCTAAGTACATCTTCACGATCACTAGACGAATCACCATGCTTTGTGTTCCATTGAATCACCTCACGGACCACGACAGAGCTCACCTTTCGAGCTTGAAACCGAACTTCCTGTTATCCATTTAACCTACCTTGAAGAAAATATGTCAAACAAATTTTTAGAAATCCTTTGTACAATGAAATTCTCTAAGACCCGAAGTCTTAATATTTTGAATTCGGACTTTGGAAGATTTTTCTCTTTGGAGTTTAATTGGTTGGATATTTGGAATTGCTTTTAAAAATTCTCTAAATTCCAAAACCTTGAAAGTCCAAAATTTCAGACTTTCGGGCTTTTAGGTTTCAGAATTTTTGCCCCATTTTGTTTAAATCCCTTTCAGACTTCCGAAGTCCAAAATTTTGAAAGTCTGAAATTTTAGACTTTCGGGTTTTAGAATTCTTCAAGTCATTTTAAAGATTTTTACTTTCGAACTTCCGAAGTTTAATAAAGTCCCTAAATTTTGACTTTCGGCCTTTCGAGTTTCTTGAAATTTTGGCTGCCAATTCACATCTTCGTCTCCAAATCTCTAAAGTCAAACCCAAAGTCTAAAATTCCAGACTTTCAAATTCCTTCGTCCTCCAATATTAATTCTTCATCTACCTCCATACAATTAGGTTTTTTTCCATTAATATTAGGTTTTCTATTTAAACTCACATTTTTTCTATCATTTTCACTTGACTTTTTACTCTAACATTCTGTTTCTTGTACTTTGCAACGTCCTTTTCAAGGTATGGTGATTTGTTTATTTTATTTTTGGTTTAAGGTCTTTTATTTTGTTTCCTTCTCGTTTGTTTTCTCTTTGGTCTCCCTCTATGTATCTTTCAAATGACAAACCCTTTGTTCACCATGTTTTGCATTTTGAGTTTTCTTTAGGTATTTAGAGTTGTTCAAAAGATCCTCTCGAGTTTCCCATACTTCTTCTCAACAATTCTCATTTTTCGGGTTTGGGAATTAGTATTGTTCGGCAAAAATCCTTTCCCTCATTTTTCAAGATTTCTTTCGATTTCTTTCTTTGAACTTTTGGCTTTGAAGATTTCTTTCTGGAGTAATTTTTCAAAGTAATTTTTGGAGATTTCTTTCAAACTTTTGGTTCGACGGTTATTTTCGGAACTTTTCAAAACTTCGGAGGTTTTTCTTTTAGGTTTTTAGAGATTTTATTTTGATATTTCTCCAACTTTAGCTTCCAAAACACAAGGCTTGATGTCTACTTCCACTTCAAAGGGAAAAGAAAAGATGAAGTACTCATTTCTTGGGGTTGCTCCTCACTCCTGCCTATCTTTTGACTTAGGGAATATAGGGGACACCGACCTAGGAAAATTGATTTTCCATATTTTGGGAAAGAGTAAAGGCTCAATAAGAAATCATGGATGTAGGCCATCTACTACATAGTGGGCTTGACCTTGCGCCTTTTCCCACATCCATGTAATGCCCGAATCATTTTAGCCGTAGTCCACTTTGAAAAGACTCCATGTCAGTCAAAGATAATGATGATAAGGTAGTAATCCATTTGGACCTAGACTTCTTTGAAGATCTACTCAAACTTCCCGACGTTCAAGATTACACCACAATTTTTCTAGAGTTAGTAGTGGAACATTGGGACAAGGAAGAGGAAGTATGCTAAAAATCATGATGAAAACTTATCTGGCCAAGAGCTTCGCCAAATTACCCAAAACCATGCATCGGTCATATTTTATTTAGGAGGTCAGTGATCTTATTGTGCTACTAAGAAGAGTTTCAGGTCTTCCTTCTATAAAGGAATTCCAAGAATGGATGTTTTTGTACATCACTACCATCAAGAAGAACAATGAGTTTATCCGATGGGGGAACATATTAGTAGCTCCATTTGCTATCAATTGAGAAAGGTGTCAGCTACGAAGACTTTCTACATGACATCCTTTCTGGTGTATGTTGTTGTTGTTATGGGAGATTTTTCTGGTTTGAATACCAGAGGTGTTCACAACACTTCCCAAATATATGAATTTTATCCCCAACTCACTCTGGATGAGGGAAGTAGGCATTTCCATAGAGTCAACGATGCTTTCTTTGTTGTCATCCTCTATCATTTTGATAAAGAACTATATAATTGGAGGATTTCCGATGAATATTTCAAAGAAGTATGGGAATGGGGAGCAATCTACCTTCAGTTCCCTACATTCACCTATATCCGGATTCTAGGTTTCATAGGTGCCCCAAGAAAATTTCCAAGGTGTCCTATAGACAAATGGATTCTATTGGAATTGGTTTGGCAGTTATTGGATTATCATCGAATCCAAAACAAGCATCAAAAAGTAGGAATGCATTTCCCTATTTTGATTGGCAGGTACACTTGCCCAAATATTCACAAGGCTAAAATGTTGATGTAGAAATGGCCGAGGTAACCCTGCAAACTTTTCATCCGTGGACCAATTTTGATTATTGGGGAAAATTCAGTGAAGACAGGTCGGTCCAGTACCCATGTGCCCCAATTAGAGGATATCTGGATTCACTGTCATGATGAGTATATCATCCAAAAATAGATTATGAAAGATTGACCCTTGATGAAGTTTGAAAATTTGGTTTGGCTGATGTGCCAAAGGACATGCAAGATAGTGATGAGGTTTTGGATTTGTCATACATGGGTGATAATGTTGCCAATCAACCACTGCCATGGATTGATTGGTATGTGGAAGAATGCAGTAATAAAAGGAGAGGGCGGGACCCATTCTAAAGAGGACCTTTAGTTGGTTGGCCACCTTGGGAATCTCACCCAAAGGGGAGATCAACCTATAAATATAGGAGCTCTACTAATAATAAGCCAACCAACACCCACTAAGGGAAAAATTTCAACTCAAAAGGCTCCTACAATTCCAAAGAAGATTTCATTTGTTGTTGGAGGTTCTTCTTTTTCTAAGGCACCTATTCCTAAGGTTATGTCTCCTGTAGCACCTATAACAAAGTAGTGAGAGTCAGTGATTCTCCTGGTGCCACACAAGATCAACCATCCTTTCCTCCTCTTCCATTATCACTTCCAACATCAGTTCCTTCCACTTCCACAATCATTTATTCCTTCCCATCCCCTTCTATGGCCCAAGTATTCTCATCACTTCCAAGTTATCAGCTGGGGAAAATATTGGGTCACCCATTTCCTCTTCACTTCCCTTAACACTCCCATTTTCTTCAATCATACCCCCTAGCATCATTCTATCAACTCCTATGGTTGTCCTTACATCCACGCCATCCATCATTACTACTTCTACTCAAATACCAGCCAATGTTTCTAGTGATCTTGTTTTAACCAATGTTTCAGGTATTGGATCCACTGCTCCATCTTCATCAACTTTAGCCATACCAGAATGGTTGTTTAGGAAAAATCCCAAGAAAAAGAAGAAGGTGCCTCTGGGAGATGTTATAGATCTCAACATATTGGAGCATATGCCCAAGAGACAGGCCAAGAGACCAAGAACTGTGTCAAGTCTGACAGTTAACCCATATGGAGAATGGGTGATAGAAGTTGCCACCCCATTGAGGGGAAAAACTAAAGAAACAATCACAACTACAGATTATCGATCTCAAAATTCTCATTGGGAAAGGCCACTCATGAAGGAGCCAAGAAAGATGTGCACACTACTCTTGGGGATCTTTTGGAAAAATATGACAAAGATAAGGCCACCAAAGATGAACTCAAAGCCAAGGTCGAGCAAGCTCACTACACTGCTGCACAAAGTAACCCAACCCACTCCATCTTACTGAAGTCTCAACTACTATGACTATGAAGATTTCATCTACAATCGATGATATTTATTATCATGAGCTCGAGAAGCTAGGCCAGAAAGGGAGATCAGTGAGTGGATGGATGGAGAGAATTCTGCATAGAAGCTAATCCCTTAATCAAGGAGGTGACAAAATATATAATGATCTGTAGGTTGGGAAGGCTATTATTTGCAAAATGGATGAGGCCTTTTCAAAGATAATAATAATCTAAATTTAAATTTGGCAACATGGAGTGAGATCAGAGAAGAAGACCTCGAATTTATTCTTCAGAAGAGGTGATCGATGATGCCTCAAAATTATTTGAATACCAAAAGGCCATGGAATTCCGGTGCCAAGTATTGCAGGATTTAATCAAGAAATTGGAGGAGAAACGAGTGGAAATCACGGATGCTCTGAATGACATCTCAGAAGAATTTGATATTGCTAATTACAAATTCTTCAATGAAAACATCGATGCTCTTCTTGAAGATCAAATTAAGGAAAATTTCAAGGATTTGGTGAAGCGTGACGATGAGGTCACCAAAACTTTCAATAGTGACTCCATTGACCGATTGGTCTTGTGCCAAAATTTCATAGGGAGGCTGAAGAAAGTTACAAATAAACTTTGAAGAGTTCCAACCAGGATCACAAAGGAGATTGAGACGATAGATGTAGTGAATCACTATGCATGTGGGCCTAGAGATGAAGAGATTCAGGGAATCATCAAGCACTTCATTGAGTATAAGCATCGAATGGATGTATGGGAAGGGGAACAACAAAAACTTACAGGAGAGGAAGGTGTAGTTGAACAAAGCCAAAGATGAGTGGCCATGGAGGGTCAGATCCAAGCTTTGGATCGGTTGAAGTTGTAGGGTTGAATGAGTCAAACCTTGTAACAAATTAGCTATTTTCATGGGAGCATGTTCCCTTAATTTAATGACATTTCTATTTTTAGAAAAATGTTAGTTAAGGGCCCAGCTGTAGTGGCTCAGCCTAAGAACTTATAAATAGTTAAATGCTTTAAGTTAGTAGATATAGATTTTTTTGGTAAGAGTCACTCTTCAGCTTGGAAGAGTGCTTTAGAGATTTCTAAAAAACCTTTTAATTATATTCAGAGTTACACCTTGCTATTGAAAATATGATTTATTGTGTTGAATGGTTAATCAATGTTTACTTTGTGAATTTATGATTCCTTAGTGTGAGTGATTATCTTACCTTTATTTTAGGTTATCTATTTCATGTTGTGAAGGAATAATGCGATTATCTTTTATGTCAGTTGTGAAAACCTTATTTTCCTTCTATATTAAGTTATGTCATCATTATCCCTAGTTGCAGAAATAGATGTTTGACATATGCATGTGTGGTTTCCTCATGATAAATTAATTGTGTGTTGAATCCAATTTGATCTATCCTTATGTATGCTCAAGTTTAATGAAGGAATGTACACCCTAGTTTGTGGTATTTTGTACCCTTTCAAGTTGCGATAGGTGAAGGTGGTCAATGATGTAAGCATCCCTCCCACATTAACCCTTCCAGATATTAAACATCCCTTAATTTGGTGCATCACCACCCTTAGTATAGTTTCAGTTCTACAAAATATCTTTCCTTAAAACTCATGAAGATGTTAGCTTAGGATTAGATGGTCATTCTATTACACTAGGAGTAGTAAAGCATTTAGTTTAGGAAGAGGAAGTTGGCCTTCTCTGGAGGTTCACTTCGATCCCAAGTCCCATAGCTTGAGAGGTGATCCCATGTGTCCCAATCATACCAAACATCCTGTTCACATTTTGGCCATTCGGAGGGTGTAGTGATTTGGTGACAACACTTCCCACTCGCTAAGCTCCAATGTTGAGACACCTCTCGAACCTTAAAACCCAAAACTTCAAATTTTAGAGTTTTGGGCTTTTGGATTTAGAGTCTACAAGCTTATTTTTGTGAAATTAGTGGGATGAGTTCTCGAACCTAAAACATCAAAGCCCGAAATATTAATTCTAAAACACATTTCCCCATTCTATCGACTACATATCTATGGTTCCAGACCAAAAATTTCAATCTCTGTGGCTTGAAATCTCATGCTCTCATTCCATTTTTAATTCATCTTTTGGTTGTTCACCATTTTAATCCGACCAGAGCCTCCATTCAGTGCACCAAGCTATTCCTTAACCCAAATCCATACCTGTGCATCACGCTTATCATTTTCCCATCCTATTCTTCTACATGTCTGGCCTTGTGTGCTAAGATTTCATCCATCTACAGTCTTCGTGCATGACCCGAGCTAAAGCACTTAAACAATGAACCCTAATGTTTTTTCGTCAAAATGAACTCAGAGCTTGATCCTACATAATAGCGACTCAGCTCACCATATACCTATGCCTCAATCTCATTCTCCTCTAAAGCCTCAACAACATGACTTGTGAGATCAACACTTCACCCAAGCATTTCAATGCTTGAGCTCATTACATGAATACTTATGACTCAACTCACCTAAGCCAATGCTGAGTTAATATGAGGAGTTTGAATGCAGCTCAACCGATCAATCACGACCTTGTGGCCCATTTATGCTATGAAGGATTATCAGGGCAGAAGCATGATGCATTTGGGATCTCTATTGGCTCGAGCCCTTAACCGTGGTGACACCCTACTTCAAAGCTCCATTAACACCTCACCTCTCAAACCATGAGAAAGTTCTTCAATTTTCCTCTCCCATGGAGTATTAGGGTTGAGCTCCTAATGTTCGAACATGGAATCCATGTCTTTACCTCCAAACTCATCAATGCATGTATTGGCCTCCAGGCTTCTACCATCTAATCCACCCGAGATCCTTCAAGTTTGGGCTCACGAGTTTCCTCCAATATGACTTTTGATGAGCTCGACCAAACATTGAGCGAGTAGCTCAAGCATTAAAAATATGATATTCCCTATCGTCTCATACCGTCGATTCCATTGGACTTTATGAGCTCATTTCCCTTTGCTATTTATTTTAATGAACCAATACATATCTCTCCATTTCTTTCATGGGATTACATTTTCCCCAAGCATCCTTGTTTATCTTGAGCTACTCCCGATAGCTCATTTCATGAGCTCCCCAATATATAAGTGAATATCCTCCACACGATGCCAGATCAATCTTTGCGACCTCACCCTTAGCTCAAATCCTACCAAGACTGAGCCATCTCCATTAGAGTCAAGATTACCCATTAATCATAGGTCTAAATTATCACTTGTTAGTGAGTCAACCGAGCCATAGCTTTGATGTGTCTTTTTACCCTCCGAGCTAGAACTTTGATGACTCACCCCAAACATCAAAATGTTGTACTCTCCAAATTAATTCCATAGCTTGAATATTTTTATTACCTAGGAGTGTCCTTAACAGATATGAATCCATTTCAATTTTTCTTTGATGACCCCCAATGCTTGTTTAACCGATAGCCTCCATATTTCGGTTCATTTTTTTTTCAATCGATGTTGAGCCCTGAATTTCTTTCATTATCGAGCCAAAGCTAAATACTCTATAATGACCCGATGGAAACCTCATTTACCCTTCCTAAAAACATCCTCGGGGATCCATCCACCACTTCACCCATTTGTGCTAGGGAATTTCATCTTTCAGCCATGTTATCCCTGTAAATTTTCTTCGAATAGCCTAGATCTCATGAGTTCAACAAGGAGCTTCATTGTCATATGACCCATGCAAAGACATTTATCTTTCCCCAAACCATGCTCAATCTCATTAATGGTTAGGGATCATTTCACTATGTGTGCTTAAGTCATTTATTCATCGAAAAATTCAAACTTTGAGCCTCTTTTACCTTACAAATTCCTCATGAGTTGGATCAATCTTGGCTCTATTTTGAGTTGATCTTTCCTCCTCAAAACATCATTACGAGCCCCTTCTCAAAGCCATATGTTTGTGAGTAGGTTAAGTTGATGCATTTTTTAATATTCCCTCCTTGATTTCTCTATGAATTCTAAACTTAATGCACAAGCTCCATACACATGTTTCAACCTTCCCCAAACATCTTTTCTACAATGAGCTCCCTACTCAATCTCTCCGTTACCCGAGATAACATGAATCTTCCACCATATGTGAACTCACCACAATATTCATCCTCCTACTACGGTGCTTCAAGATTGAGCTAGATCACAATCGCCGAACCCTTAGCTCACCAAGAAGCTCCTCTCGGGATACTCAACAAGATGTCTTTCTTAATAGCCTATTTGACCATTTCTTAAAGATTTAACTCTAAATTTCTAGGTTGTATGGAATTTTATCAAAATTGAGGATCATAAAGATACATTAAACCTTCTCAACAAAATTTTCTTAACACAAAAAAATTTTCTTGTAGATCCAAAATGTTTTATGAATAATTCTTTCCATCCCAGGTCCACTAGACATCCTCTTTGTGCAATTTTGCCAAGTGTGGCAAAAAAATTGACAAAATTTTTGGCAACCTCTCAAGGGATGCTTTCCTGCTAAGCATGGTTCCAGTATAGCCTTGTATATCCATTGGGCATGGAGTCAATCTTAATCCCAAAACTGATCTTGAATCGTGAGTTTCATGTTCCCAAGTTAACTGAACATTATTACATCCTATATCCCAAAATTGGAATGACTTCACAATCGAATGAAGGATAATAAATGAACCCATCCTAATCCCCTTGACCATTTCAATCTTGGACCTCCTAGAATGCTAAATATGAAGTATACTAAATCTGATGAACACTTGGCATATGAAGCATATTGCAAAACTTTGAGTGAAGTAGCCAAGGAATTGAGAATATCTTGAAACTTTCTCTAAAACCTTGAAATTTCCTCTTCCTTGAAAAACCTTTAATGATGAAATTCAAGTGTGTAGAACAACACAAAAGCAAGTGATGATGAAAAAAACACACTAATTCCAAAAACCATACATGCCCCAATTGAAACATGTAGGTGTGTAATGCACTTATTCTACTGAAAAAAACCTATTACTACCCTACACTAACTCGGAAGCACATGTGAGCTAAACAAACCCTGCAACTAGCTGTGTAAAATAAACTTCTTGTCCTTACAATGGGTAGCCATGAAGATGATGTGATGATGGACATGGCTGAAAATAAAAGTGAAAAATTAAAACAAGACCAATTCTTCACCTAGTCCACTAAGGCATCAACTAGATTTTAAAGAGGAAATATGCCTCTTTTAGTTTGCTCTATATTTGTCTTGTAGAGGCATAACGATTGATTCTTGGGGATGTGAAATTCATCCTCACATTCGAAATGAATGTGACTAGTTATGACTCTCTTTTTTCTCCAAAGAATCCAAATACCTTATGGGACATGGTCTAACCCGTTTGAATGTTCCTGCTACTCTGAACTTCAACTTTGACAAGAAGGTCTACGGAAGACTTCCTTGAAAATAATATTGATCCATAAGCTGACTTTTCTCCTATTTACCATCTACAAACAACTGATCTTCCACCTGTGTGAATGGTATGAAAGTGATATCTTCTTCATTCCTTTTCCTTTTTGACAACAAGGAGTTCCTCCATGACATGCAACTACTTTGGACCACTTACAACCTCAAATGAAGTTACTGGAAAGTCACTGCAAGTGTTTGAAGCATACTGATCATATAGGAGTTCCACTTTCATCTAAAAAAAAAATTGTTCTACATCTTTAACCTCCTCATCCCACATGAAACCTGCAAGATCAAATTCTTTCACCTGTTATTTTTTGAGGACAATTAAGGGAAATAAGCACAACTCCTTAGTTTTCTTCCACCATCACTTGTTCATCAAACAAATCTAACTCCACAATTGAGAGCAAGAAACTCTCAATAATGTCATCTCCACCCAAAGCCTCTGAATTTGAATTAGTTTCTCCCACATGCTCCTCTCTTTCTTCATTCAATGAATGTTGTAGAAGATCTAATTCCTCCATTTCAAATTTAAGAGGACTGTTTGAAACTAGTTGTGGTCCTTGAGTATTTCCTTGCATAACACTAGGCAACTTACATTGAAGGCTAGATAATGGAATAACATAAATGGGTATTTCCATAGGTCCTTTTTCATCCAAATACTTCTCCAAATCTGATAGACAACTTGCTTCTTTGTTCTCCAACTATGTAAAGGGTTCAACCTCCCTTATGATGTTTCTTGAATTAGTAGTTGATTCTCCATGACCTTCCTCATCTTCAAACATAAAATTTGCAAGATCAAAATCATCTAAGAAATCAAAGTTTTGAAAAATGGAGGGGAAGAATTTGAAACTTCCTGCATGGTCTCATCTGTTCTCGATCTCTAAAATCTTATGAGTGGTCATGAAACTTTGTGTGGCTGATTGTAACATATAATGATGACTTTAGAAAATTATACCATCTTCCAAAAGTGTGTAAGTTCTTGACATGCATGGAAATTAGGATCATTTCACTCATCAGAATCACTTGTACTTGTACACTTGAGAGTCTTTCTTCTTCAACTTGCACATGCTCTTCTACCACTGACTTTTCCACTTGTGGTGATCCAAATTCCTCTTGATGATATGGAGCCAATATGAATACTACATTATGAACAGGTAGATTGTTGGTCATCATTGACTTGTATTTTCTTTGGATTTTTTCTGTACAAAACTAGTTTGTTTCACTTGTTCTTGAGCCTCAAATTTTGTAGGAGGTTTAGTTAGGAATGAAGTTTTCTTGATGTTAAGTTTTGCAGCCCATTCCTTCATATTCTTTGCATGCTCTCCTTTATCTAGTCTCCTCAACCATATATTCCTTCCTTTCACTCATTTCTTAAAGATGCTCCTCCCAAAATGGGTTTGGGACTAACCAGAACAAGGGGTGGGAATTGGGATTCAATTGATTTATTTACCATTTGAGGAAGTGGAAGAGATTCATCTTCTTGTCTTGGTGGACTTTGTATAAAAAAGAGAAATTTAGAAGAATGAGGCATGGAAGATTCATGATGGAATGAGGAATATAAGATGAAGTAATGAATTCCACCATGGGGTAGATGGTGAAAAGCTGGAAGGTTAGGAACATGTGCTTAAGTTGAAACTACATGGATGGAGACATGGAAAGAGGGTTTAGAGGTGGTAATGCAGGGGACCTCCCATTGATAGGATTGACTAACATTACATTCATGAACGTCCTTTTTCTTGATCCATTCTCCAACTTGAGTCATCATCTTGATTATGAATTAAATTTTGTTGAGGATTAAGCTTCACATGGTATAGGGCCAATCCATGGGTATGGAATCTGAAGCCAATCTTGAATGCCTTTATCATTTCATTGGTTCTTATTTGCACCATGTTATGCTCTAACTCTCAAACCTTATTTTGTAAGTGGCATTTACTTTCATATGTGGAATAGATTCCATCATTTGCATGCCATTTCTTGAAAAGCCCCCATAGTTTAGTGGATAACCGAATTGATATGACATTTTCTCATGTGATATGCATGCTCAAACTGATATTCATAATGAAATTTGGTTTGAGGTGGATTAAATAGCTTTGAAGATGGAAAGAACTACCACTGTTGGTGCAAGTGGGAATCCCAACTATGAAATGAAACACTTCATGGTGGCACTAAATGAGTGGAAAGATGTCGAAGAAAACTAGATGGAAATGGGTAAAACTAAGATTCTGTAACATAGAGAGTAGGGTACTTTGACCAATGGAGTCACCAATTGTGTTTGGGTATACCTCCTAAGGCTGAAATTTCACTAAGAGCACAACAACTTAATGAAATGAAGTGAACACAAATACACACACCTATGAAATATGTGCCTCTTGTCCCACCTGGGTCCCCGTGTGCAAAAACTATTATCGCCAAATCACTACACCCCCTGAATGGCCTGAAAGTGAACATGAAATTTAGTGTGATTGGAAACATGGGATCACCTCTCAAGCTATGGGACTTGGGATTGAGGTGAACCTCTAGAGAAGGCCAATTCTCTTCCTAAAATAAGCACTACACTACTCCTAATGCAAGATAAATGGCTAACTAGACCTATGCTAACATTTCAAGGGATTAGGGAGAGAGATTTGCAAGGAAATAAAACCTATACTAGAAGTGGTGATGCACCAAGAAAGGGTTTTGCTAGAAAAAATTATGGCTTTCCAATGAAGAGAGATGATCATGAGGAAGAATGAACATGCATTACAAACCCAATTTACATACAATACTTCACTCTTTGATAAGCACAATGACCTCCAAAACTTGCAAAAGAAACCTTGGTTGCATAATTCACCTACAAACATGAGAGAGGAAAATAGAAGCAACAAAATCATGAAAGGACATATAACTAATCACAAAACATAATTTTCATTACTTCAAGCACTTTCATAGTGCATCATTACATCGGGGAAAAGGCATAGGCTGCCATTACAATTTGAGAAGAAAGGCTTGAGAGCCTACAAATTCACAACATCTTGTGAAGAGAGGGGAATCTTGAAAGAATGTCTAACTTTTTAGAATAAGCACCCCTTTACATTTATAGAAAATTTGTTGAGTGGTGAGAGAAAAAGGAAGAAACCCTAGAATCTAGGCTAGAATGTAGGAAACTAATTCATCACTGTTGTTGGCCATGTTTTCTCATTTATTACACCTCCACCTTTTGAGGCACCACTCAAGGAATGAGGAAAACCTGAAATTTGGAATGAAAACTTCTAAAAATCCATATTCATAGCTTTCATGTGTATATCTTCTTTCTCCCAATTCCAATGACTATAATTTTTTGAAAAACAAGAAATCGGGAGAAAGTTATGGTAATTTTAGAGTAAATTCATCTTTTCCTATTGTAATCCCATTACTTAACCTAGCACATTCAATAATGATATCTCAAAAATTCAAATTTATTAAAAAGTTATTCCTTTTAACTTAGTGATTCTAAAAATACCTTTTAGCTCACTTGGGTCTAAACCCCTTTTAGGATTATTTCTTACATGCATGGAGCTGATCCATGTTGACTCCAGGATGGTGTCTTTAGGAATTGGTCAATTCACTAGTTTTATTAAGCTAATCGGCCAACTACCCACCTCATCCTATCAATGACACAAATATCTTCATCGATTATAAAGCACTTTAAATCCCCATTGCATTTGAGTTCAAATCCTCCACATTTTATGACATTACATTAGATTATTCTAATGAGCCCACATAATCACATGAGTGAATTGAGTAACGATATGACCGGATCCCAATGACGTGTAAGTCAAATTTGTGATCCTCCACCCTATCACTTCAAATGAGTTAATCAAATATTCAAAAACCATTACACCATTGACTCACCTTTGTAACTTAAGCTCCAATGTATAATCGCGATCACCATGTGACTCGCCATGCTTGGGATTCCATGACTCACCTACCCAATCACTTCACTCACATTTTCGGGCTTTGGAAACTAAACTTCCCACTCATAAGCTCCAATACTTCCAGACACCTCAAACCTCAAAACTTCAAAAATCAATTTCGAGTTTGAGCTTTTAGGATTTGAGTCTATAAGCTTATTTTTGTGAAATCGGTGGGATGAGTTCCAAACCCAAAACATCTAAAAGCCTGAAATCTTCATTTCTCTAAAACACATTTACCCATTCTATCGATCAATGGATCTATGGTTCTAAAACCTTGAAAATTTTGAATCTAAATTTGGAGTAAATATCGTGCTTTTGGGATGCCATTTTTTCATTCATCTTTTGGTCGATGTTGTGAGCTTATACAAAATACATTCACCATTTAATCCTACGAGGCCTTCATTCGGTGCAAGCTACTTTTAACCATTCAAAGCCATACTACAGCATCTATGCTTATCATTTTCCCATCCTATTCTTCTACATGTCTGCTCTATGTGTGCCATTTTTTCATCCATCTACATTTTCATGCATGACCCGAGCTAAGAACTTAAACACTGAACCCTAATGCTTTTTCGTAAAATGAACTTAGAGCTCGATCCTACATAATAGTGACTCATACTCACCATATACCTCTACCTCAGCTCATTCTCCTCTAAAGCCTCAACAACATGACTTGTGAGATCAACACTTCACCCCAAGCCTTTCAATGCTCGAGCTCGTTACATGAATACTTATGACTCAGCTCGACTTGAGCTAATGCCGAAGTTAATATGAGGAGTTTGAATGTGAGCTCAACTAATCAATCATGGCCTTGTGGCCTATTTTTGCTACAAAGTATTATCAGGGCATAGCATGATGTGTTGGGATCTCTATTGGCTTGAGCCCTTAACCATGGTGACACCCTACTTCCGAGCTCCATTAACACCTCGCCTCTCAAACCATGAGCGATTTCTTCAATTTTCCTCTCCCATGGAGTATTAGGGCCAGCTCCTAATGTTCAAACATGGAATCCTTGTCTTTACCTCCAAACTCGTCAATGCATGTATTGGCCTCTAGCTTCTACCATCTAATCCACCTGAGATCCTTCAAGTTTGGGCTTGCGAGTTTCCTCCAATATGAATTTTGATGAGCTCGACCAAACATTGAGCGAGTAGCTCAGCCACTCAAACTATGACTTGGCCCTATCATCTCATACTATCGATTATGTGTTGGAATTTTTGAGCTCATTTCCCTTTGCTATTTGGTTTACTAAACCAATACATGCTCCACTCACCATGGGCTTGCATTTTCCCCGAGCATCCCTTGTGCATCCTGAGCTACCTGATAGCTCATTTCACGAGCTCCCTAATATACATGCGACTATCCTCCACTGCAATGTTGAGATCAATCTTCTGTGACCTCGCCTTGAGCTCAAATCCTACCAAGACCGATCCATCTCCATTAGCATTCAAGATTACCCATTAATCATAGGTCTAATTCATCCTGTTAGTGAGTTAAACAAGACATAGCTTTAATCACACTCAAAAAAAAACACCTCCGAGCTCGACCTTTGATGACTCACCCAACATCAAGCTCGTGTCTCCTAAATTAAGCCATAGCTTGAATATTTCATATTACCTAGGAGTTTTCCTTGACACATCCGAGCCATTTCAATAGCTTTCTCGATGACCCCCGATGCATTGTTTAACCGAGCCCCTCTATATTTGGTTCTAAGTTTTCCTTTGTATCAGTCGAGCCCTGAATTTCTTTCATTATCGAGCCATACTAAATACTCTCCTATGTGGCAACCTCATCACCCTTCTACAAACATCCTCATGAGCCATCCATTTCTTCACCCATTTCATTGTCTAGGGATTTCACCATTTCCATGTTATCTATAAATTTTCTTTGAATAGCCTGGATCTCATGAGTTCAATAGGGAGCTTCATTATTATAACCCATGCAAAGACACTGATGGCCCCCGAACCATGCTCGAGCTCCTCAATGGTTAGGGCTCATTTCACTGAATCTTGTGCTAAGTTGTTTGTTCATCAAACAACTCAAACTTTGAGCCTCTCTACACCTTATGAATTCCTCACGAGTTGGACTTTGATCTCAGCTCTACCGGGTTTAAGTTGATCTTACCTCCTTGAAATGTCATTGTGAGCCCCTTACCAAGTTGTGTGAGTGGGTTAAGTTGATGCATTGTTTAACCGAGTCCCTCCTTGCTTTCTCTACGAATTCCAAACTTAACTACATGAGCTCTATACCAAGTTTCAACCTTCCCCGAACATATTTTCTACAACGAGCTCCCTACTCAATCTCTCTCATTAGCCGAGCTAACATGAATCTTCCACCATATGTGAGAACTCACCACAATCTTCATCCTCCTACTACATGTGCTTCAATATTTAGCCCAGCACCTAATCATTTAACGTTTAGAACTCCTTAGAAAATCGATGAGCTACTTGGCGAGTTGTCTTGCTTAATGGCCTATTTGACCATTTCTTAAAGATTTAGCTCTAAATTTTTAGGTTGTATGGAATTTTATCAAAATCTGAGGATCATAAAGATACATTAAAACCTTCTCAACATGTGTCTTAACACACAAAATTTTTCTTGTAGATCCCAGAATGTTTTATGAATAAGTCTTTCGGTCCCAGGGTCCACTAGACATCCTCTTTGTGGGGTGTAAATGTTTTATTTGTCCTTCCATTTATTTGTCTTAGTTGATTATGTGGTTTTATTGAATTCTAATGTTTTCCCATGTCCTTGTGTTTATTAGTGTGCCCCTTGATTAAGTTAATTAACTATGTGGATTATACTAATTGGGTGATGTGGCAATGGGGGCAATGAATGATCCGAAAATAGACCAAATTGTTTTACCTCGATCACGGAATCTTATGAGGCTTATTAATAATTGCCATAAATTTCTCTTTTAAATAATCAACTCAAAAAAATGCAAAAATGTAAATCAAACTACACACGGATTGATTACGGAAGTTCGCAATAGCCTACATCTTTCTCTAGGTTCTTTCAAACTATTCCAATGGTCAAAATTTGTAAGTACTGATATGATGTTTACAAAAAAACCTAATGGAACTTTACTTGCTACAAAGTACTCCAGATTTTCAAAGAACACTAATGTTAAGTCGGTCCCGTCCTCTACCTTCTAGCGCATACAAGAATCTTGGAACTTGATCATCCTTCTAGACATTCACAAGATGCCCTACATGACACTGGTTAATAATTCCATGCTTCAAAAATAAAAGTTTGGCGCCCATGGGCCAATTGGTGAGTTTCTAATAACTCCCAATTTTACAATTTGCCTATTAAAATAATAGGACTTAGCTCCCACAATAATTCCTATAAAATATTAAATAGGACTTACTCTCCAAAAATTGCCTATAATTAATAATAAGGCTTTATTAAAAATAATAGCCTATTAAAATAATAAGCCTTTCGAAATAGCTTGGAAGCTCTTTTAATATCTCCTCAAGATCCTTTTTAAATACCCTAATGCCTTTTTTTTCACATTCTCCCATTGTAGAATGAAATGGGAGAGGCCTTTATATAGGCCTAAGTAGCTCATAGATCTTGAACATATGCCTTATCGCCTTATCTTAATCACAACTACCTATATATGGAAATGGTGAGGCCGCTCACTCTTGTAATGGAGAGGTCGGGGGATCAAATCATGTTCCCACATGAGCTTTCTATCCAATTTTAGGATGGGGTTTGGCATTTTTTTAAGCCTCCTAATGGGTATTATCCATATGGCCGATGTTAATGGTGGAGTGTCGGTTTAAAATCCGAATGACCTAACTCTTTCAATGTGGCTTCAGGCCATGTGTTCCTTCCTTTTTCCCGCCTCCCATTGATTTTTGTGCCATGTGTTGTGCCCATCGAGTTGTGTGTTGTTCCCACCGAGTTATGTGGCTTTTCTGTGAGTTAGGGTTTTGCTTCCATTTTTGACTTGTTGTCGAGTTATCCACCAAGGCTAATGGGATAATTAAGATCCTCATGTGTTGTTTGATCCACTCCATCCAATGTGGAAGGTAGAAAGATAAGCTTCGGCTGAGTCAATCTGATCAATGTGGAAATAATAAAAATTGACTCGAGCAATGTGGAAATATGAAATCAACTTGGTGGGAGCTGATCACCCCACTGAGCTAATAAAATAGCTCACCCGAGTTGATTATCCACCTAAAAGCACTCTGTAACATATAGTCCACTTGTCGATTCTTGATAGGCAAATCAAGTGACATCAAACTTGTGGTGGCGAAGCCACGTGGTGGATTGAGGATCCACTACATTAGTGATGATGATATAATCTTCTTTCACAAAGGGCATGATCCTCCGATATAAAAGTGGATCCCACCGCTATGGTCTCTCAGAATCGCCCTTTTATAAATGACCGATGAAAGAACAGAGGTGTAAACATGACCCCCATTTCCCAATGCCACGTAACTTTCTAGTTGAATCCCTTTGACCACTTGGTTAAATAAACTTTTACCAACCACCATTTCACCATATGGATTCCATTTCTTGCATTCAAATTGTCTCTGAAATCTCTCAGAGTGATATTCCATATTGTAATGATGTCTGAAGATTTAGGGAACATATGTTCTCCATAATTTCCTCTAGATCATACCTCCCTAATGGGAAAGGATTTTTTTCCCAAAAATCTTGTAAAATCCAAATCATGTTGTTGAGAAGAGATCTACACAGTATACTGCCAACTCCACAATCAAACAATTGATGGTTCAAACTCTAGGACCTATGGCACTTGGGCTCACTACCTCCTGTTGCACCACTAATATCTAAAGAAGACCTCCATGCCTCTGTTGTATGGTGTTAAGTTTCTAGATGAAAACTCAACGCTCCTACTATGGTGCTAAAATTCCAGATATCCGACAACAAAGACCCTCTTCACCATACAACTTAGCTCCTGACTCAGAATTGATTCCACAGAATCTAAAATGGTCCGAAGGAAACTACATGATATGTAGAGCTATGAGTGATCCGATGTCACTGATGATCAACTACCATTCGATGTACAGTCACAATGCCTTGACACTAAATGATGATCCGAGCTAATCTCTTGTGAGCTCCTCTTGTTGAATTTTTTTATCGGTACCATTCTATTGTATGCCCATGATGGCCTCTTTATAGAAAATGAAGATCCAACCTGATGTCAGATGCCAATGGTAATTCAGCTACCATTCTGCCACATGGTCACAATGTCATAAAATAGAATGAAGATCCGAAGTTGATACTGTGAGCTCAACTGTCTACACAAAATGGATGACAAATCTCCAAGCTTATAAATATGAGTTAAAATCTTGTATCAAACTCAGTAATGAAACTCAAAATCTGATTAGGATATGATTGGAGTATTAATCAAACTTTCAAGTAAGAAAATACACTGAGTATGGTAGACCTTTCTCTCAACATTTTCTCACAAAATATGAACTCCAAACAAATATTGCATATTATTCATCAATCTGAGTTATGCAATATATAATTGAAAAATTGTTGACTTACCCATTTTAAAGGACTTTCACTTTCAGGTATTACCTAATCCTGGGTTGATTTTTCAACTAGTGGTGGAGTAGAACCTCCTTTGCCTTTGTAATAGGCCTCCATTCCATCTTTGGCTTTCATTACTTTTATGGCGATATGGATGAAGTTTCTAGCATGTGTCCACCTGGTGCCCATTCCTCTAGAAATGAGCACAAAATTCCCCTTAATCTCCTTCTTCTCGGGATAAATAACTCTTACTACCATTTCTCACCTCTACATGATGAGAGATTGGTCTTTCTCGACTTTCCTTGTTCCTCATGTGAATGACATCAACTTCTTCATCAATATCCTTCTCTTCCAACATCTAGCCACAAAATGATTATGCAATCCACAAAAAGTACAAGGAAAGGCATTCCACATTTTTTGAAAATCATAACCATACTTCTTAAGCTGAAAAATTGGATCAGAAGTTTCACTGTGCTTATGATTATGGTAAGAAACTGGAGGTGGAATCTCATTACCTCTTCGTTGTTTTTCTTACTACATCCCGCATGTGACTACAAAGCAAAATTTTCCTTCTTAGAATCTTCTTACAAGACTAGTGGGGTATTCACTTTGATTTCGAAGCTTGTCTCCCATCAGCATTTAGAGTAATCTCTAATATCCATTCCCACACTAGAAAAACCCAAACCTATAAAACGAGGATGATCCTCGACCTATATTGGGTTAGCAATGCCTTGGCCATTTTTACCAAGGCCTCTTCCATCAAATCCCATTTTAGATAATAATTTGGATTCAACACCTTTATTATGCTTTTTCAAATGAACCAAAGACATCATTACCTGAATCCAAACGAATGAGAGGAAGAAGATTCATGTGGTGAACAACTTACAATGCACTTATCTACCATGATCTCTATATTTGAAGTTGAAGGTTATTTAATTTCTTTGATCACCACATTGCAACCTTTCCAATAGCTCATCCTTGGTTTACAGTTTTGATTTCAAGCGAACATTCTCCTCTTCCAAGGAGTAATACATTGATCACATGAGAGAGTTCTCTTCTTAGATCTGGTGGTTATAAGCTATTAGCAACCTCTTCAAGCTTTTCCTATTTGGACATCTTTCCCATGGTGCACTTGTACCACTGCTCACAAAAATTGAACCAACTGCACCAACTTGAAGCAATCACACTATTAAATTAATCGGCTCTGATACCAACTTGATCTAAAAATAAACTGAAATTTTTACCTCGATCATGGACCCCTATAGGCTTATTAATAATTGCTGATAAATTACTCCTTTTAAGTAATCAACTCAAAATAAATGTAAAAATGTAAATCACACTACACACAGATTGATTACAGAGTTCGCAATAGCCTACATCTCTGGGTTCTTTCAAACCGTTCCACTAGTCAAAATTTGCAAGTACAATATGACTTTTACAACAAAACCTAATGGAACTTTACTTGCCTACAAAGTACTCCAGACCTTTGAAGAACACCAATGCTAAGTCGGTCTTGTCCTCCACCTTCTTGGCATACAAGAATCCTACGACACTGATCAATCTTCCAGATGTTCGTAAGATGCCCTATGGCACTCTGGTCAACAATTCCAGGCTTTACAAATAAAAGTGTGGTGTTATGGGCCAATTGGTGAGTTTCCAATAACTCCCAATTTTACAATTTTCCTATTTAAATAATAGGACTTAGCTCCCACAATAATGCCTATAAAATATTAAATAGGACTTACTCTCCAAAAATTTCCTTTAATTAAGAATAAGGCTTTATTACAAAATAATAGCCTATTAAAATAATAAGCCTTTCAAATAGCTTGGAAGCTCTTTAAATATCTCCTCGGGCTCATTTTTAAATAATCCCTTAATGCATTTCTTGCATTCTCCCATCATTGAATGAAATGGGAGAGGCCTTTATATAGGCCTAAGTAGCTCGGAGATATTGTATATAGGATTATCACCCTTATCCTCATCACAACCGCCTATATAGGTGGGCTGGTGAGGCCATTCCACTTGTAATGGAGAGGTTGGGGGATCAAATCTCATTCCCTGCGAGCTCACTATCCCATTTTAGGATGAGGGTCGATGTTTATTTTAGCCACCAATGGGTATTATCCCACATGGCCAACATTAATGGTGGAGTGTCGGTTTAAAAGCCTACCCGACTCGCTATTTCAACGTGACTTTGACCACATGTTCCTTCCTTTTTCTTTTTTCGGCCTCCCATTGATTTCTGTGACGTGTGTTGTGCCCGTCCGAGTTGTTATCAGTGCCCACCAGTTATGTGGCTTCCTCATGTGTTGGGTTCAAGCCCCATTATCAAATGTTTTTGAGTTGTCCATCGAGGTCAATGGGATAATATAGATCCATCGTGCATTGTTTGATCCGATCCATCTAATGTGGAAGGTAAAAAGATAGGCTTCGCCAAGTCAATCCAATCAATGTGGAAATAATAAAAATTGACTCGAGCAATGTGGAAATATGAAATCAACTCGGTGGGGAGCTGATCACCCCATCAAGCTAATAAAATAGCTCACCCAAGATGATTATCCACCTAAAATGCACTTTCATAACATATAGTCCACTTGTCGATTCTCGATAGGAAAATCGAGAAAAATCAAACTCATGGTGGCAAGCCACATGGTGGCTTAGGACCCACTACATCGATGATGATGATATAATTGTCATCACGGTGGCAAGATCCCCCTCTGATATAAAAGTGGATCCCACTAGCTACGGAATCTTCGTAGTCGTTTTTATAAATGACCAATGAAGACCGTAGGTACAAACACGACCCCTTTTCCCCAATGCCACATAACTCACCAGTTGACTCCCTTTGATGACTCAGTTGAATGAAATTTGACCAGCCACCATTTTGTTATATGGACTTTGTTTCCTACATTTAAATAGTTACCATAAATCTTTAGAGTGATCTTCGGTATCAGAGCAATATTGGAATATTTAGGGAACATCTTTCCTCTATAATGTCTTCCAGATCAATGAATGTGTTGGATATTTCTTATTTTCTTCATGATCTTGGTTGGATTTTATTTTATCTTGGTTTGTGTGCCCATCCCCATCTCCAAAACTTGGATTTTGGATTTGAGCCCATTTTGGAGACTTGTGGGACAATTTTTACTTGTCCCACACTCCTTAAACCCTTCCACCAACCCAACCTATGATATGAGGGGTCAAATTTAGCCCCTATTATGTGCTTTTGAGGAAAATAGGCAATTAATGCCACCCTTTTCTTAATTCCCTAAATTTGAATTCTTGAAATGTGGAGTGAGGGATTGTGTATGAGAATGAATGTGTCATGTCTCACCTTCCCCATTTATGGAGCCTTGGTTTGTGTGTTGGGTTTTGAGGTGGAATGAGGAGAAATGAGGTGGCATCCTACATGGAGCCACCTCACCATCCTCTCCACCATTTTCTATTTATTGGAGTCTTTTAGTTGTTTTTGGGGTTACTTGCTTGGATATTTTTGGAGAGATTGCATGGGAGTTGGCTTGCATTGTGGAAAGAAGTGGGAGCTTGGTTGCTTGAAGGTTAAGGAGATCTCAATGGCAAGGTAGGATCTTATACTTGGTATTTTGGTTTTCTTGTTTGTGTATTGAGTTGTGAATTGTATGAATGCATGTGATTTTGTAAGGGTTTGGGTAGAATTGGCCATAGGGATGGTGTAGGGAGAGGGAAATGGGGCCATTGTGGAGGTAAAAGGGAGTGTGTGAGGTTTTGTGGAGGGAGTGTGGGAAGGGAAATCCACCTATGTGGAGTTAAAAGGAAACTATATCATTGTGTATCTTTCAAAATGGAGAGATAAGGGTTTTGTGTGTGTGTATAGTGCACTTGGAGGCTTGGGTGGATCCCTATCCCACTTGGGAGGCATAAGGAGATGGCTTCCATGATTCCTTCTCATTTTGCTCAAGTTTAAGCCTATGTGAAATTGTGTTGTTGTGGATTTTCTTGTTTTCATGGTTTTTTTGTGTGTGAAGATTTTGTGTGTGTGTATGTGATGTTGTTTGAAGCCATTTCTTGTGAGGGCTGCCATGGTTGTGAACACCCCTTATTTTCCCATTGTTGGGGCTTGGGCCAATGAGAAGGTTGGATTCACCTTCTCATTGGGTTAAGGTTGGGAGGTGAGTGTTTCCTAGCTCCCTTCCCTTATTGATGTGGTCAGAGATGGAGGATAAAAGGAGTTCTAAGTTTGATTTCATGGGATGGATTTGTAGGTGTGTTTTTTAAAGGAGATAATATTATTGAAAATTCTCCATGTTGTCTCCACCTTTAAGTGGAGGGCTTGCACACTTGTATTTTAATTTCAATCTTCCTTGTAAAATAATTATTTAAATTTGTTATGAATTACCAACTTATGAAATGTAGATGGTCAAGAAGGGTATTGACAATAATCTGCATCTTATTGACATTGTATTTCACTTTAATTTGTAACTTAATTTAAAGTTTGCATTTTATTTTATTTTAGAATCTGCTTCATAATGTAAATTTGCAACTTAATTGAAATTTTGTACTTTATTGAAAATTTGCATCATAGTACATGCTAAAAATGTTGTTTAAAAGTGGTAGAATTCTGAATTAGCAACAAGTTGTCTTTCTAGTTTTATAGTAGACTTGAGATTTAAATTATTATTGTATGCTTGTATAATATCACCGAAATTCCCATCAATATTTCCTTTTTCCCATAAAATAAAAATAAATAAATTTGCCTTTTACTTTTGTATCATCTTATGAGATGTGAACCCACACACACACACACACACACACACACACACACCTCTTTCTACGTAAAATAATTTGTGAAAATATGAACCACACATATATATGCATTATATC
Source organism: Taxus wallichiana var. yunnanensis (assembly GCA_018340775.1). Lineage (NCBI taxonomy): Eukaryota > Viridiplantae > Streptophyta > Pinopsida > Cupressales > Taxaceae > Taxus > Taxus wallichiana. The sequence continues at coordinate 921,849,920 of CM031240.1, read as the reverse complement.
ACACACACACACACAATATACATTCACATATTTATCTTCATATAAGAGTAAGATCCATGTAAGCTAAAAATAAAAATAAATATTATTAAAAGAGAATGGGATTTGGTTTAGTTGTTTTTTTTATAAAATAATTATATAAAAAAATATTTATTAAAAGTTTGGAAGGGGTGTGTAGCCCTCTCCCATTTTTGTGGATGTGAGTAATTGTAAGCTGCCCCCTCTTTTATGCACAACATTGTATTACGGTATATATATATATATGTTTATATATATATAAAGAGAAGGGGATTTGGTTTAGTTGTTTTGTTTTAAAAAATAAATATATAAAAAAATTTATTAAAAGTTTGGGGAGGGGCTATGTAGCCCTCTCCCATTTATGTGGCTATGAGTAATGTGTAATCCACCCCCTCTCTTTTATGTGCAACATTGTATTACATTTGGAAACACATACATACACACACACCCATATATCAAATCGGATTTATCCTAATGCTTTAACAAAACAAAAATGAAGGTAACATAATACCCATAACTTAAGCTCTGTAAAACAAATCGAGAGATGTATAAATAATAATAAAAATAACATACCATACAAACCCTAGAGAGGGAATGCAAAATAAAATAAAATAAAATAATGGGACTACATGGAAAGAAAATTCTTCCTCATTTGTAGATCCAAGACAAGAATATCGCCATAGTTCCCCTCGAAGCTTCCATAGCCTCCATCTTCTTCCCCGCAAACATACCTGTAAATGGAGGAACATTAGGTCAAACCAATGAATAAAAGGGAAACTTGAGAGAGGTTAGGGATTTTAAGAATACCTAGGATCTAGGGTGAGGATTAAATATATCCAAGGGCCCAGATTTAATCCTCACAACTTAAGATGATGGGAAATAATTGTTTAAAAAAAAATGGGCAATTTAATTAATAGAAACCTAGGGAGTTTTATTCATGAGAAATGGTAAGTTTGTTATTATACGACTTTATTTTTTTTTTATTTATTTTTCGAAATAGTTTTTAAAGGGACTATACCCTTGAGAACAAAAAGAGGGCCTGGAAATTAAATTTTAATTATAGGGCAATTAAATTTATTATGTGGCATTTTCATTATGGGTCAAATTTGTTAAATGACATTTTAATTATGGGTTAAATAAACTAATGTGGAGCATGTGGGTCTTTAAATAAATTATTTAAGGGGATTAAAATGAATAAAGTTAAATGTGTAGCTAAATAAATAAATGAGTGGCATGGGTATTATTTACTTAGGGAAATAAAATTAAATTTAACTTAGGAAATGATTTTAATAAATTTAATAGGAATTTAAGTGGATAAAAATAAACAAAATTAATTTAGGAAATATTTTAAATAAAATTAATAGGAACTTAGGAGGAGGATTTAACTCCGTAATAATTTTTGGGGAATTAAATAATATTATTTAATTATTAATTTGGTTCCAACTCCTTTAGGGGAGCATAGTATTTAATAGATGAGAAATTAAATAAACGTAATTAATGTATATTAATTTTGTATCATTAAAAAAAAATTGTAATTTTCTAAGTAATATGATATAGTTTTGGTAAGATTTAATGTGGCGAAATGTGGGTGTTACACCTTTTGAGCACAAATATTTTGCTCATAGACCTCTATAACGTGTTTGTGAAGTTTTCACGTGCCTTGTCTCTGTGGAATCATGAATGAATAAGTTCTTGATAGTTTTCAAGTATGATCTCTTTCCTTTTCATGCACACATGTTTGATGTGAATATAATAGTCCTTTTGTAATATTTCAATCTTATTGTGATCATTCTATTTAGAGTTTTTGTGTGTATTGTTTGGAACTTCACATGCTAAGTTATATCTATGTCTCTTAGAGTCAGAACTAAACCATGTTTTAGTTTGGTGCATCACCTTTCTTTATTTAAACATTTTTTCCTTCTAAACCCTAGTTCCTTAGAAAACTTAGATTAGAACTAGTTAGTAATAGATTTTAGTGTTGGTTATATTAGTTGTAGTGAGCTAGGAAAGAAGGAATTAACCATCTCTAGAGATTAACCCGAAAGGTGCCATTGTACCACACTTTGAAGGTCTTTCCATGTTTCATTGAGTGCTAAACTCAACCTCAACAAAGGGTGAAATCTTAAGGGACAAAACTTCCTTATCTAACATGTCATATAATGTATCTCAATTGTCCAAATTTGCTCCTAAATATATCTCAATGAACTAACCTTCCTCTAAAGCATCAAAATATAAGAGGTTATTATATTTAATTTCCCTACTTTACTATTGAAGTGGGGGAGATGAAGTAGTGGGGAAATTAATATATGTGATTCAACATTTGGTTAAAATAATTAATCCTAAAATAAAATGGGATTAATACACATGTGTAATTTATATAACAATTAATTACACCGAAGTCGCATCCCCTATGGTAAATGTCTTTGTGAGATATTCACGAGACTATGTCAAATTTGATGGTCATGGTGACGGTTTATCTTTTCTCCTATTTTTGTAGATTTGCTATTTTTAACAATTTTTCTTTTCTGATTTTACATGTTGCAGTGGGTTTGCTAATGTTAGGTTTTTTTTTAACTTTTTCATGCAATAGCCTTTAAATACTGGTTATTGTAACATTGTAATTTCATTCTTCAGCACGCATCCAACTTATTTTTGTAGCCAACAACCCAATCTCCCAAGGTAACGTAAATTTGTTAGCGTGGCATTTTTCTTGTATATCTTCATAGTGCTTTTTAGTGTTTGTGTTTCTGTTTTTTTGGCCCTAAAACCCCACTTAACTGAAGCCAGTTAATTTTTCAAAAGTTTTCCCATGTTTTTGGCCTAAAATCCCATTTGAGCTTGTGCGAGCGAACTAGAGTTTCTAAATTGTCTTTTCAAATTATTGTTGTTTTGATGGAGATCTAAACTCTGTGAACAAGTCATGGTAAAAGTTTCTGCTCCTAGTTTTATCTTTTCAAATTTCAATTTATTTTAATTTGGATGTTAAGATCTGCACCAGAGATGAAGAAACCATCTTAAACAAAGCGATAGGAAATTTGTTTTCCTTTTTTCACTTTTTTATAAACAAGCCCAATCAAATGTTTTACTTCTGGATTTTTCTGTTTAAATTATTTATTTTCCAAATCACAGTAACTATTTTATGTTTAGCCAGTTGAAATTTGGGGTCCGTGCCTCTTGTCTGGGCATAACAAAAAAATGTTAAATCTGTAATGATCTTATGTAGGCAAATCTCAAGCTGACATGTTTTCTAGATGGAACATAAAATAAAGACACTAGCAATTCCTTGAGATAATGCTTTTTTGCTCCTTTTGGATGTATTGATGTTTGATTTTAGGAGTTATAAGGTTCTCAAACAAGGTAAATTTGGTTAAAAGGATGTAAATTATCGGTATTAAGTGGCTAATTCCACCATTATTGAATATATTTTTATTTCAAAGGCATTGAGGCACAAAGCAATTTATTTTTGTCTCTGCTTAGAATTGAGGGTTATGAAGTATAAAATCAATCACTCCATTGATGTTATTAATTGTTAAATTGTATGAATAATTGGAGGATCTTATGAACTGAAGTATTTTCCACTTAGAAATCCAGGATCCTCCATTAGAAAGTCAGATGACCGTCTCATGATTCATAATGTCACAATTTAATAAATGAAATGAATTGTTAAGTAGTGGCAAGAATAGGTCAACGGAACTACAAATTATAGCTAAAACAAGTAGCATGAGGAAGGGGTGTCCAAGGCACAACCCATCAATAATTATTGGATTAAAAATGGTAAGGTGTAACAAGAAATGTAAACTAATCCCTAAGAAATTAAAATAATATATAGAAATAGCTATAGCCAAAACAAAACAACCTCGTGAGATGCAACAAACAAAACCACTTGTCTTTACCAGTACCAAAAAGAGGGCATATACTATATAGCTAAATGAGGGTATGTAAAATTGTTAACCATAATCACCAATACAACACCATTCCATAGGAGTTAGCTATTAGCCTATTACATATTCGTGGAGATGAGTAAGATAATGAGACATCATATTGAAAACAATTTGTATTTTTTGTTATCTCTGCCAAGTACAGGAAAAGGAACTATTACAATAGGCTTGCAAACATTCTCACTTTATATTTAAATTAGACTAATTGGTTCTGCATGGATCACTTGTTCATGATAAAGAAAGATATTTTTTTGGTTACATTTTAGTATGGTAGAGGTTAAGAGGAATGTTTCTGTTACTAATTTGGTCATTGGAACCTTGGTTAATTGTAGACCCCATTTAAAGCATTATAATATATATATATATATATATATATATATATATATATATATATATATATATATATATATATATATATATATATATATATATATTCTTGTTTTGCAAAATATTCACATGCTTAGATATTGATGCAAACTGTTGATTGATTTGAAGCCAATCTACCTTTGACAAAATTTACAACTCCAAAATGCTTACCCTGATTATTAACCGTACAATATGAAGACAAATTTTTATATGGGATTGATTGAGTTGGATGAAAAGAAAGAGAAGGGTGACTATAATGTTACTAACATTTAGGATTTATATTCTTCTTCAAAAACAACAATAATGGGAGTTATCTATTTTTTCCTGTTTTTATTATGTCTTGACCATTACAAGGATTATATTGGTTTAAATATTTAAATTTATATATTTTATAGTGCCTTCATCAACTATAGCCATGTTAATGTGCCTTGTTTTTATTGATATTTTGAAATTTTTCCTTTTTCTGTGTATAATCCTTAAGTAAATGATTATGTAAAATACAAATCTTCCATGTGACATAGAGCATTACTTTTTTCAGAGAATTTTAGTGTGCTGGTTGAAAGTGCCTACAGATAATATGCCAAAGTAAATAGGAATTAAATGATCAAAATCATGGATAGTAATTCAGTGCATAAATATAATTTCAAGGCATTTATGTTTTCCACTTAGCTTTTATTCAATTAAAAGAAAAATTTAAGTCAATTGTTCATCAGTTGTTTCACAAGGTATTTTACAAAAATAAATTTCTAAATAAGGAAAATCTCCATATGGTTTTCATGCTCATTTTTCAAGAGTTCATTCTAACTCTTACTTGAATCATCAATTCCTACAAAATTTAAGAGCATAATATATTAGTAGATTGAGCAACGATGGTATGATAAACATGTAATTCATTTTATTTTCTCAAAGTATTTAAAAGTCATGTAATAGAGAGTGTACAAAAAGGTTTTTTTCAACAAAACACCAACAAAATAACCGATGCAACACTAGCACAATTACCCAAATGTGAGTAACTATCCAAAACAATATCAAATGTATTCATGTTTACAATGAAACAATTGGCCACAAAATGCTACCACTCATGATATAAAATATGCAAATGCATGAAAGTCTTCATGTATTCATGTTAAGTTCAAATATAATAGTCTGCAAAATGCTACCACTCATGATACGAGTTTGGAAATGTATATGTATGAATTTGTAACAAGTTTTAAATGAAGAGATGATACCTTTAAATGAAGCGGTTTGTCTATATTTCTACACTTACAAAATTATTCTTCTCAATATACATGTCCAAATTTTCCTTTTTAATGTTTCTCGCTTCTTTATGTAAACCAACAACAACACATTTTTAATGTCTTCTTCATTATATCTACACACAAATACTTGTAGTTTTAAAATTCCAAGAAAGAACCATGCAATTTATAGTTGTTTCCATTCAAATCTTTGTACATTATATCATTTTTTTGCATTTTGAATTCTTTCAAGGGTTAGACCTCATGTTTGTGCTTTTTAAATAAAATGGTTCATCTATATTTCTACACTTGCAAAATCAATCACCAATAGTTTAAACAAAATCAACTACCAAAATAATAATTATCCCTCTAAAACAAATAACATATATCGTGGCAACGCTCATATTGCATTGTACATGCGATTGCTAGTAATTAATCATAAAATAAAATGGGATTAATGCTTAAATGAAAGACACTAAACAAAAACAATGATGCGACGAGGTTATATGAAATTAGTAATGTATTTTTTATGTACCTAAATGAATATGAGAACACATCAAATGAGAGTGCATACCTAGTGAGTATCTCCCTAGATTACAACTTTTCTAATCAGCCATACCTTTTATGGGTGGAACAACATGATTCGTATTCAATGCATCACATATAAAATCGTTAAGATATAATTTGTGAATGGAATAAAATTATACCAATAGGAATATCCTTGCAATAATACTGAAGGAAGGGAAGGAAGGGATACTCATTTAATGTGGAAGTAAAGAAACCAACAAGTGATAATAATGAACATGTTTGCATAAATACACCACCGACTTGGAGTCGTCCACATGGATAATTCACGTAGTGTTCGTGGCGGTGGATGATAAAGCCCACTAGATAGACTATAAAAATTTCATATTTGTAATGTTTAAGTTTAGTAGTAGACGATGAGTTAGTACCTACATTCAAATTCTAGTATGTTTCCCACCATTCTATAGTGGAATATAATGGAATGCCCTTCATAGTTTTTCCTTCATGTTTTTTTTTGTTAGAATGGGATGCTTTGAGTGTTTAAGTTTTTATCTTTGTTTTAATATTTTGAACATTGTTTTATCACTTTTTTCTATGTTTCATCAAAGAGTGGCATATAAATTTGGTTAGAAAATCAGTAAATATGCAACAAAAAATGTGTTGTACAAAAATGGTCATACGCATACTAATCTTAGTTGTTAATCTATAGAATTTGATAGAGCCACATTTTTGAAAAAATTTAGCATGGAAATATAGATCATTTCATAAATTCCAAATGGGTAAGTACATGGAAACGAGGGACCAAAAGGGTGCTTAAAAGTGGCCACTTATTTTCTGAAATCAATCAAAATTGAACTTCAACTAGAAATTTGACATGCATATGCTCCAAATTTGACAATTTGATAAGAATAAGAATCGCAATGTTAGGAGTCTAGTTTCTAAAATACTACTATTTTTTTAAAAATGGTGGAGCTTAATAAGGTAAAATGTGGTACGCACACAAAGTGTGCCTATTTTTGTGTCAAAAATATAACATAGTGTTGTGTGTGCACCCTCCCATTTTTTGAGTTTCGTAAACTATTTTACAAATCCTTTCGGTAGAAAAGTTAGCTACGATCATATTAGGTCCCACTAATGTTTCCATTTTTTAGATGAATATATTGTTATATAGGAAACCTCATTCTCACGTGGGTGAAAGATGATATTGAAGCCACCAGCAACTTTGAATGATGGAGGTCTTAGGACCTCGATACAGAACAACAAAGATAGATATGTGAAAAAGATGATAGATATCCGATAATATCTCAAAATCTGAAATAGATGTGATCGATAAAAATATGCGGGGTTGCCCAAAAAATTAGTTCCAAGAGGTTATGGAATCCCTTAGAGGATATCAACCCTCATGTTGCAGGAAGATAGCAATAAATGATGAAAATAGATATCAAGTAGAAATAATTAAATACAAAATGCCAAGTAATCAAATGATGAGGGAACTTAGGTTATGCTTTATGATATGGAGATGAAATGGGCATCAAGATGGCAAGATGACAAATAATGGAAAATATTTCTCTAATAATCCTCACCACTAACTTCTAATAATGGAAAAGGTTTGCCTTGACCTCAAACTTGCGAGAACTTAATTAAGCAGCATTTTCTTCTCCTCTTATAAAAACTTCACTAAGCAGAGTTTTCATATTGATTCTTCCTCTTTTTTCTCATAGGAATTAGTATTCACATGGTTGTTAGTTTATTATAATTGGTTAGTATGTTTATATTGTTATAACAAATGTATAACAATATATTAGTACGGGAAGGTTATTGTTTTGTATACTTCCTATTTTATAGGAAGTTGTTCAACAACATTCCTGGCTATATAATAGCCATTGTATTAGCATGATTATATCAAGAAGAAATCTGAGAATTATTATTGTGTAAATCTGATACTGTGCTATTATTTGGTATCAGAGCGAAAACCAGATGAGAGTCTTGTGAGAGGGACGAGAATGTAAAATAATTTGCGTAGTAATCAGTATTTGGAAGAATTTTTTTAAACGAAAGCGCTTTGATCTGGAGAAGTCATGCATTGGAATGATTAGCGATCACGTTTTTTTTTTTGCATGATAATCGCTGGAGACCAAATTTAGATGATCAAACACATGAGTGCCACGTTTTTTATCTGAGCAATCCCATTTTTCTCAAAGAATGTTTGAAACGCAAAACGCAGTCATCCCATGATCCACAACAAGCCGTAATTAGAGAATGAAGTGCATTGCTGGAGCTGGTTCGATCTACATCTGAAGCATGTGGTGAATGACCTGGCATCAACCACTTTATGTCAATAAAAAAATCTTTGTGCGTGTATAATATCTGATAAGCCTATCTTCTTCGAATTTCTCCAACGTGGATCTGATGAACTACTGTGATCTATAACTTGCGGCTTGATCAATTTTAGAGTGCAGATCATTTCTCTATTTTTGGCACGCGGCTGGTCATTTAATGCAAATAAATCTCTGTGAATCCATACATTGGAATGAGTGGATCAGAAAATTATTGCAATCAAATCTGCCTAAGGATGTGTCACTATAAATAAGGGAACAATTTCTTGACAGTTGGACGCATTTCACTCACATTTGTATCGGGTTCGGCTATGAATTATTGAGGTAAATGATTTAAATATATATGTGTTCCAACATCGGTGGATATACGTCTTCTGCAAATCAAATCTTGTGAATGCATTCAATGTGAGTACGGTTATGGCTTCAAACCTTGCACGAAATTCCCCATAGCTGTGTATACGATGGAGCATATGTAAAGTGGTCTTCTCCAATTCTGCAGCCAACTATTATTATCAGGCGCATGAACAAAGGCTTTGAGGATCTGTTGGTGGTGGCAGTGTTAGCGGTGGCGCAAGGAGGAACAATCAAGATTGGCGTTGCAAATCCAAATCTCATGCATCCCACTGGTTTGAGTCATTCAACGTCCTTTCAAAAAGTTGTCTTTATTTATTATATAGTTGTTTTCATTTAAAAAGTAATCTCAGTTTATTACTTTTTAAATTTTTAGTCCAGTTGTCATATTGTCTTCTGGGTGCATTTTCGGTTGTATCCGACACCTATCTCACAATGGTCAAGAAAAGAAGAAAACAATGTATTCTCATAGAACCAATTACCATGGAGAGAGACATAAAAAATATACAAGATCAAGAAAATTCAGCTATGCTAAATTTAGAAGAAGGATATGAAGGTGACAGTGAATTTGAACCACCTAGATCTCTAAAAAGAAAAAGGTTGACAACTAAAGAATACAAAGACCATCTTTTACGAAAAATGAGAAGTCCAGAAAAGAAGGCTGAGCACATTTCTATGACCTAAGCGGTATGTATAGATGGAGGATGGAGGCATAGGAGGCTGGAGGTCATTCAAACCCTCTTGTCAATCCAACACGGGGCCACGCAGAAGTTGTGGTGGCATATGTATGGTGTGAGTATTTGATTTTCAGTGTGGTTTCCATTTTCTCAGTGTGCTTCAGTTTGCAGTGTTCCTGTTGATTTGAGTGGTGTGATTTATTGTTAATACTGGAAAAGAATTGTATAAGAAAGTAGAAAACTATGGAGATCCTCTGACTGCGAGAGATCCTCTGACTGCCATACTTCATTGGAAGATGATTGGTCAGTGAATACGTTCATTGGCATTGGTGATCATGTGCAGCAAGATCAAGACAGCAAGATCCAGTTAGTATGATACAACACAATACATTTTTCCCTTTCTGATTTCTTATTTGGAATTTCACATTGTGGGGGGGAATACATACCAATGTTCCATTCCCATTCTGTACCCAAAATGACTTAGTCAAGGAAAGCTTCCATGGCAAAGGCAATTTTCTATGTTGTTCGAGATCAGTGGCAAATGATCAATGATCAATGAGAGACTACGATTAAGAACATTACGATTCTTATAGGAAGTAATGTGAAATTTTTTTCATATATCTTCTATTGTGCGCTTTGTGATATGCTTGTTGTGTTTCCTACATAATTCCACGATGTATAAGCATAGTGGTGAATAGTAGCACCAGAGTAAGTCAGTTCATGGATCTTGAAAGGGTTTGTGGGAGGATCTAGAAAACCACACGAGGTGGACAGTTGATGAGGTTCCTGTCACTTCAAGGTTTGTGGTAAGCTTGTTTAAAACCATGGAAGGAGAGAACCTTTCTTTTGGATCAAGGTCATGAGTCACAGAGTTGGACATGCCATAGGGGTGAGCATACTGCAGTTGAGTGTGTGGATGTTTTTCTACCATGTAAACACTAAGGGGGGGAATGTTAGGAATTAGTATTCACATGGTTGTTAGTTTATTATAATTGGTTAGTATGTTTATATTGTTATAACAAATGTATAACAATATATTAGTATGGGAAGGTTATTGTTTTGTATACTTCCTATTTTATAGGAAGTTGTTCAACAACATTCCTGGCTATATAATAGCCATTGTATTAGCATGATTATATCAAGAAGAAATATGAGAATTATTATTGTGAAATATGATCTGTCATATTATTTTCTCCCCTTGAAAGAATGGGGAAGACCCATATTTATAGCTTGGAGGTGAGGTTAGATTGGGGTTAGCAGTAACCTGGAGTTTGATAAATTGACCACTGGTAAGGTGAGTAAGGGGGACATGATTTGAATTGGTGGGTGAGATAATAGATTTGATTTGGTTGAGTGGGATTCAATTTGGATGGTGGGGACACAATTTTATTGAGTGGGGTGATGTGATTTAATTAGAATATTTGGGTATTATTTACACATAATGAGGTTTTTAGAGATTAATTGATTAAAAAAACATGTAGGTTTGGCGGGGAAATGGTATAAGTCTAATGAGAGAGAGAGATTGCGGGGTTAATACCAAAATTTGGTGTCTACATTTACCCCTTTTTTGAGTGGGTTGTGATAATAAGCCATGAGAAAAAAAAAAAGGGTTATATGAAATCATGTGTCTATAATAGGGATGAGGATATATATTTAAAAAAATGACCAAAGGCAAGATGCCCTAGGTGAAAAAGGATCACAATAACAATGAAAAATATGGTGATGACTCCAATATCACATCGATAGAGGAAAATTGCGGTCTCAACGGAGATAGGAGACAATGTTCTATGAAACAATGAGTGGGGAAGACCACCATGTAGTATGGATGTAAACCGCGATGACCATTGGGTCATAGGAAAACATTGAAATATGCATAACTGAATGTGAAGAGTATGTGAAATCCTTTACACAAGGAATCAAGTGAAAAATCATACATCCGCAAAAGGGACAAGGATGAAAATAATGCCTCAACCTGAAGACATGATATAGAAGGTGGATATGTAGGTAAAAATGCCCCAGGGGGAATAATCATAAATGTGGACATGATGAGGAGATATGATAGAAGGGTGAGATAGAATTCCCTAAAAGGGTGATAAATATGATGGTTATCATGTTTCATAGGAAAGATGCATACATGATGGAAAATTAGTTGGTGAAAAAGAAAAAATAGTCCCACTTCTTCGGTAAGTAGGATGAGAAGTCAAGATACTTTTGTGACAAAACAAAAGTAGAGAAACATCCATGGAAGAGAAAAATATCAGATAAGTGATGGACGTTGGTATCCTCCAAGACAAAAATGTCAAAATAATATGGGAAGATATTCTTAGAAATGATGATGCCCCAAATGAGAGGGCTGATGATGATAAAAGATGTGAAAAATTTCTCAACAAGAGAAGAGGTCAATGTTGCAGAGAGAAGAATGAGAATGGGATGTAATGAAATGGATCGACAGTGGTACATAAACAAAGAAACATCATAATTGATTGTGAATGCTAGGTGTGAGGGATGTGTTAAAGGATGTAATGAGAAAGAGAAAAGGGAATGGAAAGGAGGAGTGGTTGATTATGAGAAGAGAAAGAAAGGTTGAGGTTAAGGTGAGGGGGGTATGGAACAGAGAGAGACAAAGATGGAGGAGAAAAGAAGGAATGAAAGGGGAGGAAGAAGATAAAAAATAAGGATTATAGAGGAAGGGGGAAATGATGAAGGACAAGCAAGGAGAAGACAAGAAAATGACAGAGCAGAGGGTGAAATTATGAAAAAGGGAGAGAGTTATTTAAAACAAAAGGCATGAAGGAGGGTGAAGCAGATGAAGGTAGAGAGGTAATGAAAAATGAAAGAGATGATAGAGCAAAGAAAATTGAAGGAACTAGATCATAGTGAGGAAATCCAAGGCAAAGAATATGGAACTGACCGCATGGAAATGCATGTGGATGGTGGGATGATAAAAAATATGGGACAATGTTGAAGAGTCAAGTTATCGATGGGGAAGTAAGAAGGAAGTGCGAGGTAAAATGGGAAGAAGACGATATAGAGGAAGTGAAATAAGATAAGGATCATAAAGGAGGAGAGGAAAATAGAGAAAATTATGCAATGAGAAAGGGAACCAAGGATGGAGATATTCGATAAAGAGTGAGAAGCATAAGGAATGTAAAGAGAAACTGGAGGGGAGGAATGAAACAAATTGGAAAATATGTAGAGATGTGTGAGATGAGGATAAGTTGATGATGAGAAAATAGAGAGAGGGTGTATGATGAAGATAGTGAATAAATTGGCAAGGAAGAATGAAATATGGAGAGGTGGCAAAGAAAAGAGAGGAAGGGATAGGAGAGGTAATGTTAGTAAATGGATGTTAGGAGAAATCCACCAATAATGATCGGTAGGGGAAGGATGAGACAAAAAGTTAGAAGAGGGGGAAAGTAAATGAGGAATGGAAGGGTGAACGCCAATGAAGGATGTTAGGAGAAGTCCTCTAATAATGATAAGAGGGCACAAAGGAAGGAATGAAATGAAGATAGAATGGGGAGATCAAAGAAAATGATCCATGTTGTGTAGAATGAGGATTGTTAGGAATTAGAGAATAAATATGCGAAACAATCCCTCAAACCACAACAAGATAGGAAAAATATATAGTAGAATTATACATGCAGAAATATAACAACATAAATAAATAATGCATAAAAGAAGACAAGACAAGATTTAACGTGGTTCACCCAATGTGGGCTATGTCCACCAAGAACTTGCTCATATTTTATTATCAACAAGATTAAAACAAATCTCACAGTCTTCTCTCAGTTATGAACTCACAACAGAATTCCAAAGATGCTAAACCACATCTAAACCATAATTGACACCCAATTTCTTAACCTTGATCACTCTTGATCACCTCTTGATCACTAAGACTCAAGACCTCTTGAACACACAAGATATCTTCAAGATACCTTAACACCTCTATTTATAGGATTACAATCCTTTAAGAAGTCCAAAAGCCAACCCTAGAAGTTTGAAATTCATGACCTTTCATCTTCCCATGGCTGGAAAAGAAATGGTCATGACCTTTCATCTTCCTAATTCAAACTCCACACTTCAATACTGATTTGAGAAGACCAAAAATAGACTCCACACCCAACAATCTCCCACTTGGAGACCGTTCCTCCAACAAAGTTCTCAACCCTTCATTATCAACCATGAAGGCCAATAAAAGTTGAACACAACTTCAACTTCTCCTCAGGATCGCATTGATCATCATATCCGTAGGATTCCGACATTATGAATCTTTTCCAGCTTTTAACTTATCTTCTTCCAAAGTTGCCCTGATGAAATGATATCTCGGATGAATGTCCTTCATCCTAGAGTGAAAAGTGGAGTTCTTTGCTAAATGAATAGCGCTCCGAATATCACTGTGTAGTCTCATTTCCTGTGCCTCAGTATATGCTTCCCGGTTATGACTCAACTCATCAACAAAGTTCTCAACCCTTCATTATCAACCATGAAGGCCAATAAAATTCAAACACAACTTCAACTTCTCCTTGTGACCGCATTGATCATCATATCTATAGGATTCTAAGCTGTATGAATCTTTTCCAGCTTTAACTTATATTCTTCCAAAGTTGCCCTGATGAAATTATATCTCAGTTGAATGTGCTTCATCCTAGAGTGAAAAGTGGAGTTCTTCGCTAAATGAATAACGCTCTGAATATCACTTTGTGTAGTCTCCCAACTTCTTGCTTATGACCCAACTCATCAAGAAACTATTGTAGCCAAATCATCTCCTTGCTTGCCTTTGTGGCAGCAACATACTCAACCTCTGGTTGATAAAGCCACAACCTTTTGTAACCATGAAATCCAACTCACCACTGTATCACCAACCGTAAATACATAACCTGTCGTGCTCCTCCTGTTGTCCAAATCTCTTGCCATGTCCGAATCTACATAACCACGCAATGTAGTGTCCGATCCACCAAAACACAATGCTACTCCCATGGTCCCTCTCAAATACCAAAGGATCCACTTCACTTCCTGCCAGTGCTCTCTACCTGGATCACTCATAAACCTACTCATTTCTCCCACTGCATGGGCAATGTTAGGCCTAGTGCATACCATAGCATACATCAAGCTACCAACCATTGATGAGTACGGTACCCTAGACATTTGGATTTTATCATCCTCAGTCTTGGGACTCTGCTCCTTTGATAATTTAAAGTGACATGTCAAAGGGGTACTAAATCGGTTTAGCAACCCTCATACTAAACCTCTCCAAGACCTTTATGTACTCTTCTTGAGATAACACCATCTTCCTCTTTTTCCTATTCCGAGTTATTCTCATACTAAGGATTTTTTTATTGCCCCAAATCCTTCATAGAAAGGAGTCACCTAGATGCTTCTTGAGTACATTTATTTCTGCATGTTCTTCCACGAAATAAGCATATCATCCACAGACAGGCACATAATAGTATAATACCATCAAGAAACTTCTTGATGTACACTCAATGGTCCGAGTGACACCCGGAGTAACCTTGCTCCTACATAAAATTGCCAAACTTCTTATACCATTGCAATGGAGCTTATTTTAGGCCATACAAGCTCTTCTTCAATTTGCACAATAACCTCTCCTTCCCTTTGACCTCATAACCACCGTGGCTTCTGCATATACAATTCCTCCTCCAATACACCATGAATGAATGTAGTCTTCACATCCAACTACTCTAAGTGCAAGTCTTCTACTCACATGCTACTAAACCAAGAATAGTTCTAATAGAAGTCATTTTAACAACATGAGAAAAAAATTCATCAAAGTATATACGTTTCTTCTGTGAAAATCCCTTGACCACCGACCGTGCCTTGTATCTTTTCATGGCTCCATCTTCCTCTTTGATTCCATACACCCACTTGTTCCGTAATGCTCTCTTGCCCTCGGGTAGCTCCATTAGATCCCAAGTCTATTTTTCCATAATATATCTATGCTCTTCATCCATGGCCTACTCCCACGTCTTCCAGGCATCCACCTATACTTGCTTCCTCAAAGCACTCTAGCTCTCCACTATCAGTGAGCAATAAATAATTCAAAGATGGAGTAAATCGTTTAGGTTCCCTTCTTACCCTAGAAGACCTTCTCACCTCAGGAGTTTGGGGTTCCTGATGAGTAGGTTCCTGAACTAGTTATGCTGGAACATGTTGCACCTGAACCGGCCCCTTGGACACCTTGTTGTCTGCAATGTCCTCTAACACTGTGTATTATTTCTTTGATTCCTCTTTCTATTCCTGCAACTGATCTTTATACATGAATTTTTCATTAAAGAAAATATCTCTAGACTGAAATATTTTCTTGTCCTTAAGACTCCAAACATGGAAACCAAAGTCATCCTCACCATATCCAACAAAGGTGCATTTCTCATACTTAGCCTCTAACTTGGTCCTATCATCTTTATCAATGTGAAAAAATACCTCACATCCAAATACTCTAAGAAATGAGTAATTAATTTTCTTACTAGACCAAGCCTCCTCAGGTATACCTCCATCTAAAGCCATAGAGGGTCCTCTGTTAATCAGATAAACAACTATGCTCACCGCTTCCACCCAAAACATGAGTGGCAGCCCCACATGTAACCTCATGCACCTAGTATACTCCATGATTGTCCTGTTCATTCTCTCTGACACTCTATTTTCTTGTGGAGTATTTGGAACCATTTTTTCTGCGGATCCCATTTACCAAATAGTAATCAAGAAATTCATTGCTATGCAATACTCCCCTCCATTATCCGACCTGAGACATTTCAACTTGAGACCTGTTTCATTCTCAACCAAAGATTTCCATCTTTTGAAGGTTTCAAACACATCAAATTTATTTCTAATGCAATATACCCAAAATTTTCTAGTTACATCATCAATGAAAGTGACATAATAACATGAACCACCAATAGAGTTTACCTTAGCTAGCCCCCATACATTTGTATGCACTAAATCCAACTTACCCTCCTTCCTAGTAGGTCCAACCTTGAGGAATCTCACCCGCTTCTGTTTTCCATAAACACAATCCTCACAGAAGTCTAAATCTAACTCCTTTAATCCAGGTAACCTTGTCCTTTATAATCTGCATGCCCTTTTGACTCATATGACCAAGTCTCTAGTGCCACAAAGTTGCATCTCCATCTACAACAACTAAATTACAATAATCAGCACCACTGGTTAAATACAAAGTACCAGTTTTCTTACCTCTTGCAACCACAAGAGATCCCTTGGTAACCTTCCAAGAATCTGCTGTAAAACTGACCGTACAACCATCACTAGCCCAGCTGACCCATTGATATCAATTTCTACCTCAACTTAGGCACATGCCTAACATCCTTAAGTAGCCATGTGTTCCCATTCTACATTTTCACCGAACACAACCTTTCCCTACTATTCTGCATGGTTCATCATCACCAAGATATACATGTCCAAAATATCCTTGAACAAAATCAATAAAGTAATGTCTATGTGGGGTGGCATGGAAAGAAGCCCCTGAATCTAACACCCAAGACTTAGTAATATTATCTAAAGAAAGAATTAAGGCATCCTAACAAACATCACCTACTACCACATTTACCTCTTTAGTTTCCTCCTTATTTTCTTCTTATCCCAAAGAGGCCATCAATATTTCTTAGCATGACCAACCTTCCCACAGTGCCAACATTCTAACTTACTCTTGGACTTTGACCTTCCACGATCATTCGACTTCCCATGGTTACCTTTCCCTCTGTTCTTTTATCTCCCTCTGCTCTCCACCATCAAAGCATTTCTAGAAGTAGAAGAATCTCCGGTGCTCTTCCTTCACATTTCCTCACTTAGGATCACACCTATTACATCCTCAAACTTCAACTTTAAATTATTAGATCTAAATTTCTTCAACCATAACCAAGTTGTCCCAACTATCTAGTAAGGAACACAAAATCAACAAATCCCTGACCTCATCATCAAAGTCAATTTTCACCGATTTTAACATACTCACAACCGTATTAAATTCATTCAAATGAACAACAATAAAACCATTCTCAGACATCTTCATATTAAATAAATTTTTCATCAAAAATATTTTATTAGAGGTAGAGGGTTTTTCATATAACTTCCCCAACGCACTCATGAGACCTTCCATGGTCTTCTCTTGCGAATATGTTGAAAGCAACCGAAGATGCAAGGCATAACCGAATTTCCCGAGTGCCTTTCTATCCAACAACTCCCAATCCTCATCCGACATGGTTGTAGGTTTCTTTTCTTTTCCAGCCAAAGGAACATGGAGGTCCTTTTGATATAAGTAATCCTCCATTTGCATCTTCCATAAACCAAAGTTCTGCCCATTGAACTTCTCAACCCTTGATCTTCCCTCATCCGCCATAGCTCCCACTCAAGCTAAACTTTCCCTGTGATTTACCACTTCAGCAAAAAACCAACCAAAGCTCTAATACCAGTTGTTAGGAATTAGAGAACAAATATGCAAAAACAATTCCTCAAACCACAACAAGTAGGAAACTATATAGCAGAATTATACATGCAGAAATATAACAACATAAATAAATAATGCACAAAAGAATACAAGACAAGACTTAATGTGGTTCACCCAATGTGGCTACGTCCACCAAGAAATTGCTCATATTTTACTATCAACAAGAGTAAAACAAATCTCACAGTCTTCTCTCGATTATAAACTCACAACTGAATTCCAAATATGTTAAACCACATATAAACCACAATTTACACCCAATTGCTTAACCTTGATCACTCTTGATCACCTCTTGATCACCAAGACTCAATACTTCTTAAACACACAAGATATATTCAAGATACCCTAACACCTCTATTTATAGGATTACAATCCTTTAAGAAGTCCAAAAGCCGAACCCTAGAAGTTTGAAAGTCATGACCTTTCATCTTCCCATGGTTGGAAAAGAAACTGTCATGACCTTTCATCTTCCCATGGCTAGAAAATAAATGGTCATGACCTTTCATCTTCCCAATTCAAACTCCACACTTCAATAATGATTTGAGAAGACCAAAAACATGATCCACACCCCAACAAGGATGAGTGATTTTAGGAGAAGTCCACTGATAATTATTAATGTAGAAATAGAACATGATGATGAAATAATGTTAGGAGATGAACAATGACAATGACGGGTAAGTATGGGGGTAGATATGTGGGATAAATCTAGAATATGGAGTGGAAAGAGTAAAGAAAGGAGGGATAACGATGTGTGTGAAGATGAAGGTGAGGAGAGGATGCCGTGGATGAGAATGAATGAAATAAAGATGAAGAAACAAGACACGAAATGAATGGGGAAGAAATGGTTAAGTAAGATTACCAAGCAAGGGATGATGGAGATGAACAGGGGGCAAGTAGGAAGTGGTGTTTGTGAGAATGGAAGAGGAGGTGAGAGGATGTGATGATGGGGAATGACGAGAAAATGTAGATGGTGAGAATGTGGAGTGGTGGGTGAGTGTAGGATGACAGATCATCCTTAAGAGAGATTCTTAAGTAAGATCACCATGCGCATAGGAGGAGTTAAGTAAGATCACCAAACCGATAGTGATATAGGAAGCAAAAACAACATTATATTGGGTATAAGTGTGGAATGGTTGGTTAGAGCAGATGATTACGAAGAGAGATAGGAGACAGAAGATGATGGAAATATGATGGGATGTGGAAGGGTTAGATGGAAAACCATTCTTAAGAGGGACTCTTAAGTAATATTTCCATGTGACGAGGATGGTTAAGTAGGATCACCAAGCCAAGAAGAAGAAGAATGATGAAAAGATTGAGTGGTGTATACCAAAATGGAACAAGAGATGAAAGGAGGTGATATCAAGGTGATAACAAGGAAACAAAGGAGTGTGACATGAGTGGATGAAGGAACATATGCAGTGTAGATGGAGAGTGTAAGGGAAATCCTTAATTAGGATGCCCACGTGGTGGGAGTGATGATGTAAGAGTGTCAAGCGAAAAAGGAGGAAAAACATTTGTGGTGGTGATTGTCATCCACTGAAAGAGGAAATGGTGGAGAAGCTTCTACAACGGGAGGATCCAAGGAAGAAGATATACCTTAACTAAGATTCTCTAGTTAGTATGGATGATTAAGTAAGATTTTCAAACTAAAAGTGGAAGAGTGAAAGGAAACTCAAGAGGAAAGGAAAGTAAGATATCCGGCGTGGTGAAAGGGGACAAAAAGGTGAGAAGGATGATGTGGAGACAAATGGTGATGAGTGGAAATGGGGAGTGAAGAGAAATGGATCAAAGACATTGTTGAACATGTTGGGGATAAGAAGTTGTAGGATAATGAACTTTCCTTGAGAAGGATCCTCAAGTAGGATTCACAAACTACAATGGTGATCAAGTAGAATTCATAAACTGAAAAGTGTATTTACAGAGCATTCATGGATATTATGGATGATATAGAATTCATAGTGTGAAATTTGATGTGATTTTGATAAAAGATGATCTTGATGAGATGAATGAAACATAGTTATAGCAAGGGCATACAGGGAAACTATGCTTCAAACTAGATTGAGATAAACAAGAAAGGTTACCACTCAAGGCATTACACTTGTAGCCAATAACAGGTGTTAACACATAACCAATGATAGTTAGTTATACCAAAAGACCATGAGGGAAATATGGATGAAAGATTCTCATAAACCTAATGTTGACATGACAAAGGATTTGAGATGTAACTTGTATGTGGGAAGAAGGTTCTCTAAAGGTGGTGTTCCTTATGCCTATGCCCCAGCTCTGGGAAAGGGAAAGAACAATAGAAGAAATTTGATCAAATGGGAAGCTTTCTGAATTCCATAAAAAAAGTATCCATCCTTTGAGGGTATGGTCTACTTTATACATAATATGGATGGAAAATAATATATATGATGATAGCTGTCCTTCAAGGGATCGGTCCATTTCTTTTGATTTTTCTTTTTTGACTTTGATTTGCATGCTTTTCTTTTTATTTTCCTTTTTCTCTTTTTTTTTTTTTGCATGAATAAGTTTTCCTTCGAGGGATTAATCTATTTTTTAATAACTTTGATTTTGCTTTTGCATGCATGAATTTTAGCTTCACATGGGGGAGAGTTGGGAATAACTAAGTAGACCACTTAGGAGGGGATGATGATCATACAAGTGACACCCATGGACCCTTTGCATGGCTCCAATAGGTGAATGAGAGGGTGATGGATGTAATGATCATGGAGCTCTCACCAAATGGGAGAACTTATCCATAATGAATATGCTATGAGTAGAGCCGTGGTACTCATATTCAAGGTCATATCAAAGCAGTGATGGTATACCACATAATTCATATCATTACCATGATAGATGAAAAGGGATAATGGTGGAGGAGTGATATAAGGATATAACTAAGTGCTCATTGGTAGATATGCTAACAATAGACTGGTTGCAAGTGCAATGCATTAAGAGGTTATGTCTCTTGGTTTACCACCAAGAGAGGGAAGACATTAAGTTGATGACAGATGAGATGATAGTTTGCAAAGGATTAGATGTGATAGATAAGTGAGAAATAAAACTATGTCCTTAAGGAAGAAAAATATGACCATGATGGTGGATTTGGATGAAAATAAATGATGCCCCAGAGAGAGACACAAATATGGCAGGACAAAAATGGCCACAAATGTGGACTTGATGAAATAGATGGTGCCCCAAAAGAGACACAAATATGGCCACAATGGTGGACTTTGGTAAGAAAAATAACAATAAATGGTCCCTCACAGAAGGACAAAAATGGCCACAATGGTGGACTTAGAATGAGATGAGGATTTGGACAGAATTAGTTTAGATTGGATGAATTTGGAAGAGGTAAATAAAACAATGTCAAGAGCAAAGTCCCTAGTGTCAAGGGAGTTGTACGGATGATATGCTCAAGGGTGAGGGAAGGTTGCTCCCCAAATGAATTAAATGTGAAGGAGTTAAAGGATGTCAAAAGAGTTTAGATGAGATTAATTTGGATGGGATAAATGATTTAGACCACAAGTGTGCTTGGAAAGATAAGTGGTATTGATGAATAATGGAGGACCTTCCTTAGGAGGAATTTCATGTGCAGGAGGGATGTTAAGGGATGATGTGGATGAAGGAATCGTGGGAAACCCAACGGATGGGATACAATTGATTAAATGTAGATGGAGAAGGATATTTCCCCTGAATGAGGAAATCATCTTTCTCAATAAGGTTGTGGACGATTGTCAAATGCCTTACAATGTTTGATGTCATGGCCTGGTATGATGATAAGCAAACTAAATTAGGATCGAACCATGATGGATTTGGACCATAGGATTAAAGGAATTAATGGGAGGAAGCCATGATGGCAGATATTCAACTAAATGTCAAAAATGTTTGCGTATGACCCAATCAAAATGTATGATAAGATAACTTTATGATGTTTTTTGAACTTAGGTATTGATATAGATTAGATGGGTGAATTAGATAAATCAAATTTGGTTGGAGGAATGGATTTTTGGATTGGGATTTAGGTGAGGATGTACATTGAATGGGTAAATTATGTGTTTTGGAAGAAAAATCAAATTTGGTTGAAGGATTGTATTGTTTGGATGTGGATTGATCGTCAAAGATGTCGTAGATGGAAGGAATGATCCTAAAATAGATGTGGTGGCATTGGATAGTTGAAAAGAGGGAAATTCTAATGTTTTCAAGGATGCGCAAGGGACTGTTGGGGATGTTTTCCACGATCCTTAGACTTTAATCGAGAAGATTTACTCTTAGCAGGGATGATAATAATCTCAACCGAGGATCTAACATGGTGGTGTGTGGTTATTAATGGAGAAAATGTCCTAAAACAAGATGAGGATGTTAATGGAGAAATAGGTGTTTGTATGATGTGATTAATGAGATCTATGTGAGATGTGGATTGTTTAGGTTTTGGCATGGAAAGAGTTGATTTTGTAGAGGGAGAATGTAAACCATATTTATTTGACTTAGGTGGAGGTGTTTTTTAATAGATGTTTCAAAGGGTATCTTTGATAGGGTTACAAGATCGAGAAGATTTGTTCGTTGTGATAGATGAATTAGGTAAAGAGTATTGGGGTAGACCGGGTGATGTGGCCATGGGAAAGGATATAGGTATAGATGTCAAGGTAGGGATAGGTGGATTTGTTGATATGATAGATATAGGGGTAGGTGGGATAGATAGGATGTAGGCATATTTGGGATATTTGGAGATGTGGGTGATGTGATAACCGATGGAGTAGACATTATGGGTAATGCAACAAATGCAGGAGTATTTTCGGGTGTAGAAGTAGGTGGGATTGGTTTTTTCATAAATGTTTTGAGGGGTAAGAATGATATGTTTTCTAATGGGGTTGATGTTGGAGGTGGGGTTGTAAAGGTACATGTGGTAGAAATGAGTTTAGTTGGGATGGTTGTAGAGAGGAGTGATGTAGATGTAGTAATAGGTTTGTTTGATGTAGATGTGGGTGAAGGAATAGATGTGAGAGATTTATAGGGATATGTGTGGATATCAATGGGGCTGAAATAGGTGCTAAGGATGAATCTGATGTGGTGGATTGGGGCATGATTGAAGTGGCTAAAGTAGATGTTATAGTCAAATTTGATGTAGATGTGGAAGGGTAGAAGAAGGTGTAGGTTCAGGACAAGTAGTAAAAGTTGACATAGGTGTGATAGTTGTGGATACGATAGGTTCCACATAAGGAGTGGGCATAATGTCTAAGGTAGGAACATGTGAGTCAGTGATAAGATGAGATCTTGATTGATGGTGTCAATCATATAAGCATTTGATAGTTGAGATGTAAAGGGCGTGGCTTGATTCATTGGTGGTTGATTAGGTAAAGTTTGAGTAGTGGAGCTATCGATTTGGATATCCCCTTGATTTATGAGTTGTTGACACAATATTTGAAGGAATGACATTTCTCAATGTCATGTGACCTTTGACTTGATGATATTTACAATAGTGGGCTTTGTGATACCAAGCAGGCTTGGCTTGCAAAATTGTCCATGGGTCGTATGGGTGGAAGTTGATGGAGTTTATGGCCATCAACTTGTCAAATATAAAGCTATATGATTCTCCCAAGGGGGTATAGTTGATTGTTGGTTGAGGGGCTCATTGTTGATGAGGCCATGTGTTGATGTAATGCATGAGGGATTAATGACCACACGTTGGTCACACCCTTAAATGTGTTGTTATGTGTGGATGGTTTAGTAGATTCAACTTTAGGTTTGGCTGATCTGAGTTTAAGATGACCTTGCTTCAATGACATGGTTTTGAGTTTGCGAGCCATTGTGAAAGATTCATCAAAGGTTCAAAATGATTGATTTGTAAAGTAGATGATATATGTTTTACACATGAATGTGAGAAGAGTTCGATGAGTTCAGTTTGTGGAAGAGTGAAGGATAGTTGGTTTATAACACCATGCCATCGTGTGTGAAAAATTCGGCATGATGGGCTCATCTTCAAACTGTCGATGGTGTATAGGTCAAGTGATAGTGGTTTTGCATGTAATGTTAATTGAAAAGTGTTCTAAGAACAACTGCACAAGTTGAGTGAAAGAGAATATGGAATATATGGGATACTATTGTACCATTCCAAATGCAGAACAAAAAGGACATGGGGAAAGTGTGAAGCAATAGATCGTGATCATGTGCAATAAGACAACATGCATGTTTAAATGCATAGAGATGTTGTTGGGGATCTTCCTTGCTGTTGAACTTAGTAAACTGGGAAGTTTCCAATGAGGAGGGTAGGGTTTAATTAGAACCGATGAATGAATTGGTTCGTTAATTTTTTCATAGGATAATGTATCCTTGGGTGCCAAGGTAACAATCTTCTAAACTAGCCAACAGATTTATTAAGGCATGAATTAGATCATTTGATGTGATGTTAGGTTGAGATTGATTGGTTGTGTGGTTTGAAAAGTAGTTTGATGAGCACTAATTTGTGGATAAGGTTGTGGATATGTAAGTGTTGGGTGAATCATTTGATAAGGTGGTTGATAAACTTGTGGGTGTGCAGGTGTGTGGGGAACTTGTTTGGTAAGGATTAACATGTGTCATGGGTTGAGATTGTTGCATAGGATGACTTTTAATAATAATAGGGACATGATGTGTTCATTGAAGTTGGGTAGGTTGTTGTGGTAAATGATAAGTGGGGATATGTGTGTTAAGAGGTTGAGACAATTGGAGCATATGATGGGTAGGAATATAAGTGTGAAGAGGTTGAGATGGCTGGACATGCATATTAGTAGCGGATGAAATAGAATTGAAAAAATGATGTGGGTGGAATGTGATCCACCAATTTAGGAGATTGGGAGGATTGAAATATTGTGGAATATTTTCAAAATAAGAAATCATATATGGGGTTAGGAGGAGGCCCAGAGTGTCTCTAGAGGAGCAGGAGATGGTGGTGTGGTTGGTTTAGGAAGATTGGCTTGGTGAGGGATATGAGAATTAGTTTTAAGATAGGGACATCTTGGATGACATGGTTCTCATGAAGCAAGGTCATAAGACAGGGGTTGGGTAACTGAAGGCATGGTTTTGAGTTTAGAATCTTGTTGGAAAATATCATTAGGGGAGTGATATCATTAGGTGGAGGACATTGTTGTTTTGTTTTGATTTGAGAGAGAGTGACAATAGGTGTGAAATAGAGAAACATTTGTTTATGTAATTTGTTGACAAACAAATCAAGAAACATATTTTTTATCATCATGATTAATTACGAGATGTGAAAAGAAAATAAAATGGATAATGAAGGTGCCTAAAGAATGGAAGTCTAAGGCTGGTTTTAGGTAGTTTTGGCTAGGGAAATGTCTAAAATGGTTTCTGTTGGGTGTTCAAATCCCAATCAGTGAACTAGGTGAAAGGAATGTTTTGATGTGTTGATTTTGTTTGTGAAGTTTCAGGTAGTGTGTGGTAAAATGTGTGATGTAGAGAGTTAAACCCTATTTAAGCTATGTGATCAGGCAGGATGCAGAAAAGAAAGGTTCTTTTAAAGCCAAAATGAAATGTGACGTTCGATGCAGACAATCACTCAAAAAAGGGAAATTACAATGCAAAAAGAGAAAATAGAGAAAAAATGAGTAAAACCTGAGAAATGATTTTCCCCTTTTATTTGATTACACGTGATAGTGACATAGTTTGAAAGCGTCACTCAAAGGTGGTCTGAACATCCCGTACCCTAAAATTGCTCCATGTTTAGGAATGTAGGATAGGGTCTAGTGAAAGATATTTTAGGCATGTTTATGGTTTCGTAATTGATCTTTGATGATGTAATTTTATGGTTTCAAGGTCGTAGATGTTACCCTACAAAAAGAAAATAATCAGTAATTAGTTGATGTGATTAAACTGATATAACTGTCATAAATATTTTGTGTACAAAAAGTATTGTCATAAAAATAAAAAAAAAATTAATCTAATGGATTAATAAAAGTTGGAATTCAACATTCGCATTCAATTAGGGTAAAGAAAACTTATTGACTATAAAATAAACTATGAAATAAACAATTAAATAAGCGATGAAATAGATTGTGAAATAAAATTATGAGAATATGTGACACAAATTATTAATGATGAGGTGATACAAAACTATTAAATGAATTACATTATGATAAATAAGATAACCTATAAACGACAAGACATTAACATGTGCATTTTGTTTTTGTTTCATTTCTTTACGTGAACTATAAATAAGAATAACCATATAAAATGACTGAATGTGGACTTTAAGAGGTAACGATGAAAAGTAGGTGGAGAGTGGAATTTTATGTTAATAATGAAGACTTTGGGAGGATGAAAGCAATTTGATTTGAAATTTGTAATGGAGATGGGAGAAAATAGTGGACCTAAGTTGTGGACTTAGTTGAATAAAGGAGGGAAGAGATAGGTCGGTGACCGAAAAGTGAACGTGAAAGTCAATGATATGCCAAATCTGATGTGACAAGTCGATGACGTACATGGACATGGATTTTCACATGGATGATGACATAATAAGAATCACAACAAAATAAATGAATTGTAAACTCATGGTGTGTGAAGAAAATTTACAAACCAATACTACCTCAAAGCCTACATGAATTTGAAGCTCATAGACCATATTGGAAATAGTTGGAAGCACCAAGCATTAGAGGTTTATGAGTCTCGTGGATGTCCATGATACTTTCCTTTCTCAAGTATAGACACAAAATTCTACCCGAATTTGAAACCGAGCTAGAAATAGTTGGAAGCATCAAATGTTGAAATCTTGTAAATCAAGCGTGGAAATTTGTGTAAGAGAATTAATAGTCATTACCCACAAAGCATGCGTGAATGCGAAACTTATTTGAAAACAATTGGAAACATCATGATTTGGAATCTTGTGAGTAGGTAGGGATATTCACTTCAATTTATAAGCCAACTGCTTATACAAAGTTTACGTGGCAGTTGTTCTTTATGTTGGCTATGAGTTATATTTCAAGGCAATCGACCTCTTCACAAAACATTAACAAAATGCTCAGATTATTACCACGTTTTGGACTTTTCTTGTATTTGTTAAGAGTGGTTTAACACAGGGGGCCAACGTGGATGTCGTGATGGATTGGTTTCCAAGTTAGGGGATGTATGTAATGGTCCAAAGTATTAATTAAACTAAGTTAAGGATCTAGCTTTAAAATTTCTGCCCCTTCGATTGTCAAAAGACAAACTTTGACAAGGTTCTCATAGGCAAAGACCAAATGTTAGCAAGAAGAATATCAAGAAAGTAAATGAACATTTTATTCATTAATGAGTTTGGTTAAAAAATAACTCATGGATCGGGATTGTGTGTAGAGTTGGAGGATGTCGAGGTGGGTGGATCGAACTGAGGAGAGGCAAATGAGAGCTATGTGTGTGTTGAAGTCGTCAATTTCTGAGAGTTGAAACCGTGTGGGAGTGTCAAGTGAGGAGTTGGACTCGAGAGGTGAGTGGAGATGTCTGACAAGGCCTAGGTCAGTAGGAAGTGAGTGGAGGAGGTGTGATTAGAGTTGAGGAGTCGGGGGAGAAGGAGACGATGAGGTGGGAGTCAGTGTAGAGAATGAGTCGGGGTAGGGAGAATCGTGGGAGGAATGGGGAACGTGGATCGGACCGAGTTGGGAATTGGGAGAACAGAGTCAACATGGGTGGAGTGAGGTTGAATATCTAAGGGAGATGGGTAGAATGGAGTCGGTGGTTAGATGGGTAGGTGGCCGAGTGGACTAATGGGATGACTTAGGGGGGAGGAGATAGCTCAAGGGTGTAGGGAAAAAGTGAGATAGGGAGATGGGTAGTTTAGGTAAAAGTTTGTATTTCGTGGAGTAGGATTTATAGGATTTTTTATTTTACCTATTTATCTATTTATAGATTACATTCATTTGTTCACCATTATTATGGTTATTAAGTTTTTTTGTATTTTTAAGAGTAATAACAATAAAATTGTACATCAATTATAACCAACTCAATAACAAACCCTTTCACATTACTAAGTCACTTACTTGAGGCGAGAAAAAAATAACTAAATGTACATACCACACCACACGGATGGACATAGCAGAACTAAAACCACTATAAAAAGTAATATTACAAATGAAATATTCAAAAAAAAAAATATATCACGTAATGATTACTAGGAGAATAGTAAATTGCACAACCAAACTTGAAAACACGGCCAAACAATAAGGTTAATTTCTAGATTTGTTTCCCATGTGGTAAAATTCAAAGTTTGATTTTTTTGTTTTTTCGATTATGATTAATTATGTAACGATAAAAATAAAGTAATACTTACTATAAACAACTAAATACAAACCGGTCAAAAACAAGAAGAGAACCTAAATACATTGCAAAGGCAATCTAAATGATTGATCGTACTAAAAATAAACTTGAATTATACTAAACGACACAAGTATGAGAAAAGGAAAAAAATGAAACAACCAGATCTTGGTCCGGTCCCACCGAGCATGCCAAAATGTTGTACAGACAGAAACCTCATTCTCACGTGCGGGTGAAAGCCAATACTGAAGCCACCAACAAACTTTGAAATGATGGAGGGCTTAGGACCTCATATACAAGCGTAACGAAGATAGATCTATGAAAAAGATGTTAGATCTTTGATAATATATGCAAAACTGAAACATATGTGGTTAGATAAAAATATGTGGGGTTGCCCGAAAATCCCGGTTCCAAGAGGTATGGACTCCATTTGAGGATATCAACCCCATGTCTAGAAGATAGCAATAAATGATGAACAATAGATATCATGCAAAATAATGAAATACAAAATGCCAAGTAACTGAAATGATGAGGGACTTAGCTTGTGCTTTGATATGGAGATGAAATGGGCATCAGGATGGAAAGATGACGAATAATGGAAAATATTTCTCCAACAATCCTCACCTCTAACTTATAATAATGGCAAAGGTTTTCCTTGACCTCAAACTTGCAAAACTTAATTAAGCATTTTCTTCTCCTCTCCTAAAAACTTCAATAAGCAGAGATTTCATACTGATTCTTCCTCCTTTTTTTCTCCCCTTTTGAAAGAATGGGGAAGACCCATATTTATAGCTTGGAGGTGAGGTTAGATTGGGGTTAATGGGTAACTGGGGTTTGATAAATTGACCCTGGTCAGGTGAGTAAGGGGGACATGATTTGACTGGGTGGGTGAGATAATAGATTTGATTTGATTGAGTGGGGTTCATGATTTGGATGGTGGGGGAAATGATTTGATTGAGTGGGGTAATGTGATTTAATTAGAATATTTGGGTATTATTTGCACATAATGAGGTTTAAGAGATTAATTGATTAAACAAACATGTAGGTTTGGCGGAAATGGTATAAGTCTACTAAGGAAAGAGAGAATATTTTGATACTCAAAATTTTGTGTCTACATATATAATTATTTTTACTAATTTTCAAAGTGAACACATCCTGAAAATGAAATATTTGTGTGTACACCTCCCTAATTTTGAGAAAAATAGTTGAAAATCAATTTTTTGAATGTGTATAGGATGGAGTGTAGATCATGTTGATTTTTTTAAAAATTTGGATGAGCAAATCATAAATTATGTACAAAAATGATACACGTGTTTTGGAAAAAAATGAAGGCGCTAAATAAAAAATGAAGATGAAAACCTTAAACTAATAGGATTTTAGAAATAAATACATCGACATAAACCTAAAATAGAGCTTGACATCGTAGTCATGTTTTTTGGAATATTGTCTTATAACACATGAGAAATTCAAAGCGTATACTTTGAGATTGTTAGTTTTTTGCAAAACACATATTTAGTCATTGATTATATAATCTAACCCTTAGGCTTAGATATCCTAGCCAAATCCAAGCCTAAGGGTTGGCACTTTTCAATCCAAAATAGAGAATACATACTCTTATTATAACACAAGCGTGTTATATCGTGAGTGCGTTATAATGATATTTAAAAATGATATATAAACACAAAACAAAAGTACTCATGATTTTGGTCCCACAAATCACTATTTTTGCGTATTCCTACAACATTTTATATGATAATTTAGTACTTTTATGTTTGTAACATTGATAAAAGATTCATTTTGTATCTTTTTCTTATATAGAATCATTTTTTTGTGAAAATTTTTATCATTGTTTGAGATTTGAGTGTTTTTTCATTATTTCTTATATCCCTAACATTCATAAAACAATTTTTGGTCAATTGTTCTTGTTGATAACTATATTGTAGAATTACGGGAGGAGACCACAGACAAAACCACTTGAGGAGATGGAAAAAAATGGAAGGATGTAAAAAGGGCATGAAAAATAAATTGAAATGTTTTTGATAAAGAAATTAGATGTTGGCAGAGACCATATATTATCCACCAAAGCCAAGAAATAATAAGAAAAAATAAAATAAGGGAACAAGTGCAAAAATACGTGAAATAAATCAATGTATGGAGGTGAAGATATGTCATCTCTTCCAAATGAAATTGATAGTGAAACATATCCTCAAACACCAATTGAATCAATAAATATGAATGTTCAATGAATGATAATGCAATGCAAAATTTAAACTTAGATGTTACACCAAATGACCAACCTATTCAAAACAGAAATTTTACTAAATTATGAATATGAACAACATATATATAAGAAATGAAAAATTTTAATCTAATGTTCAACTAGCCTTACCATTGAAATCGTTAATTAAAATTTTGTGTAAAACACCCAGTTTTACTTGAAATTGATGAAAATATTTTAAACCCAATGACTAATAAGATTAGTGAACTCGTGACAATTGAATAAATGAACCCATTGATATAGGGCTCTATTTTTATTCTATTATTAGAAGATGGCACAAATATGTGAATTTCATAGGAAGAGAGAAGTTAATGAAAGAAAAGGTGGCGAGCCTTTGTATTGTGTCAAAGGTGCAAAGGGATAGGTGGCGAGTGACTTCTAGTATTTTCAACATTCGATGGAGATTGATCAAGGTGGATTGACTTATAAAGAAACATAACTGGGAATTTACAAAGTGAAGGTCTTATTAGATTTTGAGTTGGAAGAGGAGATTGAGATCTTAAGAAGCGAGCTATTATAGCTAAATTTCCAAGAAGAATACTCTTCGTTGTATCTATTCTCTAATGGTGTAATCTTCAAAGGGGAAGTGACATTCAGTGAATTTTTACTAAAGGGTTTCTTCTCTATTTTATTCTAAAGTGAAGAATAGAAAAATGAAGTTATTCGAAGGAGGGATTGGTTGCTGGGAGAGGCAGGGATCTTCTTTCTACCATGGGTTCCAAATTTTGATGCATGTTTGACATCAATGGGTGAAATGCTCATCCGGATTCATCTCTTTGCCTTACCCTTGGATTATTGGAAACATGAAATTCTATCCAAGATATGCAAGTAGAAATGGTAAGGTTTTAAGGATCTACCCAAAATCCCAGGATGGCTCAAAGTTCTCTTTCACTTGGGTATGTGTTTCCTTAGAAATCAACTTTGAACTTCCCTCCTTTATCTCTATTATATCCTCCTTGGGTAAATGGAACCAGAGAGTGGACTATGAAAAAATATCTTTTAGGTGCTTTACTTGTAATAAGTCCGGTCACTTTAAAGATCAATTTTTGAAGATAAGGTGACCTTTGGTAAAGTTTGAGTGGAGTCACAAACAAGTGCTTGAACGTGTTCTCTCATGCTTAGATACTGGGAATATCTAAATGGGAACCTAACCCCGTGACATTACTGGATGACATAGAAAAAGTTGTGAAGGGTTTTCTAGCTTTGGTGTCCTTGCTTAGTAAGGGAATCAACCTAGGGAAATCTAATTCTATGGAAGATCTTAATGATTGGATATTGAATCTTTAGGTGGAAGAAGAGATAGTGGGAAGGCATCTCCCTTGGAAAAAAGCTATGGAGGATACATTAGATGATTTGGATCTCACTTTAATCACAAATAGCCTTTATATGGTTCAAGATGGGCTCAAGGTGGCCAATTGTGGCTCCTCTGGTAAAAAGGGTTGGAAATCAAAACAGGTGGTGGAAAAAGAGAGGTTGAAACTAGCAAGCAATTTATTTTAAGTTTTACAAATACTGAGACTGGGAAGGTGAAATCCCTTCCCACACAGCCATGAAAATCCTTTCATGGAATGTTAGGGGTTTAAATACCCCTAATAAACATCACTTAGTTAAGCGTTGTATCTTATCCTTGAAGGTTAGTGTGGTGATTTTACAAGAGAAAATATGAAGGTGAAATAAATCAAGAATTATTAGTCAAAGTATTGGAAAGTATGGTCATGAGAATTTCTTGATGTGTAAGGAATTTTGGGGATTAAGTATCCTTTGGAAAAATAAAAATTTCAAGTGGATTTGGTGAAATAGAAGACAAATTCAATTAAGGAAATATTATCTCATTATTATGGGTGGATATTTCAATGCCATCTCATGATATAAAGAAAAAAAACTAGAGGTCCAGTAAGGAATGCTCAATCTCAAATAGACTTTAATTTTTTGGTACAAAATAGCTCTTTGGTGGATATAGAACCAAAACAGGTTAGTTTACATGGTCAAATCATAACTTTGAATTTAATAATATATCGTAAAGGTTAGACCATTTTCTGGCTAGCCCACTTTGGATGTAAAAGAGTATCTTACTTGAAAGTTATGTGATTTTGTGGTTTGGTTCGGATCACTACCTTGTCTTTCTCTCTTCAAATTAGGATGAAGCTCCTCACAAATATCATTTTAAATTTGAATTAATGTTTCTTAGAGACCCTCCTACATGATTTAATTGATTCTGGTGGTCTTATTTTAGAAAAAGGGGTTCTAAAATATATATTTTATCTCATAAATTGAAGCTTCTAAAAGGAAAATTACTGGATTGGAATGAATTTCATTTTAAGATTTTTTTCAGAAAAAAAGAGTGGAGAAATAATTAAAAGCATTGAATATTTTTTTTGTGAATGGCATGGGGGTGGATGAATTTCTCAAGGAAAAATAATTGTTGGAAGAATTAGGGAATTGCTAATAAGAGAGGAAATCTATTGGAAGAAAAATTCAAGAGAAAATTGGCTTAAAGAAGGGGATATAAATACAAAATATTTTCATGCCTCAGTCAAAGATAAGAGGAGTCTTAATTTTATCTCAAGCATAAAACATGCTCATGGTGAGATTGTTTCAGATCAAGAATGGGTTAAAAAGGAGGTTGTTCATTTTTTCTCAAATCTTATGGGTGGAGAGCTTCAATTTCATCTTTAGTCATGGAGGATCAAAATAAATCTCTTATGGATCCATTTTTATAAAATAAATTCAGAAAGTGGTCTTCTCTAGATGAAAAATAACAAAACTCCTAGTCCTGATGGTTTCCAAGCATATGTTTTTCAAGAATTTTAGCATATTATTTGAAAATATGTATGGGCTACAGTAGAAGAATCCAAAAAATATAGAAGGATACTTAAGGTGTTCAACGGAACTTTCATAAACCTCTTTCTAAAGAAGGAAATATCTAAGTCCTTTGATGATTTCAACCCGATCTCTATATGCAACAATACATATAAAATTATATCCAAATTTATTTCCCTAAGACTTAAGCCTTTACTTGAGTCCCTAATATCACAAGAACAAATCGGATTTGTGCTAGTGAGATCTATTTCAAAAGGTTTCATCCTTACTCATGAATTAATGCACTCTCTTTGTAATAACAAGACCCCATGTATGTTACTCAAATTGGATATCAGTAAATCCTATGATAGAGTTAATTGGAGGTTCTTAATGAAGATTCTGTCAAAGTTTGGTTTTTCTCCCTCTCTCTGTGATTGGATTTTTAGTTGTATATCCAGCCCTTATTTCTCAGTAATGGTTAATGAATATGATGATGGATTCTTTGAAAGTAACAAGGGGGTAAGACAAGGTAATTCATTATCCTCTTTTCTTTTATCTTGGTAAAAGAAGCTTTAGGAAGAGAAATAAAGGTTGCAGTTAAAGGCGCGATAGATCTTTAGGGTCTCATAATAACGGATGGTACTCGATCCTATAACACATCAAAAACTTTTAGATGATACATTTATATTTGGATATACATCAATTCAAGAGGCAAAGGAATTTAAATACATTCTAAATCTTATGATTATATAGTAGGGAAAGAGATAAGTAAGCCAACATCAATAATTTTCTTCTTCAATGCCTCCATAAGGCTTACACAAAGGATACAAAGGATATTTGGTTTTAATACGAGAAATTTAGCTCACAAGTATCTAGGAATTCCTATTTTCATAGGAGCAAGTAGATCTTCTCTCTGTAAAAAATTAATTAAATATTTTGATCTCTAGTTACACTCCTGGAAGGGTAGATGATTTTCTTTTCTTTGTGAAAGCTTTACCGATTAGAACAATCCTTAATGCTCTCCCCATATATATGATATCGATATTGATAATTCCATTTTTTTATGAATTTAATCAAGATTATGAGAATATTTCTTTATCAAGGGACCAAGGAAGCTCAAAATATTCCATTGGTGAAATGGGAGGTTGTATCCCTTCCAAAGAATTGTGGTGGAACAGAAATGATTAATTTGGAGAAACAAAATTTGGCCTCAAATGTATCTCCTTTCTAAACCCAACCACTTAATTGGTAAAATATTGTAAAATAATTATATTGATTCTCCTTGTGGTGGCTTTAATAACTATAGATCAACCCCTAAAAGGATCTCACATATATATTTTTGTCTTATCATTCGTAAAAAATTTTACTCAGTCAATTATTGGTTGATAGGTAACAGAATTGGCTATTTTTTGAGAAAATTCTGAAGTGGATACCCAACTTTAGGTGATGTGTTTGGTCTAAAATATCTGATGAGGATATTCAATCCCCTATGGGGAAAATAACTTAAAGACTACGGAATTTGAGTCACCTCAAACTCCCTATATACGGTTTGGAAGGAGTTGATGGATATCCTTGTGTTTCAAAGTAAACAAAGCCCCTATTCAAATCAGAGTTAGAAAAGAGAGAACTCTCATTTTCTTCAAAAATTGATGAAATCATTTGGACAACCTCAAAATTTTGGTACTACTTAGCTCAAATATGATATTAAAAATAGTGATTGAAGAAGGATCTGAAGAAAAGGAGTGGATTGAGTGCTAGCCCAAAATTTTCCTGCCAAAAGATGGAGCTTTTGTATGGTTGGCCTATAAGGAAGAGAATTATTACTCAAAAGAGGGGAAAATTAAAAGATAAGGTTGGTCCTACTAGATATGTGCTCTGCTATGAAGATGAAGAGGATTTGGATAATTTTTTGGTGCATTGTCCTTTCACTATAAAATGCTGGAATTGGTTATGTGCAAGGCTAAATCTCCCATGGGTACAACATGGGACTATTTCCTCAAATATTCTAGATTGGATGAGAGTAAAAATCAAATAATCCCTTACTTCAATTTGGGCTTGTAGTCCTTATCTTTTGATCTGGCATATTTTGTGGGAAAGAAAAAAGAAGATATTTAGGGAAGAAACCAACTCAGTGGAATGTGTTTTGAATAGATTTGAAAGGGCCAAAGTGATAGTTTTTCTCATCTAGAAATAGGAGATTTAAAATTAGTGGCCCAAGATAATTATCTTGATATAAGGTTCTCATGCCATAATGGGACTCCCTAGGAATTTGAAGAAGAATTTAGCAGTTTGGGAACCACCTCCCCTAGGCTTTTGTAAACTTAAGTTCAATGGAGCATCTAAATGGAATCTAATTTCTTCACAGGATGGGTGCATTATTAAGAATTAAAATGGTGATTAGGTAGTTGTTGGATCCTTCAGACTGTAAGGGGAACAAGTAATCAAGTGTAAATTCAAGCTTTAGAAAGAGGCTTGAAATTGGTAGTAGAATTAAATATACGCAATATGAGAATAAAAGTTGGCTCCTAGGTTATAGTTAACTCAGATATCAATAGGAAATTTTTCTCTTGGAAAATTAATTTGATATTGAGAAAGGTGTTTTTGGTTCACTAATTTCTAATATTGGTTCATTAATCAACATTTTAGAGAAAAAATAAATGTGTTGATTTACTTGCTAACAAAGGGATGGAAAAATACATATGTGAAATAATTAGCAATAATCCTAAGGAGTGGCCGAGTCTTGAGGATATTTTGGATGACGATAGATGATTATACCATTATTGTTTGAAGTGAGATGGATCGCATGAGAAAATGGGTTGGGCCTATTAAAGAAGACTCCCACCCCATTCATAGTATATTATTTCCTCGCATTAGTTGTTTCTTATTTGATTAGAAGTGTTGGCGAAATAATTTATCATGTTACAAATTACTAATTTTTCACCAATAGTGCAGAGCTAAGCCACTCATTTTTGTGTATGGGGCTCCCATTATTGAATGTAAACTACTTAAACTACCTAAAATTTTTGGGGTGGGAAATAAGTCGGGGATCACATAGAAACACCACACTAAACTCAGTGGCAAATTCTTGCACCTAGTACAAGGGAGGAAAAATTCGGAAGAGAGAGGTAAAGGGAAGTCTGGTAATAAGGATAAAGAGGGTTACTATTGTGAGTAAGCACTAGCAGAATTCACATATAATAACTAGAGTAAGTCCACATCCAATTAGAAGAATGCAACAATGTAAACCATGATAAGACATAACAAATCATAAACACAAAATTCTATTGATTCAATTATCAAAGGTGCAAAAACCTTTCTTGGTTTTACAAGATTATGATGTATGCAAAGTTAGAAAGAGAGAGTAGAGGAACATGAGATAAGAATTAGAAGATTTAAAAATTTTATTACTTGATGTAGAAGTGGTAATAACATACATTTAATCAAAATTGCTAACCCTTTAGAATGGAGAAGTCATTCCAATTTATAGAATTACATGTTCTCCTTTCATCTCTCTCCCCACATGACCTTTCACTTATCCTCCGGTCACTTGTGACCTTTCATCTTCCTAGAAGTGGATAATTCTATTATTATTGGAAAAAGGACTCTTATAATGTTTAACTAAGGGTCACTTAAGTGAATAGGAAAAAATAACAAAAAGTACATTCTTAATGAGAAATTAGAACATGGAGAGAGAAAAAGGAAGAGAGAAGGGGGTTGAATGATCTTATGAATAGAAGATTTTCGAAAGAGAATAAACTTGTTGATCATGATCTCTGAGGGAGAGTTCCAAGAATGAGCTCTTGTCCTTTGAATTCTTTACTGAACCGAGCTACCGTAGGTGCCACCTTATCTTCTTCTTAAAGGCAAATTTATCTCAACACTTTAGTCCATGTATTTGAAACATCATTGATATCCTTGCATTGATTAGACCATTCTTTGTGATCTCTTGAAATTTCAGAAATAGATCCTCTAATGTTGGCAAGGGACTCTAAGGTATCTTCATTGAAAGAAAGGGGATCACCTGCCTCTTTCTTGACCAACTCTGGAAGGAATTAATGAGTTATTTTGATGATGAATTCTTAGTGAGTGGAGGGAAATAAAGTCTCTAAAAATTTTAGACCTCATTCAAAATATCAAAAGCATTTTTTCCACTAGATTCAAGTTTAGAGATGACATCTTCTATCATTCCATATCTAGCATCCATGATGCGGACCCAAACTAGGTACAAATTGTCAACAGTTGATGCGAACATAATTTTTCTCACGAGGGTGTGAGAGTCGAGGGATATCATCTCGGACACAAGTGGGAGCACCTCATCCAAGTGGATCTTCTCTTTTTCAATCTCCTCCCTTACTTTCTTCACTTACGAAAAGTGGTAAGAATATACTTGAGTAGAGAGAGAACCTCTGGGAATAATGTCTTTCCTTTCTCGATGATCTTCTCGATCCATCTCTCATTAGCCTTCCCTTGCATCATATAACTTTGTGCCTTCTTGATCACCTCATGGTCAAATCTACTGATTGGAGGAATGTCTTCCACAAGAAGAGGAGGTATTGAATTGGGCTCTAAGAAAGGTTGAATGTAAGCACTGAGAGTTTTCACATGTTCCTCTAATTTCTCAATTGTTCATTTGTACTCTTCATTTTGAGCAAGAAGGTGGGTAGAGGATTCCTTGAACAAATGAGAGTCACCCTCATGTGTAGCTTAACCCAAAGAGATGCGGGTCAACTCATAATCTGATGGATTCATCTCCTCAATGGGATTTACATTCTTAGGTCGGGTAATTTCTACATATTGGTCACCGAAGTTCCAATGAAGATACAAGAAGCCACCTATGCCTTCTTCCTCCACTTGGATCTCAAGATTTTTGTGATAGCTCCAAGGTTGGGCATTGTAGCTTGTTGTGTTGTTCTTGGTTCACTTTCGAGCAATTATTAAATCCATGGGAATGACTCTTTAGGAGTGGACATGATGTTGGTCATGGGAGCACTTTTAGGAGCTTGATGTAGGATCACATCTTGTTCATTATGGGAAATATTTGACATTAGAGAATACATACCTGGATTTCCCTAAAGATAAGTTTATTGCGATGGATCACTCTTGTTTAACTCAAGAGGCTCTATGGGATCTACGATGAACCTTACCTTATATGAATCCTTCTAGAATATAGAACCATTGTGTGTCCTATTTTCATTATCTTCCTCTTGAAGGCTCATGTTCAATGGATCTTGGTTGCATATTAAATGTTTTACCATTTTAGGATTGACCACACTACTAGGTGTTTGATTGAGTGTTTAAGAACACTATGACATCAAATGAAATTGGGATGATTCCTTGTTCTTGCATTCATGATGCCACACATGAAGATCACCTATTTATCCTTCACTACTCCAGAGTACTTGAATGAAATAATACTTGGGATTATTTCATACCTTGGTTCTCATATGCTTTCGATGAGAAATGAGGATCCTTTGATTCTTCACATATGATGGCTTGAATACTTTCATGACTTGACTAGCTCACTTCAACTTGCTTCTTGAAGAGATGATGATGGATTCAAGGCACGATGTTTCTCAAATTTCTGAAGATTTTCTCATTTTACTTATGATCATGATGACATATTTTTATTAATTTTAATTCCAATGGGGCTCTTGACACTTTTCAATCTCCTTTCCAATCGCATAATGTTTCTAACTTTCACCATTGTGCCTTGATATGCTCCGTCATGTCCATTAACACAAATGTTCTCAAAATGATGCTTTAGGATCCTTATGGAGGGTTAATTTTCTTATTTGAGATTCGTGAAAACTTTACGATCATGTGATGATGGAAAAAAGTAACAAGATGAGTGAAAATGGAGCCAACAACTTTCTACACTAAAAACTAAAACTTTTTATTTTTGGCAGGTGGGGTCAAGAGCTACTATTTTGGGAGTTTTTATTTTTGTTAAAAATATTATTCTAAAGATCCTAGCACACTTAATTCACCTCCATTGATTATGCTTTACCATTTTTAGGAATTTTTATTTTTAGCAGGTTGTTTTTTCATAAACTGCTATTTTGGGAAAATTACTCGTTTTGCCTTGTTTGTTGTTTTGCATCATTTTTGGATGTTCTGAGTGATGGGATTTTTTTAATTTGAGGGAATTACTATTTTTAGTAAGTCACTATACAAATCATGTGCTATTTTTTATAAATTGGTCATACTAGTGTTGTTTTGCAATGAAAACACCATTGTTGGATTTAACTCTGTATTGTGATCTCGTGCTCCAATTTTCGTTGTGTTTCCTTCTGCTAGAACTCTTATAAATCAAAATATAAATTTGGATGGTAGGGTTTCATATTTTTAGTTTTAGAAACTAGGGAATCATCTGGTATAAATCTTTAGTGATCACAAATGTTCCCGGGAGTAAAGCAATTGATTAAAATCTTAGTGCAATCAAATTTCTGGTTGAAGAGTTATGAGAAAATCTTATTTTTGCAAGCCATGGCTGTTGTGGAACATGCTTTGGGAAGAATCTATATCATATTTTAATTTTATTTCAAGGTTTACCAGAAATAATGGTGGAATAGAAAACTGTAGAAGGAATGACTAAAAATGAGTTATTCTTCACTTTCTAGCTTAACCATTGATTGTAGTTTGACCACGAGTTAATGGA
Source organism: Taxus wallichiana var. yunnanensis (assembly GCA_018340775.1). Taxonomy (NCBI): domain Eukaryota; kingdom Viridiplantae; phylum Streptophyta; class Pinopsida; order Cupressales; family Taxaceae; genus Taxus; species Taxus wallichiana. Next base: position 921,809,988 of record CM031240.1, on the reverse strand, counting down.
AGATGAATTAAAAGAAATATTTTCTCAACGGTGAAATTTTATTTCCCATCATTTCCCAGGAAAAATTTACAATATGTGAAAATAAAGGTTCTTTGAGTAAGATGATGACAATTGTCATCCTATGGTGTAATGTGAGGGAGATTGAAAAAATAGTTTGAGCGCCTTGAGCATGACGAAGGTCAGTCACATGGGTGACTAGACGAGGGGGATTGCACAGGGTGTAATTTTTATCCCCTATGCCCCCTTCGGAAAGGGACAAGAGGAACACAAAATTTTTCTTTGAGTAATATGTTGGCATGTGTCAAGATCGGGTGCAATGTGCATAATGGAGAGAAAGTCAATCAAGCTCTTGAGGGTTAAAAAATAGTCGCATGGAGAACCTTAGAAGGGGATTTCTCATGGGAGACATTTTATGTCTCCAATACCCCCTTGGAAAAAGGGATAAGAGGTGCAAAAAATTGTGCTTTGAGAAAGATGATGGCACTTGGCGAGATCTCAGTGTAGTGAGTGATGAGGGTTTAGCCGAGCTTAAGCACCTTGTGGTCTTGAGGAGGAGGGTCGTATGGGGGACCAGAGAGAGGGGAATGCTCATGGGTGCCATTTTTTCCCATATGTACCCTTGGGAAAGGTAAAGAGGGACTCAAAGCAATTCCATTGAGTAAGAATCTGCCATGTGGTAGTTGAAAAATTGGCTAAGTATGGGATCAACTCACTTTGCACTAGTGAAGACTTGAATTTTTTATTCTAGGAGATTAGAGAGGTATTTTGAGGTGAAATTTTATATGATTATGAATCCAAAAAACCTTATAAAATAAATTAAATAGTTTTTATAAGCTAATTCTTCATGTAACTCCAAAAATCCTCCTTTTCTTAGGGAAAGCTAGGTGCCTGTAAAATATGGAAATGTTTCAACGAATCCTTAGGCCTTGTGAAAATATGATTCTACCACCATGAAAAATATTATCAAAAATTTCCGTTTCCTATTTTATTTCCTCCTAAATCCATGGAGAGGGATTTGGGAAGGATTTGGAGCGAATTTTCACATTTGGCTTAGTTGTCATGTTTCAAATTTTGAATTTTTGGGCTAGAAAAATGCATGACAACAAGAATGTTGGATCCAAATTATCCTTTTTTAATTTGAAGGGGATCTGACAGGAAATGAAATTTTATTCGGGGTTAGCAGAAAAATATTGAAAACAATATTCAAGTTTGTGTCCCGAGCTCGGAAGCTATCAAGTAAATAATTGGGAAGATTATTTGAATCGGAGGGCCGTTTAAGGGTAAATGTAAAAATTGTTACAATGGTTGTGGGTCACCTATTGATAATCTGACTAGATAAGGAAATGGAAATTGATATGGGGCATAAATGGATTTGGCCTAACCATATGGTGGGCATGGTGGAATTTGTGTACCATTTTATCCTTAAATCATGGCCATTTTTATTAGGAGAAAGAGTGTTTCGAGTGGGGCTGATCAATAGGGTGAGTTTTATAGAGTTGGAAAAAGGTTTGAAATACTATTGGGTTTTGTGGATATGATGGTTTAGTTTTAAAAATTAAGGAATCCTAGGTTTTATGTATCCTTTTCTTTGATTTGGAAGCACTTAGGGTGCATCTAAAACAAGATCCTTTGTGGTGGGAATCCCTTCTCATTTCGGAAGAAAATTTTATGAATGAATCACAGATGGTGTCAACCAAAGTAGGGATGAGATCAAACTTTGCTGCTCTCTGGAGACAAAGTTTAATGTCGAGGTAGAAGTGATCTCGATCTGTATGACTCAGAGATTGAATGTGTTGGAGCCGGTTTGTTTTAGCCATGTTTTTCCATTATATCATTCTCTAGGGTTCAATAATAGCTAGGATTTTTAGATAATATTGTATCAAGATTAGTCTCTTGTAGTAAATTGAGCACATTTGGATAGGATAATAAAATCTATGTTTTGATATGTAAAGGAAAGAAACCCTTCAACCCTTGTTTATCTATAAAAATATTAGTGAAATCACTTGTAGAAGAAAAGCTAATAAGATATGAAAAACATTTTTAACGACTTAAATGAAATAGCAAGATGTCTATTGTTTTTGAAATGATGAAAAATATTAATTTTAGACCTACTATGAAAACATTTTGTCTAAGAACATCTAATACCAACAAGAAAAATCTATTGTAAAAATTTTAATGAATGCATACCAATCAATAGGTCCAACATCACTTCCCAAAGATAGTAATACTACTCGACGTGTTATTACATTAAATGTAGTAAGTAAAACAACAAAGAAATATTGTTTAATTAGGAAAACAAGTAGTGCATTAAAAATATGAAAACACTATTGAAAGCTATTGAAAGACGTGAAAGAGTTGAAGATCCCAATAAAAATAAATTATGGGCATTCTTTGGTATACTCCCATGGAAATATAGAGACATAGTTGAAGAATTAAAGAATTTTGGAAAACTAATACAAGGGTTTTACCTAATGAAAAAGATGTTTTAAAAAGAAGTATTGGTTCTCAAAACCGTGAATCACATCTTAATTTTTTTGATATGACACAAACACAATTTTATAATAGTTTAAAAATATTTATCCCGAAATACAAATTATTCAAAGGTATTTTTAAATGGAAAAAACTTGTTTATGTTAAAATAAATCACAATTCCATCAGAGCGACGAACTACTTGTTGTTGTAAGGAAGAAACATATAGATTCATAACTAATCTATCATTCTACATTGTATGCTACATTCATATCTATGAAAGAACAAGCTTTAAATAGTAATCATGATTGAATCAATAACATACACTACTCGATTACACACATAGGAATGACACTTAGATTCAACCAATATCTTCCATCTATTAATAAACACAAAAGCTCCTTACAATAATGTCAATCTATACCAATGCGCATATGGATCTGATACAATAATTCAGTCATATGTGTATATCTCTATATCTCATACATCCATCCTCATCACTATGTACCTCACATCATATATATATCATCATCATATATATAGGGTGGGGACTTTCCCTTCACCACTTATCTATTCCAAAAATAGGCCATATGCTATTAATAGCCATGCACATCATTCACATAGGCATAGCCACACATGCAAGTGTGCTATCTATAGGCCTCTTATAGTTAACTGAAGTGTCAATCCTATTCTTAGCTCATCTCCATGCAAAATGCTTTGATCCGATCCTCCAAAAATAGACAATGCATGGCACGCATGTCTCTACATCATTGGTGTGTTCCATGCCATCTTCTAAAAATAGGTCATCATGCTCAAAATCAGCTAAGTCCTGAATGTTGAACTTGCCTTCCGCGCACGGGTCCTTCCTATCCTCTCCGTGCCCTTGATCCTGGCCTTCTCTCCCATGTGGACTCCTTGTGTGTTCTCTAACAAGTATTCTCTTATCAACATTACCCCACACTAATCTCATTGTCATCCCGACAATGGGTATTCCTCCAAAAATTGAAGTAAAGAATAGAATAATGGAAAGAATAAGAATGAAAGAATGTAGACAAATAAAGAATTTTTATGAGACAACCTCCTCTATATCATTTTGCAGTATCAATTCTGGATACTCCTCCTTTATTTCGGCCTCCAAAACCTGCCATTTAGTGAGTGCTTGTTCTACTTTTTCTGGGATGTCCACAATGGATTCCAACTCATCCCTCACAATCTCTCCCTTTTCATTCTACAGAACCAACACAAATTGGACATTGATGTCATTCTTCCTTCTAAAAGATCCATCTTCTACACAATTAGCTTCCCAAGCTCTTCCAGTTGAGTCTTGTGCGGCTCTTGTGTTGTTGCTTAGGGCCTCTGCTTCTACTTAACTATTGACAATCTTTACACATGCCCATGTCTCATCCTTCATTGCTTTCTAGACCTCATTGTTTTCTTCTAGGGTCTTTATGTTGATAAGCACCTCTGGAGCTATGTAGATATTTAAAGCTGGTCTACTTTCTTCAATACTTCTTGTAACACTTGCAAGACCCTTCATAAGATGTAATCTTTCACATCACTAACACTTTCTCTCATTCTACATCTTGCTCTAACTTCCTTGGCATTGTCATGCATAGAGGTTCATCTTCAAGTACCAAGTCCACCAACTTTCCCACATAGTGTATCATTGAAGGAAACATCTGTGGTACCTTGGCCTCCAAGTGTGGCCTTGCTCTGATGACATTGTCCCCAATCTCCTCTGTGATGTTGATAAATACTTCATTCTTCTTCTTGCGTGAAGTCCCTCTCTTGTGTTATGTGTGTATCTCTGCATCCTTTGTCTTCATCTCCTCATGCACAAACTCTGATTGTTGCAGCTTTGTCCATGTTTCTTCTAGCCACTTCAGCAGAAACCTTCACCAATGTGTTGCTTACCTACTCATCTGACATGACAGTAGGCTTTACTGTCATGTGTCTAGCTTGGGGTGCCTTCTTCAGCCATCTCAAAATGCATGACTCTTCACATACATCAAATTCAGGCTCATCCATGTGGGTGTGCATTGACCATGATAGTTGCTTTCAGAGTGCACATAGTCACCATATCCTCATCCATTAGCTCCCAGCCAATAAATCCTTCTGTGTTATCGTGCTCTAGAAGTGGGCATGAAAAATTTTACCTGCATCCTCTGCATACCCCATGGCTGGTGGAATGTGCTCCCCACTTGTTCTTCTAGACCATTGTTGCTTAGGGACTTTAGCTTCCAAATTTGGCACTTGTGTCTCCATGTCCTAAACATTCTCTGTAGCTTGTCTCCTCTGGTCTCTTCTCATCCTCTTCTCTTCCCTTTGATTCCTCACCTGTTTTCTTCTATGTTCTCTGGAAGTGTAGGAGAATTAGGCACACTTTCCTCTAACTCTTCCACCTCCTCATCTAACTTTAGTTTCCTCCTTCTTTGCATGGTTTCCTCCTTCTGTGGAGAGAGTTCTGGGTGATCTGTGCACCATGGTTGGAGTAGCACCTTGGGTCCTTGTTCTCCTAAACACCTTTTAAATCTTGTGCTCCCCTTGGACTGCATTCAAGTCCTCATCATCCCCCTCTTGTGGCTGAGGTGGTGTAATGGCATGCTCTCTTCACCCTTATTTGTAGGATGTCTCCTACCTCTATGCTCCAAACCACCACTATCTTCACGCTCCTCCTCCTCATCCTCCACTTCAATTGGCTCTGTGGGCTTAGGCACTTTGGGATGTTCTCCATTGTATGCTTTCCCTTTGGTGGTGCTAGAAGTGTGAACTCACCTTCCACATATTTGTTATTCTCCATCTTTGGCTTCAGTGAAGATACACCAATGCTGCCCCTACATCTACTACAGACCAGACTTATTGGCTTAATATTCAACACCTCTGAAATGATCCTCTCGGTGAAGGCACTTCTTCCAGGATACACATACTTCTTTCTCAACGTGTGGTAGTCACAGTCTACCTTATCTACATTGAATACCAGTCGGTGCATGTGTCTATAAATCTATGAACAGATGCTTGGAAATACCTTGCAGTGAATGCGTAAGGAAATTTACACCAAGGGCTCTAGACTCCATCTTTCATTGGGAAGCACATGTGATATAGAAATGCTGATATACAAAAAACTAGACTTGTGTCCCTACTACTGATGGTAGGTCCTTTGGGATGCGCCACTCTTCTCCAAATGCCACGTGGAGCCTGTCATACCATTTCTCCACCCTTTGCTTTATGTCATCTATCATGGCCCCTTTACATAGATACTTACTTGAACCTTTCAGTTGGTGACTTATTCTCCATGGGGTATTCCCATACTTTTTTTTCCCCATCTGGTACTCCAATTTCCATGAATACTAGTGATAGTAGAACAACCCCAAAGCTGATCTTCCCTCCTGTGCATGCTTCCTCGACTATTTGTTCTACAATATAGCCTACAATATTGTAGATTGCTCCTTCTGACATCTTACGTGCAAACATGTAACCACATAGTATTTACCTGTGACCACCACTCCTGATCATTCAACTTTGTAACAAGGTGTGTTGCTTCTTGCACAACTAGACAGTTCTTCAATTTTCTATATCCATACCACGTGGACCCTTTAGGTATCCCAACTCTTGTCTAGTCTTCAAGATCATGGCTTTATCTCTGATGAGATCATTCTTTATGTCCTCTCCTGTGGCCTTCAAACTTATAATTGATGAGATAAGCACAGATGAGATTCTAACTCTGCGTCCTGCAAAGTAGAAGAAGTCCTCATGCACTCTTCTCATGAGCCACTGATACAAGGGCTCATACTTCCCAAAATATGGGAGCTCATATAATTGGTAGACCCCAATTCTCTTCAGAAGCTTCTCACCTACATCATCAAAAATGGCATGTCATCCATTGTATGCTTGTTCATCCTAGCAGTGAGCAAGGAATCGAGCTCCTTCTTGTTCTCCATGGTCCTGTGATTGTATTCACTCACTTTTCTCTTTCTAATGGGTGAATCCCACTCCTGGCCAATGATGACTCCTTCTGGATATTGCATTTCTAAAAAATGGCTTTTGGGTGCCATCTCTTCTTCCTCAATGACCACCTTCTTCTTTTTTTTTTTTTGCTACTGCAGATGCCTTCTTGGGTGCCATTTTTTTCCTTTGCAAACATCTCCTCTTTAACTCTACAAATTTTGTGAATCAAACCCTAGCTCGATTCAATCATGCCCTAGGTGGAAACTTTGTGCCCTAACTCCTCTCTACCTCCTTGCTTCACTCAAACCCTTCACCACCGGGGACGTAAGCTTCTTTTCACACAGATCTGTTTATCACGCTTGGTTTCACACCCTTCACACCTTAACCCGATCACTCGGCTCTTCACAATTGGCTCTTTCCTCAAATTCTCTTAGTCATGCAATGGTAAAAATGAATCTACATCCCATCCTTATATAATTTTTTTCAAATTTTCAAATTTTGATGCATTTATTGCTCCTTCACCTACCAAATATCCTCTCATTTACTGACCAAATTCATTCTTTCCATGTGTACATCTTCACCCCAGCTATAACCTTCTAGCGCACCTTCCTACCCTCTAGTCACAGACTTCTCTTCATGCACCCCCTTGCACCCGAGTACCTCATCACTTGTACCTTCTCTGGTAGTTATCATGGCCTCCACTTACCTCACGTTATATTGTCCTTTCATTCATCTCCATCCTTGGTCACTTTTGAGAAGCAATCTTCTTTTGACTTAAAGCACACACGTAGTAGCTTATTCCTTTCACCTTTCAATTCCCATGGTCTTTTACTTGGATAACTACAACCACCCCACACTAAAGGTATGTGCAGTCCTCTGCACATATAAACATTCTTCACATAGTAATTAGCTTCATGCGTGCAAGTGCACTTTACACAAGAACAACAACTAAATTGACAAAGCATAACGACAATGAAGGAAATACATTAAGGAAATACATAAGGAAACCTAATCTAAATGGAAACTTACCTTATTACAAACACCAAGAAGTCTTATTTATAGTAGGGCTTCAGCCTACTCCCATTAAAGTAACTGGGTAGCCATGTTCCATCAAGTGCTTCTAACTGAAAGCACTTGTTTCAAGTATGTGAGTGATGACATACGGCCCCAACCAATGTACTTTGAGCTTTCCTGGATGGCACAAGAACTTAGAGTCATAAAGAAGTACCATTTTTCCAATCTCAAACTTCTTATCCCTTATGTTTCTATCATGCCATGCCTTCTTCTTGGCCTTTTCCTACTTCTGACTCCATCGTGTTATGGCTCATCACTCATCCAGTTGAATCATCTTCTCGATACACTCTTCTAAATCATGTTCATCAGCTAGACCTCCAGCATGTAAATGCACAAAAGAAGGTAACATAAATTCTATAGGGAGAATGGCTTCCATGCCAAACACCAGCTGAAATGGTGTGGCTTTGTTCAATCTCTTATAAGTTGTTCTATATGCCCAAAGAATAATGACACTTTGTCATCCCAATCCTTTCTTCCAACATCACAAATTTTTTGTCAAAGTCTAGCTCAAAATCTTGTTGAAAGCCTCAATAGTTCCATTTTCCTGAGGATGGTAGGGTGTAGTTTTATGGTGTGCAACCATAAACTCATCTAATAGGATCTGATTGTCTCATTCAAAAGTGTGTACCCCTATCACTTGTCAAGCTTAAAGGACATCCATATCTTGTAAGAACATTCTCCCATAGAAACCTAGCCATTGTAGCTATTGTATAGTCCTTTGTAGGTGTTGCTTCTTACCCACCGTGTGAGATAATCTATGCAAGTAATGATATAGCGTGATCCAGTCCTACGCGTGGCTGGTGAAATAGGTCCTACAAAGTCAATGGCCCATTTCTCAAATGGTTCTACACTAGTAATTGGTCTCAAAGGCATCTCATCTCTTTTCCTAGTTTTCCTAAGTGTTGACAATGATCACACACCTTACAATATTCTTTACAGTCTTTATACAATGTCTCCCACCATAATCCAACAAGTAGGATCTTCCGGGTAGTCACATCACCTATAATGGCCTCCTGCAATACCACCATGAGCTTCTTCCATAATATCCTTGCGCTCATGCTCTAATACACAATGGCATAATACTTCATCTCTTCCTAACTTGTAGAGGTCACCACTGATTAACATAAATGGTGCATACGTATATAGCAAAGTTGTTTCTTTTCTAATGCCTTCATTCCTTCTGGTGTTATACCAGTCCATGTAGAAAGACAACAATGTCTTCTAATTCTGATGGCACACATTGTAACCTATATAATTGTGCATCTAGGCATGGTTTCTTCAATTTTTGTGCTTCCTCTCTTGAGTTGATTCTAGATAGATGGTCTGGTCCAGAATTGCTTTTCCCTAGCTTCACCACAACTGTGAAATCAAACTCTTGAAATAAGAGTACCCATCTACATATGCACCCCTGTAAGATGGGCTTGTTTACCAAGTACTTCAATGCCATGTGATCTATATAAAACACAAATGGTGTTGCTAACAAGTATCTTGTCAAACTTGTGCAATGCATAGATCATGGACAAAGCTTCACGCTCTGTAGTTGTATAATTTTGTTCAGCAGGAGTCAGCTTCCTACTAGCAAAAAAAATTGGATGATCGATAATACCTTCTCTAGGTTGAGCTAACACACAATGCCAATGGCCATGCCAGAGGCATCCACATGCACATGAAATGGTTTATCCCATGAGGAAAGTAGAATGGGCGTGGTAGTAAGTTTCTCTTTTAATATCTCAAATGTGCGTTGTTGTGGTTCTCCCCAATAAAATGTACCTTTCCCCTTTAGTAACTCTTCCAAGGGTGCAACAATTTTGGCATACCCTTTGATGAATTTTCTATAATATCTGTATGACCTAAAAATCCACACCTCACTTTGACTGGTAGGTGCTTCCAGGCCTAAAATGACTATGAACCTTAGTTGGATCAATGAGAAAACCTTCCTTGCAGATTATATGTCCTAACAATATTCCAAATGGTGTGGAAAATATGCACTTCTTGATGTTCAAAGAGATACTCAACTATGTCTGCACCATTCAAACATTAAGCATAGATTGTCACAATGATCTTTCACAAGCCCATATATTGTCCAATCATCTAGGTAGACCTGTAAGAAGTTGTGAATAAAATCTTTGAATGCCTGAACAACTATGCGTGAGAATACAATACAGGCACACATTTTTCAATCCAAAAGGCATCACAGTATAGGAAAAACTACCCCATTCAGTAGTAAATGTTGTCTTTTCTTGATCCTCCTGAGCAATCCTAACCTGATGATACCCAAAAACCCATCTGTAAAGGAGTATATTTCACGCCCTGCAATGCCTTCTAGTATTTCCTCAGTGAATGGCATAGGGAATGGATCGGTGATGCATGCAACATTCAACTCCCTATAGTCTACACATATTCTAATTCATCCATCCTTCTTGATATTGATCACCATTGGGCTAACCCATTCTGACTCATCGAGGGGTTTGATAATTCCAGATTTCAACATTTTATCAATTTCTTCTTTTACCTTTTCACACAAATTAGGATTCATTCTATAAGGCCTCTTTCTAACTAGGCGTGCACCATCTTTAAGCTTTATCTTCATTTCCCCAAGTGATTTATGCACACCTTTAAGTTCATGATATCCTCATGGGAATAAGTCTTGATAATCCCTGAGTAACTCAATGATCTTTTCTACCTCCGAGTCGACCACCAGTAGTCTCCAATTATGGCCTCCTTAGGCTCAACCTCCAAACCTATATTCACCTTCTTTGTCTTCATGGGTTCGTGATAGGCACGTGTATCCTTGTCTGCACTGTCCAAGACCTCGCACACCCCTTGTGAATGTTCAATATCCAGGTTTCAATTTCCTCATCATCCACGATGTAAACCATCTTTCCCTTCTCTTTCTCAAGGCAAAGCACATTCAAGTAGTATGAAGTCCATTTCTTCTTCCTTCTCAAAATGCACTCTCAGACTCTGTCTCACCAAATAATTCTTGAATATGCTCTTCTACTTTTGCACTATCTCCCATGGTTAAGCGCTTGATAAATTTTAATGCCTCTTCTATTGGAGGTTGAGAAGAAAAGTAGTCAAAGGTCTGGATCATCCTTGCAGTCAAATTTTTCCAGTTTCCAGTCTCTCGATGTAGTTTTACATATACATACCAGGCACGTGTGCATCCTTGTAGCGTAGAGTACAATCTATGCACCCAGTGAAAGTGGTAATGCTTCTGTCCTGTCCTTGTCCAGAGTCTCTCACACTGCTGAATGTGATGTTGAACAGGTTGATCACCATGATAAGTGCATATCTACATAGGTGCATTGTTCCTTACAAACCTAATAGATAGGGTGATTCCAATCTCTTCCCATTCTATAAGATTATCTCTGTGGACTACCCACCAACGCATTGTTGTCCCATGTAAGGTATATACTAACATAGCTCTTCTCTTAATTTGATCTGTCCACTGTGTTTCCATGGCTTTCAAAAATGTAGGAAGATCTTCTGCCCCTATATACCAAGGTATTGTGCTACCTATCCATCGAATCAAACGAAGTCCATTCTTGCATGCAAACCACACTTTTTACTTCACCCCTACTAATTCATATGTACCATGAGCCCAATTGTCACAAGAAATACTCATAGTATCACTAATGGAATGAGAATCCTCCCATTGTAGGATGCCTTCTTTTGATGGCTCATTGACCTCTGGGTCCTGAATAACGCATACATAAATTTGGTTTAAGTCCTCCTCACTTAGAGGCTCAACATATGGTGTAGACTTCCCATCTGTCAATGGTATCACAACCCTTTCCTCCTTGTTCTCAAAGCTGATATACCCCTTATTGAATCTCAAGTCAGCATTATTCACATAACACCAAGGGCATCCAAGCAAGGCTGGAAAATTGTCTACTTCTGCAAGTGCTAATACCTCAAAATCCCCAGTGAACTTGGCCCCTTGTATGGTTATAGATGCATCCTTCAAAACTCCTATGGGAGTAGCCTTAGTCCGGTTTTCCATAAACAACACATTAGATGATGGCTGCAATGGAGGCCTCCCCATTTGTACCCATGCATCTAATGTAAGCACATTTACTTCCACACCTGTATCAATCAATATGTTGCTCAATAACCACCCATCCACAACAACATTCAGAGTAATTTCCTTGTCATAGTCAATGCTATCGGGGGAAATTTGCATGCAGGATCTACCATCTGGTTTCAAAACTTGTGCGTGGAGTGTTCCCCTTTAACCAACTTCCTAATAGTGGGATAATGTTCTCCTGGCACAACATTTTACACACTTCTCACAGATCATCGATATCAGTTTGGACTATCTCTGATGCTTTCTTCTACTCCTTTAAGTATTGTATCTCACCTCTGAAGATTCCTTAGCACTTCCATGGTATCTGGTAAACCTCCTTCTGATGAGCGGGATCTGGGTACCTTGCATGCAAAACCTCCTCCTTGGTGATCGTAGGCTTATGGTGCAATGCTTCTCTTGCACTCGTGTGTCCTTTAGCATGTGTAGTAATCTTCTTTATTTCAATGCCTCGGTCCTTCTTTATCTTGGGCATCCATTGATCTTCTACCACACGTTGGATTCTAACCATCCCGACGCCTTTGTTTTCTTGCTTATGCTGCTTACTCAGATGCTCATATAAGTTTGGGCACTCTTCATAGCTATGGTTCTTCCCATAAAAGAACATGTAATATTCTGAGGACATTCACACCTATAGTGGTCAGGAGATCCACACATATAACATGTTCCACAGGGAACTCACCTCTTCCTCCACCACGGCCTCATCCTCCATATCCACCATGATATCCACATCCCCTTCCACGACCTCCTTCAAAATGCCCCTCATTCTGTCATAGCAGCATTTGGATTATGATCCCATCTGGTGCTCATTCTTACCCTTAGAATTATCTTGTTACACTTGTCTCTGTCATACCCCAATGTCTATAGCATCCTGGATCTGACCAATCAACCAAAATCCTCAATATCATGGGTCATGGACCTACAAATCTTGCAAAAGCAAGATACATTCTTCCTTATCACATGTTGTAACAAAGGATAGTGACTAGCATCATGATTCAAATGACAGATCTCACAATCCAATAGTAATGAGCATATAGATCTATGAGGGAAACTATCCTTGGTGTGACCTTCCACTTCACAATCTATACACCAAATTCCTGAGCATGTTTCATGGGCTGAATTTGTTGATAGCTTCTCTAACTACTTTTCCATAGCTGTAATCTTGTGCCTCTAAGAATGGACTAACACCGCTAGTGTCAATGCTCCCAACTACCTCAACACAAAAGTTACTTCTAGTGCTTCACATGGATCAGTGTATGTCTTATGTGACAACACCCTTCTAAATGGTGTAATCAATCCTCCAACGAACCATTGTGCATGTTGGCTAGCATGAATATCATAAGATAGCTTAGATAGAAGTGTCTTAAAATGAGCATCATACTCACATACACTCTCAGTAGTGCCTTGCTTGATATCCTTGAGCACACTAATACTCTTTTGCTCAAACTCAGGGATATGGAACTCTTTCAAGAAAGCATCTTTCAATGTTGCATAATCCACACAAGTTTGATCAGGGTCAAACTTCCTATACCAGTTGTGTGCACATCCTGTAATGTAGTAGAAAATTGACTTTCCTTACGCTCAGCAGCCATGATCCCTTTAGCGCACCACAAGATTTCACACATATGCACATGTTTGGCAACATCCTCTATACCTCTATACTCTGGAGATGAAGAGACATCTCCATATAAATATTTTGTGGTTGTTGTGGACCTTGACCACCTGATCCAGAACCTCTTGTGTTCCCTCTACCTCTAGAACCACCAGATCCACCGAACTAGAACCACCTATACCTCCTAATCCTCCACCTTGTAGTGGGAATATGACTGTAGATGTACTCCCCATGTGCTCGAAGTAGTACTATACTTGAACCCCTACCATCTGTGAGGTAGTTCCACTTCCAGAGGTGAATCCAACATTCTACGTGCTCACATTCTATGTGGATGATGCACTAAGGATGTTCCTCCAAATATCATTGAAGTTCATCTATCCTGCCATTGATGTACTTGCTCCTTGACTTACTCCTGCTCTCCTACTTCCCAAATTAGCTTTTTGGTTACTTGTCATACTAGATACTGGAAAACCAAGTGCAAGGGCTAGGTCACCAGGTGGATTAAGATGCACACCCATGGTCTAGGTAGTCTCTGTTGGCACTTCTGTGTGAGGCCGAGGGGGATCTCTGTCATGTTTTCCAAGATGGGGAGTTCTTGATGCTCTGGCTCCACATCTTCTACGTGAGTGTAAATCCTTCACGAGCCATCTCTCTCCTCAATGCCATACTTTCTTGTAATGTAACATTGCTTCTCTATCTCCCTCTCACATGCCTCATTAAACTTAAGCCACCTTTCCTCTCTCTACCTCTCTGCCACTAGGTCTTCCATCTTTCACCAAACCTATTCCTTCCCTCATGCATGGTGAAGTTTAGTTAGCCATCGGTTTACTCTCCAGGTTCAAAGTTACCATCAAGATCTTGATCACCAGTGGGATACCTCACAAATATACTCCTCTTGGATACCAAAAAACTAGAATTCAGCTACCTCCGGGAAAGAGTACGTCAAAATTGAATATTCCAGAATATAACTATTTAGAACACCATGAAACCACGTATCCATAGTGTGAGTCCAGATCAAATCAGCATCATAAAGGGCCTGAAATTCTTCCTATGTCCAGACAAGTGTGTGATACCTCCAATTCCATTGAGATGCATAAGCAATAAGCCACTCATATAATTCTACTGGAAAGATGGTGAAAAATCTCTCATATAAGTTGTCATATAGATTTTGTTCTACCCAAGTGTGTGCATTAAACTCAGATCCACTGCTTTGAACCATCCATGCATATTCTTCCTCCAGATCATGTATCCATTCCTCAATACTTGCTAGAGTTAACTAGTACGTCTTCATCATGAACCATCCTAAAAACAACTGAAAAAGAGGTCCCGGAAATGGAACCAATGATGCAGCCTAGAATTTACTAGATAACTCCCTAGATGCGCTTGGCACATCACTCATCCTAGACTGAGCACTCACCCAAAGCACTGCAAAAGGTACCAGGTCCCTCTTTAGGGTTGTTGTAGTAGGATGTTAGCATGATGAAGGAAGAAACACATAGATTCATAACTAATCTATCATTCTACATTGTATGCTACATTCAGATCTATGACAGAACAAGCGTTAAATAATAATCATGATTGAATCAATAACATACACTACTCGATTACACACATGAATGACACTTAGATTCAGCCAATATCTTCCATCTATTAATAAACACAAAAGCTCCTTACAATAATGTCAATCTATACCAATGCGTATGGATCTGATACAGTAATTCAATCATATGCGTATATCTCTATATCTTCATACATCCATCACACTCTATATACTTACACTATGTACCTCACATCATATATATATATAGGGTGGGGACTTTCCCTTCACCGCTTATCTATTCCAGAAATAGGCCGCATGCTATTAATAGCCACACATCATTCACAGGCATAGCCACACATGCAAGTGTGTTATCTATAGGCCTCTTATAGTTAACTTGAAGTGTCAATCCTATTCTTAGCTCGTCTCCATGCAAAATGCTTTGATCTGATCCTCCAAAATAGACAATGCATGGCGTGCACATCTCTGCATCGTTGGTGTGTTCCACACCATCTTCTAAAAATAGGTCATCATGCTCAAAATCAGGCTAAGTCTTGAATGTTGAACTTGCCTTCCACGCGTGGGTCCTTCCTGTCCTTCCACGCCCTTGATCCTGGCCTTCTCTCCCACGCGGACTCCTTGTGTGTTCTCTAATGCAATCACAATACTACAACTCTATTCAAGTTTCCATATTTGTGCATATAGCATTCACTCATGCTATCGACAACACAGAGGAAGACACAAAGATATTGAAGGAGCATCATTTCTATATTAGTGATGATTGTACACATTCTACAGAGTTCATGTAAGTTTTCTTTGAGATATTCTAT
This sequence comes from Taxus wallichiana var. yunnanensis, assembly GCA_018340775.1. Lineage (NCBI taxonomy): Eukaryota > Viridiplantae > Streptophyta > Pinopsida > Cupressales > Taxaceae > Taxus > Taxus wallichiana. Next base: position 921,794,434 of record CM031240.1, on the reverse strand, counting down.
GGTAATTTGAGTAACAAAAACATCATATTTGGTCAACACATCATATGGTCAGATAATTGTACATCACAATTCAAGAATTCATGAATGTTCTACTAGTTGAGAAGGATGTATAGGATGAATTGTGTTCAAAATATTTATAATTCCATTGAGGTTAGGCATGGAAAAGGAGAGAATTATGGTGCATGATCATTTATTAAAAGATCCCTAACAAGAGAAGAGTTGAAGTAAAAGATGGTGCAAAGTTGACCGATGCAACATCCATAATGGAATGGTGTAACTAAACAATGGGTCTAGGTAATGATGGTACAAGCAAACGGTTCATAGGATTTATTGGTTGGTAGGATAAGATACCTTAGAAAAATGTGAAGATTGTTTTACACTAACGGGATCTAGTGAGTTGCACTCTTTTAGAAGTTCAAATTCATGTTCATGGACTATTCATACAAGGAAGAATCCATTTTTTATGTTCATGTACATATCTTTTTGGGCTGAGTATGATTCGAAAAGAATGGGTCAATGAATGGTGTTGTAGAAAATTACATCCACTTGATACATATCAACCTCCATGAGCTCTACAACTCAATGAAAAAATCATTAGTTGACTTTGACCATATATTAGATCTAGTGCAACTAGGTATTATAGGTACATTATTTTGTTAAAATTAATATTTTTTCTCATTATGTAGCTTATTTATGAATCATTTATTGAAATTAAATATTATTTTACAATGTAATGTAGGTTATGTTTATGCGATTGTTGCAAATAAATAATAAATAAGGAACACATTATTTTTGTTTCATTGTGTTAAGGGAAAAAATAAATTGATAGCCTTGATCATAGATGGAGAAGGCCTAGAGTATCCTATGGGCCTGTGGTTGTTACTAGAATATGGATTAGAAGATACACAATAAATAAATCCAATGTGTGGTTGTTCAAGGACTTTGACACTCATAAAAAGATTATTCATTATTCTCACTTTCTTTTTGCATATAATGTTCAATTGATCAAATATGGTGGGAGACTGTGTAATAAGAACATGTGGAAATTTATTGAGTCTGACCATGAAGCAATACTAAACACCCTAAATATTAGATCAGACCTATATGGTTCACCGGATTGAATTGGTACAATGACACATAAGTTTTATAGTTGATAAGTACTATTGTCAAATTCAAAATTTTTGTGTGTTTGCTTACTTTTTTATTTAATATTATTTATTTATATCACTACTAATATCATTAATTAATGTAGGTTAGTGGTTCAAAAAATCTTCCACCTTCACATGGTTGAGACCATTAGTAAATAAGGTATATTCTTGAAGTGAAGAGAATTTATTATCTTCTTCAAAATGATCCTTTGATTCAATTTATTTTAGGACCTTTGGTTTTAATCCTCTGGTCACTTGATCTTATTATATTAGTAGATGCATATATATTATATATCAATATAAAGAAGATAGAGAAAGAGTGAGAGAGAGATATATGGAGAAGGAGAGAGAGGGAGAGAGGAGGAGGGAGGGAGAGAGAGAGAGAGAGAGAGAGAGAGAGAGAGAGAGAGACCATATTATATGAAAATGCTCTTTTTAACAAGAAAACATTCTCATTTCACCACCTATATTGTATGAAATTTCTTTTTGAACATTTTTTTAACAAGAACACATTCTCATTTTATCATGTGTATTGTATGAAATTGCTCTTTTGAACATTTTAAAAACTCTTACACATTCTCATTTCGCACTATGACGTAGTCGGGAAGGACCGAGATGGTTAGGTAGTAGAACGACACCTCCAATAACATCTAATGGTCCACCTCGATGTGTACACACAATCAATTCATGCCATGAGGTGTTGAATCTAAAATATCACCCTAGATGCCCTAAAACTAATGTTAATTATATTTTTGGCCATATTTCATTCAATGTAACTAAGAAAATGGGTGGGATAAGGGAGAAATGGAGTAAAGGTTTTTAGATGGACCAAATACCCATTTATAGGTTCGGACGATACATTCCCAGTGTCATGGTTTGTAACAAATCACCCATCAAATTTTTCTGTAAATTTTACATATAGGGCACTTAAGAGACATTGTCAAATTGATGTATTTAAGAAGGACCACTGGAATAACACATCCAATAACATCTAATGGACCACCCAAAAATGTGGGTGCCTTTGGTGTGGTGTCACAAGGTGCCGATTGAAAAATATCACCTTAGATTCCCTGACATTGATAATAATTTAAGGTTTTTTCCACATTTCATTCACCATGACCATGAGAAAATGGACCACATTTACATCTGTATGTTTAGATGAGACATTCCTAGGTGTTATGGTTTACAAGAAATTTCTCGTCAAAGTTTGCCTACTTTTTTTCTCTCATGGCACTTAAGAGACACCACCAGGATCGATGTAGCTAGGAAGGACCGAGATGGTTGGAAATGGAAAGACACCTCCAATAGCATCTAAAACCCCACTCCGAACATGTAGGAGCCATCGAGTTTGGTGCCACGAGAATGTGGATTGCAAAATATCACCCTAGATGCCCCCGAAATCGATGTTAATTGAAGGTTTTACCATAATTCATTCAATGTGACTATGATAAAATGGGTGTGATATAAGAGAAATAGAGAGAGGCTTTATAGAAAGATCATATGCCCATATGTAGGTCAATATGAGACATTCTTAAGGTGCCACGGTTTAGAAATCACCCATCAATTTTGTCTACTTTCTCTTTGGGTAATTAATAGACTCATCGAATCAATGTAGGCAGGAAGGAACTAAGACAATTGGGAAATGGAATGAAACCTATAATATCAAATAATAGACCACTCAAACATGTGAGTTCCATCGGTTCGGTGACATGAGGTTCCAATTACAAATTATTTCTAGATTCCCTTACACTAATGCTAATTGAAGGATTTTCCATATTTCATTCACTATGATCGCAAGAAAATGGGCGGAGATGGGAGAAATAGAGAGAGGAATTTTAGATAGATCCAAATTCCCATCTATATGTTCATATTAGACATTCACAAGTGTCATGGTTTTCAAGAAATTTCATGTCAAAGTTTTTCTATTTTTTTCTCTTAGGGCGCGTAAGAGACATTTCAAGATCGATGTATCCAAGAAGGACTAGGGTGGTTGGGAAATAGAAAAATAGATCCAATAACTTCTAATGTACTACCTATATGTGTGAGTGCCATCAATTTAGTGCGTGAAGGTGTCAATTGTGAAATATCATTCTAGATGCATTAAAATTGATGTTAATTGAAGGTTATTTCCACATTTCATTCATTGCGACCACGAGAAAATGGTTGGGATATGGGAGAAAAAAAGAGATTGTTTTTTATATAGACCATATTTCCATCTGTAGGTTCAGATGAGATATTTCCAGTGACATGGTTTGCAATAAATAACTGTCAAATTTTCCTACTTTTTCTCTCAAGGTGGTTAAGAGACATCATTAGACTAATGTTTCCGGAAGGTTAGGCCTAGGAATGACACCTCCAATAGAGTCTAATGGATCACTCATATGTGTGGGATACCATCGGTTTGGTGCCATGAGGTGTCAATTGAAAAATATCACCATAGATGCCTTGAAATTAATGCTAATTAATGTTTTTGCTACATTTCATTTGCTGCATAAAAATGAGTGGGATATGGGAGAAATTGAGAGGATTTTGTAGATAGACTAGATTCCCATTTATATTTTCAAATGATACATTCCTCGGTGCCATAGTTTTTGATAAATCACCCGTCAAAGTTAACCTAATTTTTACTCTCACGAAATTATGAGAAATCGTTGAACCAATGTAATTTGAAAAGGATCGGGATGGTTAGGCAATATAATGACACCTCAAAAACAACATCTACCAGCCCATTCAAATGTGTCAGATCCATCGATTCAGTACCCCATGAGATGTTGATTACAAAATATATCTCTATAAGCCCTAAAACTAATGTGAATTGAAGGTTTTTGCCACATTTCATTCACTATGACCGTGTGAAAATGAGTGGGAGATGGGAGAAATGGAGAGAGGATTTTTAGATAGACCAAATTCACATTATAGGTTTAGATGAGACCTTCCCAGTCACATTTGTAATAAATAACTTGTCAAAGTTTTCCTAATTTTTTTCTCATGGGACTCAAGAGACATCGTTGGAATAATGATGAAAGACCAGTTCTTCCAATAACATCTAACATCCCACCCAGAAATTTGGGCACCATCTCTTCCCTAAATAACTCCCTCTCTCTCTCCTCTCTCTTTTCCTAATTTTCTCTCTCTCACTCTCTATCGACTCTCTCTCTCACTCTCTCACTCTCTCTTTGGACATCTCTTCACTCTCTCTCTCTCTAATGTAGTTCTCTCTTTTGAAGGACTCTCTCTCTCTCTCTCTCTCTCTCTCTCTCTCTTCTCTCTCTCTCTCTCTCTCTCTCTCTCTCTCTCTCTCTCTCTCTCTCTCTCTCTCTCTCTCTCTCTCTCTCTCTCTCTCTCTCTGGGTCTCTCTCTCTCTCTCTCTCTCTCTCTCTCTCTCTCTCTCTCTCTCTGACTCATCTCAATCTCTCTCTCATCTCTCTCTCTCTCATCTCTCTCTCTCTCTCTCTCTCTCTCTCTCTCTCTCTCTCTCTCTCTCTCTCTCTCTCTCTCATCTCTCTCTCTCTCTCTCTCTCTCTCTCTCTCTCTCTCTCTCTCTCTCTCTCTCTCTCTCTCTCTCTCTCTCTCTCTCTCTCTCTCTCTCTCTCTCTCTCTCTCTCTCTCTCTCGTATTGGCATTGAAATTATATTATTATTGAGATCCCAAGAAAGTGGATGACATTGGCATTGAAATTATAATATTATAATTGATGGCATTGAATTATTATAATAGTGGCTAAATTGTATGTTAGTTGTATATATTTTAATACCCATGTTCAAAACATAAAAATAAAATAAAACTAGTAATACATGTTAGCATAACATACATATGGAATCATATTAATCTACTTAGATACATATAAAGAGTGCTTGATCCACTATACAAGTTTGACAACAAATATTTTTGTCTCGTATATTATATTGATTTTTGAAATCCATGATGGCATATAAAATTTGAACAAAATGAATGTCTAAACAAATCCATATAGGCATACAATGATATACATCAACAAAATACAAATCTACACCTATATGCCATGAAGAATACATACAAAAATGCATATACATAAAAACCATGGGGTATTATCGAACAATCTAAGGACCGTTAGGAAGATGGACCAATCTCATAAGTGGGATGTCCCTTCTGCGATAAGGCCTCCTACACTCAAGGGATGATTGTAGCTCCACCTATTAATATAAATAACAAATATACACATTAAAATAACTAATAACATATAAAATGACATTAATTACAAATAAATATTCACGGTAATCTCATAATCCCTTGGAATCATCATCTTCCTCTCAAGATCAACCTCGAGGAAAACTCAATGACAAGTGCATGAACTTGAGTTATCACCTCCTCTTGTGGTAACCATGATGAATAAAATTAGAATACATATGAATGTCATTTATTTATACTAAATGATGTTATTTAATACAAACAATTCATTGTGAAAATTACATTATTATCTCATACATGTGTAAGAGGCACAACATACACTATTCCCATAACAACTCCAACATCTAATTATCGTCGAATGCCAACAAGAGACTCTAATGACATCATCAACTAAAAACAAGAACAAGGTTACACACATACAAGTTACATGACATTATCTGCATACATTAAATATAGTTCATTATCTTCATAAATGATGATTAAAAATACTAAAACTCACATTAGTAAATTTCCCGACATCACTCATACCGACATCCTCGGATGCTTAAAGGTCCATAGGCTTCCCATTCAACATCAAATTGTCATTTTAAGATAACATCTCTATATGGAAAACAAATTAACACAAAATATTTACTAATTTATTACAAATTTAGACATGAGGGGTTGTCGTGCCCACAAACAAATGTGAGGAAGTGGAATGTGATACTGGATGTGTAGTTTGACCCTAAAAGTTTATAAAAATACACATGACTCGTTAATTTTCATTCATAATGAATTAATATTGTTAATTATAAAATTTAGTATAAAATATATATACTAAATTACATTTAACTTCATGTAAAATTACTTGTTGGTCAATACCAAAGGTTGAATCTAGTAGATCATCTATGATGATGATAGTGTCCAACACAGAATCACAACGTGTCTCCTCCAATTGAAAACCATGCTCATCATCTTGTGGAACAATCGACTAGGTTGTGGAGCATCCTGACTAGGCTATGGAGAAGCCTCACTAGGTTGTGGAGTATTCTCACTTGGTTGTGGAGAATCTCATCAACCACATAGGTTCCTAGACTCCCATAATCATGATAAACTATGTTATATAATGTTTGATGACTTGAAGGACCATACTAGGAGAGATGGGTGCCATGTTGAAGTAATGAATGTGTCAATGAACTAATAGACTTGAATATCTTAACTTCCATGATCTCCTTCAAAAATGAAGGAACTGAAACATGTTGAATAGATGGGCAAGTAAGGGGTTTAAATGGTCAGTTCTACAAATGTTTTCCCCCTTATATCATGTGTAAAGAATTTTCCTATACCTTAGAACTCTTGAATATTAGAATAGTTTGGTATTTTGTTGAGGATGAACTCACAATAGAGTTTCCTCAAGAAATATTATGGTACCTCAAAATTTTTGCAAGGTAGTTAGTCAAAACCATCCACTATCTATCCCAAAAAAAAATTTTTATCCCCTCATGGTCACACCAATGGATCAGAATATTCTACAACTCAATAGTAAGGGTGCATTGATTTTGGGGTCAGTGAATAAAGCACACACTTGTCTTTGGTGATTTTTTTCCTTCACCGCATCGTAAGACAATTTTTCTACATAAAATTTGTGACAATTGGTTTTTTAACCCTCCCATGTGCTTATTTGACCCATCACATTATCAATATTAGATATTAATGACTCTAATGATGATGCAAGATTTTGCAATGGGTACTCATGGCATTGGGGTTTCTTAGGGTATTTATTAAACCTTGAATTTGAGCTTTATTATTTTGAATCTCCCTAAAAGGTTTTCTTGGGTATTAGGAGGATGTATAGGATTAAAGGAGGTGTTTCATGTAGGTTTTTTTCACTCGGTCTAGGAAATGGAGGGTTTTCATGTGAAGAGATTGGATCCACTAAAAATTTAAAAAAGCGAATCAGAACAATGCAAGAAAAACTAAGTTTAATGACTAAAATTACTCTAAATTCAATTAAATCTCACCTTCTGGACTCTTTGCCCTAGTTGATTCATTCTCGAAACAATAATTTAGCTCTAGAAACCTTCTCGCATTATTCCTTGCTCACATTTTTACACAAAATAATTTTTTTCTAGGAAAAATGAAATGGGAGGTCTCATCCAATACTTGGTATTCTTTTTCTTTAGGAATCATAATGCGCTCACGTGTTATAACATTATAACACAGTGTGTTATGGCTTGTAATTCCAAGTTGTAATGCACTGTTATAATGCACTCATTTTTAGTGTTGTCGTGGTATAACATGATGAACCATAACACAAGTGTGTTATGGTCCAAATAGCCAAAAAATAGTTTTTGACCACTTTTTGGTCCCCCATCTCCATGCACATGCCCAAATAAAATAATAAAAGAGATCATTGTAGAAATATGGTCTATATAATGAAAACTAAATTTGTAGAAATATGTAGATCATAGGGATCCTCCAGGTCAAAAACATATAACTTCATCAAATCCGAGCATTTTGTGTGGAATGTAGTCATCTCATCAAACTAGACCTTGACGAACAAAAACATGTTTATTTGTGTCCAAAATGTAATTTTGGAAAACCATATTACTATAAACACATGGTAAAATGCATTGTGCAAAAAAATTTGGCTCCTTGACTACACCTTGCACTGACCATTGGTAAGCACAATCTTCCCTCAATCATCAAAAATACCTTTTGAAGAATATAAAAAGACAGATCTCCAAAATTTTGTTTTTCTCCACCACCTCGAGCTCAATGGAACATTCACCGTGCAAGCAATTGAAACACCATTGTCTCAATCAAACATGCTTACTTTTCTCTCTCTTTTGGTGAGCACAAGCATCCAATTGATTTTAATAAATATAATCCCATTTGTTTCTCCATAATAGTATATGAATACTCAATCTTCCAATAAAAATTCCATTACAACCTTCCAAAATTTTCTTATATTGTTTGATTGTGCGCATTTCTTTTTCATGGTTCCTCACTCAATTATGTACATCATTGATAAAAAAACATGAACTTCAATAACTACCTTTCTATATTAGTGCCTCTCCTTGCATGTTTTCCTATTGGGTTTTCTATTAATGCTCCTCAACTCACTAAACAAGAAGTTAACGGGGGTATATGAGAGGAGCTCACTAAATCTTATTTGAAAGTTACACAGCTTTGCTCCAAAAAGCCTTTGAGACCAAAGCTTCTTCACTATTTTCAATTTTATTCCTTCCATGAAGATCAAAACAAAATTCTAGAATACATGAAGAGGTTTTTTCCTTCATGCCTAAGGATCCCTTTAGCTCGATTTGCATTTGCTCTCACTCTCTACGGATGGAATCTTATCATAGCCTTCCCCAATATGAGCGTATTTATTAGTTGTGTTTTCTAGAACACGAAAGTGAAGAGCATTTTATATTCAAGTGTCCCATCTACTATGAAATCCGTGGAAGATATCATTGTCTTTTCAGAGATTCCAATGGATCTTTAAGGAGCCTCATTCGATATGAAGATCAGAAATGCTTAGCTTTATTTATTCATGAGATACTTCAAATTCGGGAAAGAACACTCAAATTATAGTCCTCAAATACAAATGAGTACAAAAATATTAGTTCTTACTTCCAAATTACTGATTTCAGGAATCTTAAGAGATCTCATATGCAAACAACCTAGTCTAGATGTGTTAGACAACACACTTTCTATTGGTTTCAATCTCTGCAACCTTCTAGCGGTTGATTTGTTTTTTTTTCTGTTTCTGGAGATGCTTTGGCACTCCCTTTATGTTTTGGTTCTTGGTTTGTATTTTTCTGTCCCATATGCCATTCTTGGCCTTATGTGGACATTAATATCTAAATTAAATTAAATATTACATTTTACAATGCACTTTGTATTTTGTTTTTTTGAGGTGTTTATACCGATATATCTGCACTTTTCTGTGTATTGTATAGTTAGACTCCCACTCAATTATCCTCTTTGTAGAACATATATATATATATATATATATATATATATATTATATATATATATATATATATATAATATATATTTAAATGTATAGAGTTTCTTACTTGTACTGCTTTTCCTCCAGAAAAGAAAATAATTTGTATGCTGCTAAAAGTGCAAAGCAAATCAAAGTATAGAGTAAAAATGGATGATATCAGGAGAACTATATTATGATCAATAATTAGTACAAAATCAATATATATTCTAGAATATTCTACACATACATATTTTATCCATTGTTAGCCTCACTTTTACCGGGTTTGTAATTTTTTTGTAGACATGAATGCCAAGATGAGATTTATAAGCTCTGATGTGCTTCTGCAAATATTGACTCCATTTTACATGCGATAAAGCTCTCTATTAAAGTGGCTCTTGCCAACCACATCTGGACACAATTACTGATTTATAAAGAGAAATTTTAGAAAAGTGAGTTACCAATAAACTACAAGTTTGAACCTTTAGCTAGATAATTAGACCTGATTTTAACACTCGTTTATATTATCTAGTTTCTTTCTTGTTTGAGTAGTCTCTTGCAAGAATTAGATTTTACCAAAACTACGAGACTTCTAGGAATACATGCAATTAAATAATTAAATTTCATATTATTCGTGTTTATGAAGCATCCCTGTTTCATTTACTTAGGCGATAAAATCATGAAGAATACAAACTTATGCAGGCTGAAATGAATGAATCTATTCTTCTTCACCTCTTGGACTAGTCTGATATGCTGATTGATTATGGCTCAAAACAAGAAAGTTGTTTCTGAGCCTCTCCCTCTAAAGGACTCTGGTTGGGCTATAGTTGTGCACAAAAGAAATTGAAGTGTGTTGTCTTATATTCAAGGCTACTGAGTCCTGACAATTTACTGGACCAAATGAGCAACACACGGAGTGAATGCTAATTTTTTTATAGTCATTTTAACTTTAATGTTTTATATACATATTGTATTCAAGTCAATATCCATCATAATCAATCATCTTAGCACAATTATCTACATTGGGAAGATTTTATTGGAATCATTCCCTTTGTTGAATAACATCAGAGAAAAACTGAATGTTCGTTGTTTTCCTGGTTCTTCATTCCCATCAGCCCCTTGTTCTTCATTTCTCAAGCCCTGTGATTTTCATCTACCTCTTTGTCTCTAATCCCACCTTTAGAAATCATGGTCTTCAATGTGAATTCTGCCAAAACCCTGACATTCATTATGCCTCTTGCGAATTAATTCTCTATCACCATGTCTTTGGGAGACATTATGAGTAAACATGCAAAATTCGTCCTGCAGAAAGGAGACGAAGCCTTTAAAAAAGTCTTGAGCTTCTGAAAAACTATGGAACACCCAAAGGTTCTCATGCCCCTAAATAACCGTGTTTACGAAGATGGTGCTGTTGAAGCCTCCAGTGATATGCATACAAGTGAACATTTACATGAGAAATGTGAGCGGCATGTATTTTCTCCTAGTCTTCATTCCCTTGACATTATTCAATAGTCATAACCATATACTCGAGAAGTTTTTATAAATCAATGTTGTCAAGTTGTTTTCTGTGACATCTGCTTCTTGATAACTGTCATTTTGTTAAAGGTTATCTCGGATATTTTGTTTGCAAATTGTATTGTGGATATCTATTTATAATTATTTCATATTTTAAAGTCAATTCTTAAGACCCTTGTTCAAAATATTCCATTTTGGCATAAAATGAATCCCTTTGAGGCATTTTGTCAAACAATTTGTGTCTTTTAAATACTTCCACATTTTGCATATATGTCTACTAGGTCACTTGCAATTAAATATAATAGAAATATGTTTTCCATTACACTCTTAATAATACTCATGTCTTGCTGTAAAGCTCCCATTTCGACACATTATAGGAAAATGTTGAAGAAGGTTTTGGAGTTTTAGACAATAAAACCTGTGCAACGCTTAAAATATGAGGGAATTCACTTAAAGAAAGATGATCATGATGCCATATAAAAAAATTTAACACTCTTTATCTACTTCTTTATGGATGTTTTCTTATGTTTATTTGTATAATAGACAACTACCCCACTCACACAGAGGAGTTTGTCCAAAACCAAACTTTATTTCCAAATAAATTATGATCATTTTAACTATGAAATTCAGTTTCTCCAATAGTCACAAATGTTTCGTTTGTGCCCTGCGACTTTCTTAACACTAATAGTATATCAAAGGTTTTGTGTTTGTATTATAGTCTTCATTGTAATGAGATAGTGTTGTTATGGCATCATTTGGTAGTGCATTGTTAGAGCAATTCAAGATAAACCAAGCTTATAGCAATGACTATAGAAGATTTGTTTCGATTTTGACCACATGTGAATGGATTGTGCCCACGCTCTCTTTATTATGATTTGATAAGTTACTTGAAAGAAAACCTAGTAACACCCACATATATAACACACAAATACAATAGTAAAATTATCCGAATAATAATTTTTGACTTTAAATGCTCACAACAAAACACCACACGGGCTCCTTTAGATAAACTTAACATCACATAAAACACTTACACAAAACATAGACCCACATAGACAACCTAATAACACCATATACATGTCGTTGCCACACTTTCCCTAATGAAAAATATATACTAGTAATGACCCAACCACAAAAGAGAACCCAAGGATTGGCAACTCCACAACATACCATTACCATGGTTACATCACGGGGGTCACCTAGTAAAAATATGGTATAGCACGTGCGTTCGGAGGGTATTAAAGAATACCCTTGAGTTTAATTTTTACCTCTACTTACTAAATTGATAATACCCCTCTCGTTATATTATTAAAATGAAAATACCCCTATTTTTTCCATGTACCTCACTTACCCATTTTTCCATTGCAATTTTATTTACCCCTTTTATTTCTACCCTTATTTGTCGAGATAGAATATTTATCATATTTCTCACTCAAATATTATTTTCTTAATACAACTTCTCTATAAATAGTGGCTTTGAATACATTCAAAACCTATTACGAGTTACTTTAATGTTATTCTTTAATAATTTATCATTCTTCAAATAATTAAGATGGTGAAACAATATTATTTAAGATGAAAAGCATACTCAATCTTAGTTACTGACAAAATCAGAAGTTCCTTTTGCATCTCAATATTTCCTAGTTAAGAATATTCTAATTGATATTTCCTTATTCAATAATTTAATTTTGTGACCACACTCCTCTTGCACTTTTCAAGTCTTTCAAATAGACAACGATAGATAAATTGGGAAGATTATCAAATATAATTGTTTAGGTACATTATCATATAGACTATGATAAGTCTATTTTTATATTAACATTTATCATTTATTTAGTCATGGACTCTATTAATATATGTCCATATAAATACCTAATTAAAAAAATGCATTTATATATAAAATAAAATAATTTCAATGGATGTAAATTCATTTACACAAAGCATTGAATTTAATTTAATGTATGAAATTAGAATGAATGAGGATAATGTCGAGTCATTGATTCAAAGTCATTGTTGAAGTCATAATAAAAGAAAATCTCAAATGAAATATATTACATGCAACACAACCAACTAATTTAAAATATGACGTAGTAAAAGTAAATGAGCAATTAAAATATATCAAGTTCCGCCAAGAATTTATCCATTGCTATAGACAAAATGAACTAGTTCATATCATAACAAGTTGACGTGACATGCCCAAAAAAGGAATCTTGAGATTCTAAAAAATAAGCTTAATGTTCTTTTTATTAGTTTAGAATATTTATAAATTACTCTAAGTTTACATTAATATTATACAAGTATGCATGTGTTGTGGGCAAACATCTTGAAAATGTACTGAGTTATCTATATCCATTTCAAAATTCAACCATCATTTACAAGTCTTGGAGTCTCATCTCCCTAAGTTTCCACAACACACCAATACTACGAATAAAATCAAAAAAAATTCTCAGTCGCCATTTGTAAAACTATCAACACTTTGATACGATGAAAATAACACCTCTTTAACCTTGATTAAACCTACCTTGCACCATTTTCTATGGTCTTGTGTATGGACTAATACTAGCACCCTTTGCTTGTGTCTAATCTATCATTTGGGCCTGAGATTACTTGTACTAAATTTTATTTGCAAGATGAAGATGTGTTATTTTTAACTTTTATAGTAGTACAAAAATTACATTCTAAGTTGAATCCCAACACATTTGTCTCAAGTTAATTGATAGACTATTTATATTTGGTTAGTGCAATTTCCTAATGAGGAATTGAAATTCATCAAACAGTGAATGGGGGTTCAAATCCTTCAATCATTTAAGCAAGCCTGGTTTACCATCTAAAAATGTAATATATAAACAAAGTGTCTTTTATATAAATAAAAAAATGTGATTCCATAGTCTCCAAATAATTATGGATATGCACAGAAGGAGCTTGTCAAAAAGATAAAAAAATTTAATCAAATGCAATTGTAGATGTAAATCCCGACACATCATTGTTTGCTAGCATCATAAAATATTGTACAAAACTTGGAGCGTTGGTATAAAATCAAAATGTACATTAAAAAAATTGAGTGCAATTTTTTTCCAAATGTTATGGTTCTGGCCGAAAACCCTCATAGGCGCATATGCAAACTAGGTAGATTAAACAAGGCACATCTCATTGACAAAATGAGTTATACACGTGACATCATAGAATGCAATGATTGCAGGATATAAAATTCATGGCTATTGCAATAATGCCATTAAACTCTCAACGAGCACCGTCTTCATTATTATCCAAACCTTTCACTGCACATGTGTCAAAAAATATAAAATTAATATTATAGTGTTACAAATGAATCAATATAAATGAAAATGTATAAATATTTTTAAATAATCTATAAGACATAGAAATTAAAAGAATGAGAGTTAGAAGATAAAGACATCAAAAATGATGACTTATGTATGTTACAACTTGTCACAAGTGGGAACATTAGAAAAACCAATGAAGCCTCAAGATATTTAATACAAAGTTATCCTTGGAAAACAAAATATAAGTTAAAACTACAAAGCAAGTAATTTAAACAAAAACATAATGTGAGCTATGAGAAATATTAATAAATAAATACGCAAAGTTGGTTTTACAGCTACTAATACTAGAGTGTTAAAACTTAGAGGCCATGTCACAAGGTTCTCTGAATTTCATAAAAAAGTGCTATGAAAACATTCCCTGAATACTAAATTTTGCAGTAATTGGATGGTTGCAGTGAGTGCAAAAGTCAGAGGTCTGCTTTACTAACAATGGTAAAGTAATTTTGTACTCTCATAATTAAATAAACAGAAAGTTATGGAGAACTATGCTAAACAGAGCTCTCGCTAATAGTTGTCCCGAAATCAGTACCATTATGGGTTGAATCAGCTATTATATGAATCATATAGCTTCAAAAGTATCCTATCTACTATTTTTTTCTCCATGTATTGAACAACAAAATAAATGTATTGAGAAGCCTGGAAAGAGAAAATAGACACCTTTATTAAGGAAGAGGATTTGACCAACCTGCACAACTTGGTAAAATATACAAACCTATGATCAGTTGTATCTCCACTATCTCTCTGATGGTGCATCACAGTACTTTGTTATCTCCTAATATTGTCCTTCAAGACAAGGTTGAGACTATTGTTTCTTGGCCTTTTATCGCAGTTCTGAGTTGTGAAGGTGCTACCTTGTTCCCTTCATGCTTTTCTCTATATAATCTTTGAAGTTATACACTTGTTAAGGATTGTATGTATTAAAGGTTCTTTGGTCTGTAGACTATTCCCGAGAGGCAGTACAATGCCAACACCCTAGCCTTATTGTTGAGAAAGAAGGAATAGAATCTCTCAAACCCCTAATTTCAAGTTTCCAATCTCTGATAAAATTAGATGTATGTTAGTCTTGCTCCTTATACGATCTTGGTTACTTCACTAGAGATGTTTCTTGATCTCGTATTTTATATGATTTTTTTATGACAACCGTATTTGACCTATTTATATTGTGGAACTTTGAGGAAAGCACGTAACACTCCATTGTAGGGATGTGTTGACTTAAAATTACCATAACTACTCTAGCTTGGAAACTGCATGACAAATGATTGGTATCTTTGATGCATTTCTTTGTGCAGATATCTTTAAGAAAATGAACAAACTTAGATACTATTGAAGCACCTTTAACTATATTATGAGTTTCGGATAGTATCCTACCCAACACTTACAACTATATTACGAGTTTTAGAGATTTTTGTAGGTTCAATGGGAAGGGAGGATGTTTGCACTAACATGTAAAATCTAAAATTGCATCGTTGTCAAATGGTCTCATCAAGCACCATTTTCACTACAGCACATGCCAAAAAATATAAAATTAATATTATGGGGTTACAAATGAATTGATAAATCATAAAAATGAAAATTAACAAATATTTTAAAATAATCTATAAAAAATATCGTATCTACTATTTTTTTCTCCATGTATAGCTTTAAAAGTATCATATCTGTTGTTTTTTTTTGCATGTATTGAACAGCAAAAAAAGTTGAGTGGGAAAAATAGACCCATGTCAAACAAACCCACCAACTGGGTTAAGCGCTCTTCAAAACCCAAAGTAGAACATGGAGAGTGACACATACTAAACACCTTTCGGACCTCTCATTTTACTAACACGTAATCGATGAACCTCTAGTGCTATAGAAAACATAGGTGATGTGCATTTTCCTTCATGACCCTATCTCATGAACAAGGGGAAATCCTCACAAATTCATTGCCCCTAGAAATTGGGATCAATTGGCTTGCAAATTAGAAAATGATTTCATGCATGTAGATTGATTACCACTTTGTGCCTCCAGTTTAAACCCCAACATATAGCTACCGGAGCCATTTTTCTTGCTGCTAAATTTTTAGGGTTAAACGCCATCAGATAGAGAGAGGCCTTGGTGGTAGGAGTTTGATGTGACTCCTTGGCATTCACCAAACATATCAGTATTTGATTTTTGGTAGCTTTCCTAATACAACTAGGTCTAAATAAATGACAAAAATAGTCTAATAGATGAAGAGGAAATTACGAAGGGACTGGATAAGATTATCATAAAGAGTAGATGTACGAAAGGTCAAAGTTAAGGATTTGACATTAGCAGGAGAAGCTTTCAAAGGTGTGACACTTTGCGCACTTGAAAGATATCGAGGATGCACAAAAGGTCCAAGTTAAGTAGTCGATGCTAAGAAGATGAGCTTTCTGAGGTAAGAATGCACACCTAAAGGTCTTAAATGTTATGAAGGGTGATCAGAAGCTTGTTCCATCTTGACACGAGAGATAATGATACCAAATTGGAATAGCTGGAACCAAAGGTGCACCATAACAAGAGCGAGGTTGTAGTTCTTTATCCTTGTATTATTTCTTCTTTGCTCTAAGTCTTGCACATAGATAACACATTTGCATTCACACCATTATTTGCAGGAATACAAACCCTTATGTAATAAGAAATACATACTTCACATCAAAACTGGCACTATTTCATTATCAACTAACACAACCTCATTATGAACAATACAGGATCAACTATGTTCAAGGACAATCAATGGATCACAAGAGATACATAATGACTCAGAATAGTCACAAGAAAACTATCATATTTCCTTATGAGTCTATAGCAGTGCTCAAATGACCTTAGTACCTTTCAAAGGCAATATCAAAGTTTTAAAGACTATAATGTGTATCATGGATTGGACAATTATGTGAAATGTTGCTACAGGTTACAGGGTATAGTTTCTCTCATCATGATATGTCACAGTGACAACTTGAAGATGTTGGGTCTGAACTGAAAAATATAGTGTGTACATGCAATATAATGAATGGATAAGTTGTTGAAATAGAGTATTGAGACAAGGAAGTCTTGTAACAGTGATTTTTAGTATTCCCAGGCTTGAACAGTGTTCTTGCAAGCCCCTAAGTGTTTGCAAAGCTACAACCAGTGGATGTAAAGTGGCTTGTATGAACTATTGTTTGAGCATGTTTCTATGAGATTTTGGTGTTTTCATTGAATAAGGAAATAATTCTCTTGTGAAAGGATAGTTTAAGGGTAAAAATATAAGATATAATGTGGTTTTCAATACTTTAAAGTGCCTATGAACATCACATATAATCTTGATTGCAATTTTCTATGAAATCAGGTATATACAATTTGCTTGTCAAGAAGAAACATGCATTGTAGATGATGTTGTAGATGGTTTTTGAGGTAAGTCAAAGAAGGAAAAGTGTAGAGAAGTTGTAGGAAAACCTACAGGAGCAGTTTGAAGTGTTGAAAAGGAATTTGAAACTTTTAAACAAAGATAATTGCAAACTGGGTGCTTGTTGTCCTGTCAAATCCTAGTCTAGAGTTGAAATACTAAAACGTTGATATCTGGAGTTTCCCTCATCCAAACCTAATGAAATTTTAGGATCATATTTGGATGGTTGAAATAGGACTTTTGACAAATTTTTAGGCCTATTTCAGGTCTATATAAGGAGATATTACAAAAATACAGACAATAGGCTGTAGGTGATGGTTTAAGAAGGGTTTAAGCTCACTAAAAGTAGAATATCTTTCAAACAAATGATCTAAATCTTATGAAAATTTATATACATGCTAAATGTGATTTTTATAACATGTTACAAGTTATTTTAGATTTTTGGATACCTAGAGAGAGAGTTATGTTCAAAACTCGGTCATAAGGTTTGTACGTAATGCAAACCCCCACTTTTAACGGCTCTAAAAAGTGCATAACTTGGGAATGAATGATCCAGATAAGATGAAACTTTGAGGAAAGCTTTAAAGGGATAAAAAAATTAGATGTGTGAAATATTTTGAGGCTTGGTAAGGTGTTTAGAGGGGTAAACCGTGAAATTCTCAGTCAGTTGTCCTGTTTTTAACCCCCTTTCGGACTATCATAAATAACATGAGTTGTAGACCTTAAAATGAGATACCACTTGTTGTAGAATGATTTAAAATAGATTTGGATCAATATTTCAAATTTTGGTGAAAATAATCCTAGTGCAAGTCCTTCAAATATAAATAAGAAGATGGGGCAAATCTGTCTTCCTGAGCAGTTTTTTGAGTGAAGAACTTGTCAAAGAGTTTGCAACCAAAGTGACCCCTAATTTTGTATGTACATCAGATTGGAATAAGTTTGGAATCATTATTGCATGAAGGTTTTAACAAGTTTATAGGTACAAAAAAGTTAAAGAAGGTTACACAGTATCAAGAGATCCTCATTTTAAGACCTAAAAGAGGTCTACCTACATCAAAAATGTCATTAGGGTAATGACAACTCATGGACGTCATCTCGAGATGACTTAAACATGCACAAGTAAAATCCAACAACAAAATCTAGTTGGCATGTATTTTCATTGCAAACAAACCATTGATTGATTAATAGAAGTAGAAAATAGAAATATAGCACTCTAGAGCATACATGAAAGGAGCCGCCAACCTCAAACCCTTTGGACGATGCTAAGAGAAAAAAAGTAGAAAATTTCAAAAAAACATGATGGATAGTGGCACCCACATCTTTATATATAGGTTAATAAAATACCCTAAACATGTGGAGGGGTCATCTTTATTAGTAAATTGATCACACACAAAGTGAACCAACCTCCAAGCTTGTGTGCGTTAATGTCATTTAGCCACCTAGGATGCTTCTCTACAAGCTTACATGATCTCCTTCATACTTCTAATTAGGGTGATCAAAAGGGTAGCCAAAAATTGAGCTATTTTCTTTTAAGTTATAAATTTTACTTCAGATTTCCTTGCATGAGACCAATTTTGGGCTCCTAGACTATTGCTAATTGTTACTTTTGGGACTACTCTTATCCACAAAAAACTACAATTATCTCTTTAATTATAATTAAAATTCAAGTGGACTGTAATGCAAGTGGACTGTAATTAAAATTCATACAGTGATACTGAAACAGAGTATAAGGATTGTGAAAATACAGTGTGCCGAAACTCATGACATCATATGAAGTTGTCAAAGAACAAGAATATTAAAAGCTAGTTCAAATGTTGACAGTGCACAACTTGAGTGAGGAGTAAAATCACATGAAAAGAATGGTAAGATGTTATCCATTATTGGAACATAGTGTTAAGAATTCTAAATCCATGATAAGATTAAAGCATGATCATGGGTTATCATACACATGAAACTCATAGCAAAGGTAAGTCTACCTCAACACCTTGAAATGTACAGTCATAGTTGGTTTA
Organism: Taxus wallichiana var. yunnanensis; assembly: GCA_018340775.1. Taxonomy (NCBI): domain Eukaryota; kingdom Viridiplantae; phylum Streptophyta; class Pinopsida; order Cupressales; family Taxaceae; genus Taxus; species Taxus wallichiana. The sequence goes on along the minus strand of CM031240.1, from coordinate 921,774,896 downwards.
GTAAGAGCACATGGTTTATTAAGTAATATCAGATATCTTACAAATTTTCTCAAATGTCTTACTCCCAGGGGGAGTTTGGGCTCCAAAAGTTGTGAAAGGTGCAAAGATCTCTAGTAAAAGTCTAGATGAGAATGGGTTGATTCAATGCCCCATTTGTTGTTGACACAAATGCAAATTTTTCAGTGAGTTGCATAAGATATTTCCAATGGGAACAAGAAAAATATATGATGTTGATTCAGCGTCGAGATCCATGGTGCATTACAACAACGCATCACAGGGTAAATGGGTTCTCAATTCATTGAATTTGATTCATATGACTTACTTTGAGTGGTCCTGGTGATATAGAAAGTAGGACAGATTTGGAATTCAGGTTTGGTTATCCTATAAGACTTTCTGAGCTTATTGTCCACCGATAATAGGAGTACGAAATCAGATTATTGCAGAACAAGGAGTCCGAAATGTTGAAACAAAAAAAGGACCTCAAAGGATTTCTTCATGTATGCTATGTTCGTCATTCCTTGATTATACATATAAAATGCTATCAAGCAAGCTTTATATGAGCAATGAGCAAGTCAGCTAAGAATAGGGTTTGTAGAGAGATGAAATTTTAATTTTTAAGTAAGAAAAATAATAAATAGAATGTCCAAATTGGGTCATACCGATTGGGTCTATTTTAAAACTCGGATTTTACAAGATCTGGGCGAGATATGGCATCTATGAAGGCTTGTTATGCATCATGGACATTTTTAAAGATTCACGCTTTCCAACTTAACTATATATGTGGGCAATGAAAAGGAAATTATGGTTGGAACAATTTCATGGCTGCACATGACTATCTTAGGCCTGGTACCACGATGTCTTCAATACAACTGTATGTAGGTCTTGTGATTAACCCATAAGAGGCATTGCAGGTATGACTGGAATTTGTGTCTACCTCAGTTGACACTTCAAAACTACAAGTGGTAATGATCGTGCATGAGAGTGAGGTCTGTAACTAGTAGTGCATGATCGTGTAGGATAGTGTTTTGTGTCTAGGCCAGGGTGGCATCACCTATGCTTCCTTAAGCTGAATCTAACTCCTCAAAAATAAATATCTATATAACAACCAATATCTCTCGTGATATGCCTACACAGATTCCATTATGCACACTTGCAGATTTCTTTCAAGACAATCTAGTTATTAACTTACAAAGATTTTCAACCCTTAGATAGTTCAATATCCTTATATTATTTCTTCTTTGCTCCAAGTCTTGCACAGAGATAACACTTCTGCATTCACACCATTATTTGCAGGAGCAAAAACCTTTATGTAATAAGAAATACATTCTCATATGGTTGTATCATGGATTTCTTACTTACTTTTAGATAAAATCACGTATCAAATCACTATATTACGAGTTTCAGATATTTCTGTAGGTTCAAGGAGAGGGAGGATGTTTGCACTAACCTGTAAAATCTAAAATTGCATCATTTTTAGATGGTATCATCAAGCACCATTTTCATTAATATCTGAACCTTTCACTGCAGCACATACCAAAAAATATAAAATTAATGTTATAGGGTTACAAATGAATCGATAAATTATAAAAATGAAAATTAACAAAGATTTGTAAATCATCTATAGTAAAAATACATTCAAATAAGGAAGAAAAATGATTTTAAAACTACACCTTGTTTAAGTTTTTGTAAAATCTTCAAAAATAATGTAATCACTATCTTCCAATTTGTAGGTATTTCTCCTAGAATCATATGATAAGTTGGAAGCCACGATGATAGATTCAAGTTGTACAAAAAGATGGTATGTAGAATCATACTTGTATATGTGTTTCCCCTTTATTTTATTGTACCAACAAATTTGAATTTTAATTCCTTCTTGTCTATCCAAAAGATTAATGTCATTATGGTAATCAAACATTTTATTACCATATTTTTCCATATTCTTTGAACCCTTCCAATGTACCATGTTCCGCATGAAACACCGTGATTTGTACTTCGAGAAACACCTTTTCTTGTAGTACGTTCAGCTATGGGTATAGAATCAATGTCAAACAAAACCCCACAATATGACCCAATGCTAAAGCTAACTGAAACACCCTTTCTTGGTGCTCTCTCATCTCATCTAAAGTACACCCCATTTCTCACTTTGGTCAGCCTATCCTTGGATAATGTTGGATTTCCATTCAATTGACTAACCAAACATGATTTATACATATCCTTACCATCAAGATCAACAACTGGTTTAATGGCTGCACTTTCATTATCCTCAATGGAATCTAATATTTCATCCAACTCATGCCTCCACTCACTTTCTATTGTTTTAAATTCACTTCCATCAACTACCATCAATGATCAAGGTTGGAATATAGAGATAGAATGCTTTGGAAGAGATTCATGAAGTACTTCATCCACAACTTGAAATTTTGGATAATTTTGATCCTCTTTCCATGGTTTAAGCCACCAAGAAGATTGAGTGTTATTAATGGGTTTCATGCCAAGACTTGATAAAATGCCTTGTGCATCATTCAATCCTTTTTAAAGCTTGTATAATTTTATCATTAGTAGATATTGTATCATATTGTGACAACACAAAGAGGGTTATACTTAATGTTTTGATGCAATTTACTCCATATGTTTTCTTGCTTCTTATGCGATTTATTAAAATGAAGTCCTTGGGGACTTGCTTCTTCTTCAACAACCCTGTTAAGAGTTCTAACAGTGTGAAGTAAATCAATGAAATCGTAGGACCTTTCTACTCCAACCATGCCACCAACTTTGCTAAAGAAGTTTTCACATACATCTGAACCAATTAGGTGCAATACACATGGCAAGTGTGGGTAGTAATCCTGAAACAATTTCATCAATAAAACTACAAAATGGAAAGAAATTTGCACATCAAGATATGCCTCTTTGCTGATAAAATTAATGCTAACATTTGTTTGGGACTGGTTTCATACCCAACATAGCCATAATATAAAGAAATGATGAACTCTTGATGCATTCCGCACTCTTTCCAAAAGAGTCAGAGTATTAGACAAAAAAATGTCAATGTAATCAACAACAATTGATAAATAAATCTCTTTACCTAATGTCATCTCTGTCCTGCCACTTATTGTACTTCTCATCTCTTTAAAAACAATTTTGAACATGCCTTGAAGCAATGTGTTGTGCTGAAGCCCAATTTTGTCAATCTATCCTCTCTATATCTTCAACTTTCAACTTGTGATCATCCACTTTAAAATTATTATAAACCATTCGAACATGATTAAAACTAATCAACTCTATTCCAACTATCAAATCCCGCCGACCACTAAATAAAGGATTCACTAACTTTTTTCCATTATGGATGTAATCTTGATCATGAATTCATGTTACTTTTTTTTATCAATATATGAACCTATTAGCCTCCATCATTCCCATGGAATTTGATATCTAGATCCCATTTTTGAAGAATAATCCCTTAACATAAGATGTCTTCTTCTACTATCTCCATCTGAGGAATGGCCAATAATAGGTCCTAAATACATTTCTACATGTTTCTTCCACATGACTTCTATTGTTTTCCATTGTTGATGAACAAAATCTGCATTGAACCTATTGCATGTTGGATGAAGAACCACAACCAAACGAGGAAGCATATCATGTAAGGGGTTTGCAGTAATAACACGTGCATAGTGTCCAATCACATTGTTCTTAAAAGCATATGTAATATTTTGATATCCCACTACTCCTTCGCCAACCGTCACTAAGAAATGTGATTTGCATTGGTTTTTTTCTTTATTTCCACAAAAACCCACCAATGTATCACTTTTTGCAAGCCACCTGATATTTTTTTTCACAATTGTTTCATCTTCAGCAAGGCATATGGGAATTGGGCCTTCTATCCCATGCTTGGACTTATAACTAGAATAAATATTTCCTATTGCCTTAAAAATGTATTCATGCTCCTTGGAATGTATGTTAAAGATTTTCAAACTTGCCTTAGAGTTGTAGATATTGAAGGACTAGCTAGATTCAAGCTAAGAAAGCTATGCAATCTAGGACCTCCCCATAGCTTAATCATCTCGTAAATAGATTTGGTAGATTTACTATACCTTTTTTCCTTCCTTAGAATGCACAATATTGTGAAAGATATCTGTACAAATTCCCAAACTACATCCTTACCCTATAATTTTCCTTTTTTATGTGCCTCGCACACATCTTTGCAAAATCGATGTGCATCTTTCCTTTCTATAGATTCAAATAACTTTTCCTTTAGGGATATAATTCTAATAGATAATGAAGCAACAATTTTCCTCTCCCACCAAAGAGCATGCATTGTTATTCTTAGGCTTGTGTTAGTATCTCGTGAAACTCTTTTGAGTTCACTTTGAGTCAAAAATTCTAATCTTCTCCCTCTTCCTATATCTCTCCCATGTATTTTAGTGGAGCTTATCATTTCACGATATAAACGCATCCTAAAGTCATCACAATTGGGAACCAACTCACAAAATGTACATGTCAATGAATCAAAGGGGAATCCTGACTCAGAGACCCTTTTGCAATGAATATGCCTATAAGTTCCATTGATGTTGCATTCAATGCCATTATAACATATTGATCTCTCGGTATGCTTCTCAATGGCCCAAAATTTCCCATCCCTTTGATCATCCATTAAGATCTTAGTGTCTAATCGCTTCCCATTTCTATAAATATATGGTTCCCAAAACCCCCAACATAGAAGTAATATGTGAGATCCATGAGCTGTAAGAAGGAGAAATATAATTTAAAATACTATTAAGTAATAATACATTAGAGAAAGTGATAATCCAATAATAATTACAAGTTATGCAATGTACCTACATGTGAAACTCTTGTGCTTGTAGAAGCTTCTTGCACTATTGATTGTGATGATGGGAACCAAAACTTATTCAAACTTTGTTGGGACTTATCAATGGTAGGCTTCTTGGGTCTACCAACCGTGTCACTCCTCAACTCAACTATAGAAGTCTTATTTGTAGTAGTTATGTGCTTATTTGATTTCATGTGCTCATTTATAGATGAGAAAATACTACCACTAGCAAGCACTAAAGAAAACCATTTATTGCAGCGTGTACACTCCACTTTGACTTTTCTCTTGTCTGCATATTCTCCAAGTGTTGCTTCCACCACCTTGAACAAATCTGAATCTTGTGTCTTGTTAAGATCATGTAGAATTTTGATTGCATGTTCAATCTCAGATCGATTTCCAAACACCTTTTTTGATATTATTTGGTTGCATGATGGACTTTCACTATTTCCAATTTTTGTAATTTTATGTTGATGCTTTTCAGATTTCATATGAGAATTCTTGTAGTTACGGATAGTTTGACTTGTTGATGATATATCTCCTGATCCATAATCAATTCCACAAGCCCCACAATGAAGTTTTATTTGAGGTTTTCCCTCTTTTAAACATTGTTTCAAACTAAGCTTCTCGAGGACAAACTTTTCCTTTAATTCATTCAGTTTGTCTTCCCATTTTTTCAATAAATTGATATCAATAACTACAACTTGCTCTACTGAATTCGAACTTTCAACAAATTTTGATTGTTTTTGCATGGGCTCCTTCACATTCTCAGAATTTTCAGTGGATCTTGATTGTATATGCATGGACTCCATCACATTCTCTCCAAAAGTTGCAAAGTTTTCTACCATCTCGCTTATATTTTTTTCAGTTGTACCAATATCCAAAGTTTCAAGTTTCCTCTTGATGCCTATAGTAGATGAAGAAACTTTCCAATTTTTCTCTTGCGTTGGGTTTAATGAATGCCCTTTATTGTTAACAAACTCAATGGATATTCAACAACATCATCTTTCACCATTTCATGACGAACAATAGAAAATGTAGAATCCCTCGGACATCTAACTATACCAATGACATGATTCCCTTCACTAGTTACAATATCAATATCCAAATCATCCCCTGGATCCATCTGTAAGTCCATCAATAAGTACCATATTAGTACAATAAAATTATTTGAATCTAAAAACAAATTATACAAATTATAAAACAAATAACACGAACACGAGTATGTATCTAACAACCTTCTTAAAATATTTTAAATGAAATGCACGAGTATGTTTCTAAAATGGCTTTTGAAAATGGATAGAACATGTGGCTTATATGCAATAGAAATAAGGAGAACATGAGTTCAAGAGTATCTAAATGAGAAATGAAAGCAATTACTAAATTTATCTTACATGTGGCTAAGTGACTAAGCGCTGAAAATGAAAATAGAAAACCTATTTTTAGATAGTTTAGAAACTCTAGATGGATTTAGCAAGATTTTTTGGTTGTTTTTGTGTAGGATTTAGCAAGATTTAGATGGATTTTTTTTTTGTGATTTAGCTATAACTAAAGTTGGAGGAAAATAACCTACAAACCTGTGATAATCACGTGGAAACCATATCCACCGATGTTTGTAGATCATTTTCTTTTCGTATTTTTTATTATACTAGGTCAATAAATTGAAAAGAGAAGCATATAAAGAAGGTATTACATTCAAAACATTCATATTATAGATATTCGGACACAAGGGGGTTACCTAGGCAAAGCTAGAATGGAGGGATTTTGCTTTGTCAAAAGTGTGTTGTTGGTGTTCGATTTTATCTTCATTAGCTATTTTTCCACTTGTAATCTTCAAAATGCATCTATTTATATGTGTCTCTTTATTGTGTATTTCAAGTTAACTACGTGCATGTAAAGATACATGTTAGGCCATGTTTGAGTTTTGAACTTCATTAAATATTAGTTTTAAGTTTCATTCACAATGTGAAGCAAATAACACAACAAAGTTTACTGTAATATATGAGTTAGATTCTTGCAGATATGCATGGTCTAGACTCTAGATGATATTATTTTCCTAGCATCTAATTATTTCTTCATGTAAACAACTTTTTACCAATTCATTGGAAATAGCTTCCATTGATGTAGATCAATGGACAAAGCTAATCGATCTATGGTTTGCCTATTTGTTATTTGATAAAATAATTCTAATCAATCTCAAGTTTCCCATCGCAATGAACCAACATCACAATACTATTGGGAGCTGTCCAAAAAGATGGGTATATGCTTTCTATAAGAAAAATAAACAAACAGATCAGGAAGCAGAGGCTTGGGAAGAATCCAAAATAGCATGTGGTGGGCTGCACTTTTTAGCTATCCAAGACTCCCTAGATTCAGATTCTTGTCTTTGGATTTCGCTTATCTTATGGACATGCCCATCCCCAGATATAATATTCAAGGTAAGGAACTGTAAAAAATTATTTGAAGGGAAATGATTTTGTTGAGTTCTATATTTTCAAAGAAAAAAAAAAGAAATAGATCTGCAAATGTAATTTTAAAGCATCTATTAGTTTGTAAATTAGCCAAACCATTCAAAAACTGAGATGTTCATAGTATTTAATACCTATGGCACTTCCTACATTGGAATATTTGGACACTTAGTTAACTTCTCAGTCAAACCATGAAAGCACAAGGATTATATACTTGAATCTTTTAAATGCTTTTTCTTTTTTCAAGCACTTTTGGAGGAAAGGACTGATTTGATATTTCATTTTAGGAAAAAAATTATTTCTACTTGGCATGAATACATATTGATCTAATACTAACTTTTTAGCATCATCATCATCTTCTCATCTGTATATTTATATGGTAATAAATGTTTAAGGACATCTCCTTAGTCCAAATGTGTATCATTAATGTCATTACAAAGATTAACAAAGTTGAAAAAGTAACAGACTCCTGACACTTTTAGTTTTCTCGAGCCATTTTGAACTAGCTTATATATGTCGAAAATCTAGATAATGTGGTTTACATATCCAAAAGTTCAAGTTTGTTCCAGAAAGTTTCTTAAAATAGTTAATGCCCATTTTAAGATTGGGTAAAATTCAGTTCAACTCATTCAGTTTATTCCTTTTTGCATATTTGTGTATGAATGCAATGCAAAGATAAATTTTCATAGATTGGTAATCTAACACGGTCTAATTTATCCAAAAGGTAGCAGTCCATAAGCATTATCTTGTGGCTGATGTCTGCAAACAAATTTCTATAGAATACTCACTGAAAGAGTGCATCCTGGAAGATGGTCAAAATATCCTGATTAATCGAATTTGAATAAAAGTAGGCTATTATCTTCCCTGCTAAATTTTATTCAACATTCTGATGTTAATTTGAGACTACCACAGAAGCTTCGTTGCTGGCTTGTCTCATCTCGTGCTTACTGTTGCTTCTTATGTATCACTGTTAATGTTCAATCCCCATAAATATTGTTTACTAAATGTAACCATGGGTGCCATTGTAAATTATGTACCATCTCAGATTCCAACCAGCACCATTGCAAGTGCTTTTGTCTGAAGAAGTCACAGAGCTCTCGCACAAATTGAAGGTTAGATCTTGGTCTTCATGTTGCTTCTAAAATGTTGTGTTTTGGCATCATGATAGTTTCTTCCTTTTATTTATTTTTACATTTTCAGTCTAACTAGTAAATATAAAGTTTACAGTGAATGTTTAGGACTTTGACTTGGATAAGTCATTAAACATTCCAATATGGATGTATTTGTTACCCTGTTTAGTATTCACAAGATTCTTCAGAATCAAACAACATTGTTAACTGGGTGTGGGGCATAGTTACCTAAGTCTCGAGGACGGGGGATGGGGGTATGGAGGGACGGGGTTTCTGAGATGGCAAAAAAATTCCCAAATTTTGGGGATGGCAGGGGACGGCTTTTAAAATAATACATAAAAATTAATATTTCAATATTTTAACTTTTTTCAATGACATTTAGGGATTTAAACTATATTTAATGTATTTTAGGTACTTTCAAGATTATAATTTGATGTTCTTGGTAAAAATAACATCCTTTTAAAAGTATAACTATCTTAAAACTTTTGAAAGATTTAAAAAATTGGGGACGTCCCCTCCAAGTCCCCTATCACAAAACTTTTGAAATATTTTTAAAAATGGGGAGATCCCCTCCAAGTCCCCAAGTCCCCGAAATGTTCAGACGTCACCAAAATCTAGGGGACGTGTCCCCACATAACACTGGTGTGGGGTGTACTTCCATAGACATCTCCTGATTTTGTGTCTGAGGAAATATCTAGTAGTGTCTCCATTTGAAACGTTAAGCAAGTAAACAAGAAATGAAACTCCTATTTAGCGTATTATCAAATTCATAAGAACAAAAATTAGCTGAATTTATTAGTGTTTTACATTTATGCATAAGGATGTATTTCCCAGGCATAGATGCATTGATGCTTATATCTGATGTAGAATTTGTCGCTTGTTCATTCCATCTCTTATATTGTTTGATTTTGGATTTTCATATTGATGCCACTATCATTGATATGTAAGATTTTATGATGCATCTCTGATTCATCAAACTTTTTAATCTGCTACTCACATTTGCCCTTGGCCTGCCCATTGCGTTGTTTGTTTGTCACGATGGATCTTGAAAAATAAGGGAAAGGTGAGTTATATTATGTTTCATTCTACTAACACTTTGTCTTATTTTAAGGCGGTTATGTCTATAACATGTGTTTTTTCTTAATTAAGGGTAAATTTATTGAAATCACAAAGAAGAGGGAAACCCCCAAACAAGATATAAGACAAAGCACATCACCAAAAGGCCAAAGGCCCCAAGGCGAGAATAGAGTAGTCTTTGGTCTCTTTATTACAAGAAAAGGTATGAGTCAAACAAGCAACCAGTGAAGGCAAAGCCACTCCTAAAATTCATTCTTGGAAACCGGGTTCTTTTCCTTATTGGTTTCAGTATCAATCTTCTCCTCTCCATTCCCATAGTACTACTTGTATAATTTCTCGTGCAAAAGAACATAGATGTGTTCTAGTCCAATGCTTGCCATCTTCAAAGCATCCTGAGCTTCATGTCTTACCTTAGCACTATCCACAGTTTGAATATCCTCCTCCACCATCTGTGAAGTCTTGATAGCTCTTTCTCTAATCGCCTTGGACATCAGAAAACTAGCATAAGAAGCTTCTACTTCTAGATGCTTAGCAATTTCAAGGAACTTTTCTTGCTCGAGTGACGGGTTTCTTTCCTTCTAGCTAACCTCTATTTCCTCATCAAGCATCTTCCTTTTTCCTTGAAAAAGATACATCCTTTGCAATGAAAGAAAACCATTTTCCCTCCAAGCCTTTCACTGCTTCTTATTAAGAGTAGTGTCCCCACTCTTGCTCGGCACTAAGATTGAGAGGAGAAAGTTAAGTAGCTAGGTTCAATTGGTTCATATCCATCAAGGTGGGAATTTCATACTCTATGTCCTTAAGCTTGTTCCAGAAATCATAGTCATCACGTCTCAACTTCTCTGAGCCACGATCATCTTTCCTCTTTTTACCACTGCCCTCCACAAAATCAATAGCTTTCCTCTTGATTGTGGGATTGGTGGTGGTGTTGATAGGGAAGACCACAACTACCTTCTTCTTAAGGTGCTTACAACATGTGCATCAATCATTCCTCTCTTTCATGGTAGTGGATTTTGAGATTCCATTGTCCACCCCTATTCTTTTGCAGCTGGGTAGTGGTCTTCCTAAGAATAATTTTGTTTTGTAGCTTTTTGCATCTGAAGAGTCAAGAGATTTGTATGTGAGGGAGAGCATACCACATGGGATCCATAATTTCGTAATCAATACAACAAGAATGTGGCAAACAAAACCTTTATAGGAGCAATCAAAAATGTCCATAGTCCATACTCTTAGAGGGCACAGGCAAGTGAGTGGATTGCGGAGATGAGGTGGAAGCGCTATGAAAGAAACTGAAACAAAATAATACCCAAATCAAACAATGCTTCTAGCAATTTCATATAACAAGCAAAGGTACAAAGCAAGGAGATAGTAAATGCCCTCCACGAAAGGTAATTCAGACAGCCCCAGTATGATAGGCACCTAGCGATATGATATTGTATTCTATATTGGGGATATGGAGTAGCTGGCATGGGCCACACATAAACAAAGGTTCATTACATTGGGACATTATATATTGATTAATGAGTTAAGTAAGAGTTTTACCAACCCTTAGGATTATCAGGTGAGATGATATATGTAAGCAAGGATATCACCGTATTGTAGAAGAATGATTTATGTTATTAGCTATTGGCACTCTCATACTAGGGAGATATTGTGGGGTTATTTCTCAAGGAGTATTGACTGGTGTTGCTCTACCTTAAGGGTATTCTATTTTCTATATTTGTCTCTGACTCTCTTGTGTGGATCTATTGCATGGTGGATGATTATTTATTATTCCTGCATATTGGAGGATGATTTATGTTATTGGCTTTTGGAACTCTCATGGTGAGAGATCTTGTGGAGATATTCCATAAGGAGTATTGATTGGCGTTGCTCTACCTTAGTGGTATTTTCTATATTTGTTTCTTGTGTGGATCTATTGCATGTTGGATGATTATTTTTTACTCCTGCATACTGGACAATGATTTATGTTATTGGCTCTTGAATTTGATAACCAGTGGTATCATACCTACCATTTGGGCAAGTGGGACATTTGTTATTATAGATTGGGATATTTTTGGGTAATGGTTTTATAAAAAAGGTTCATCTTTCAGATGTCATATCTTTGCACTAAAACATTGGATTCAGACATTTTTTGCACCTTTGTTTTCATAAATTCAAAAGCTTCAGAATGAGGAGTCATATGAAGACATCCGAGCAGAACTAAGGGGAGCTATTGCCCAATGAAGTCAGTTGTATGGGACAGTGGCCGTGACTTTCAAATTGCAATCTGGCAAGAAAAAAAAGAAAACCATGATATCTTCCAATCCATGTAAGCAGATCAAGTGTCGTTTGTTGCATTTCAAAGGAATATTTCAGATCTACTTGTTCATGTGTTTTTGGCTTGAAATTGGTGATGAAAATGAGATATATGAAGGCAAACCATGTAACACCTAGGGTTTCACTAAACTAGACCCAAAAAGAAACAAAGAGCAATTGAAGGCCACCATTGCAATCATACCTGTTACTAACTGATATCTCCCTTGTGTGACCAATAGCTTTTCCTCCGCTCTCTAGCTCCAAATTCCACTAGGTGTTGTTCTCAAAATCCCATGTGACCCTACGGGATTCCCATGTGCGAAAGATAATACAGATAAAACCTATATTCACCCTATTGTCATTCCCTCCCTGAATCTGCCCTGTTCTCTGCCGTTAATCTTCCCTAAATGAAGCTAAGAAACCTTTGTCCATGAATCTTCCCTGAACGCAACTAAGAAACATCTGCCGTGAATCTACCATGTTCTCTACCTCTCCTCCCAGCTCCCGCCTCTCTACCCAACCCCCAATACCTAATTCCAATTTCTAAAAAAAACCCTTCCATCCCTATTCACGTATCGGTATATTGGCATGTGTTTTTGCCATTTTTAATACCTCAATATGAACAAACGTGGTAAGATATCAATTAGTTAATGAACCCCGTGTCAACAAATTGGTTGTGAGTAATTGCGGGAGCGAGTAGTGATTTTGATACCCGAGATAGTAGTAGTACGCTTGGTTGCCTCTAAGGCTCTATTGAGGGACTCCGCCATTAACAAAAAGAGGAAGGGCAACAGGGGGTCACCTTGTCTTATTCCTCTGCTATTCTTGAAGAAGTTGGTCAGGATTCCATTTATGAGGATAGAGAAATAAGGAGTAGAGATGCAAGTTAAGATCCAACTGCACCATTTGTTATTAAAACCAAAGCATTGTAGCACACACTGCGAAAGAAAGGTCCATCTGACTCTATCAAAGGCTTTTTGCATGTCTAATTTCAAGGATCATACCAACTGACTTTGCATGTTGAGCTGAGTGGATAGCTTCATGGACTGTGATTATACCTCCTTGAATAAGTTGACCACTGATAAAACCATTCATTGTTCGGAGATGAGATAATTCATTAACGGTTTTAATCTAGTTGCCAACATCTTGGTGATGATCTTGTAGGAAGTATTGTAGAGACTTATGGGACGAAAGTTAGCAACAGACTTGGAGCCCAGAGATTTGGGGGCCAGAGCAATGAAAGTAGTATTCCATTCTTTTAGAAGAGAATTGCTATGTTGGAATTCAATCACAACTTTGAAAAGGTCTTGCTTGATGATTTCCCAAAAGATTTGGAAAAAAGCAGCAGGGAACCCATTAGGACCAGGAGCTTTATCCCCTTTCATTGTGAAGACTACTTTGTGAACTTCCTCTAAGGAGACCAATTTTGGGATGTGTTGTAGCATCTTAGACATGGCGTTCTCATTGGGCGGATCTTCCTCTTGTAGGAGATTAGAATAAAAGGAAACCAACTCATTAGAAATATCCAATTCAGAAGATAAGAGGTTACCTTCGAGTCAACAACTCTCTGATTTTATCTTTGCTTTTGTGTTTGGAAGTCGTGATGTGAAAGAAGTTTGTATTTTGTCTCCCTGTTCTCCAAGCCACAATTCTCGTGATCTTTGCCGCCAATAGGATTCCTCTTCTTTTAAGGTATTGTGGTAGTCACTGAGGAGAGTAATTTCTTATTGATGAAGTTGATTTGTTTTGCCCTTTTTCTCAATTTCTTCAAATATGTTTGTTAGCTTCCGAGTCGCTTTTGTTTGCAGGTGTTTGATGCTTTGCCAAAACTTTAACCCTCCAAAGTTTAAGTTGTTTTTTATTTCTTTAAGTTTGTTGGAGAACTTATACATTTCAGTTCCTTGTATATTGATATCCCACCAACTCTTAATAAGAGGGTCTAACTGATTATTTTCAAGCCAAGCCATCTCAAATTTGAAGGGCGGGTTTTTGGTTTTGAGAGTTGAATTGACACATAGAAGTCGTGGGGTGTGATCCGATGCTACTCTAGATAGAGCACTAAGATAGAAGTCAGGGTAGAGAGTGATCCAATCCATATATCCCATCGCCCTGTCAAGCCTACTTTGAATGTGATTTCTTCCAATTTTGCGATTAGACCAAGTGAAGGAAGCCCCATGTAGGTCCATATCAAAGAGCTCCTCCCATCTTAATAAATAAACAAGAGCAGCCATGTTAGAGGGGCTAACAATGGCTCCACCCCCGTTTTTCAGAGGGGTAGAGGGTATTATTGAGATCCCCTATTATTAAAATAGGAATATTGTCGCAGCTCCTAAAATTTGAGATTTCCTGCCAAAGTTGTTCACGTTGTTGCTCCAAGTTTGGAGCATAAACATTAATGGTGATCCAATGATTATCAGAGTTAATTTCTTGGAAGAGCAAGCCCAAGAAGTTTAGATGGTTGATGAGACAATCACCCTTAAGAACTTTAGGGTTCTAGAGAGTGCACAAGCCAACAGAGTTTCCGAACGAATTTTGGCTCACAAAAGAGGCATTAGGCCAAAGTTTCAGAATATTGTCTTCATTTTTTAGTTTTGTTTCCTGTAACATAATGATATCAGGAGAATGGTTAAATCTAATATCTTTGAGGACTCTTCACTTTTGCAAGGAGTTGAGACCTCTAATATTCTATGAGATTATTTTCATTTTTTAGATTTAGATTTGCTCCCCACCACCATGGGGATGGTACTCTGAGTTCCTTATGCCACATTTAGTGTTAATTCTTATTGCGCTTAATGTTTCTGAGGGACGACCTTGGATTCTCTCAACACCAATGTCAGGATTCTTAGCTGCTACCTCGGTCATCCGGGGCTTATTGTTAACATCAGACGAAGAAGGGGAATGTGGAGAATCCTCAGGGAGGAGGATAGGAGGAAAGGGGGAGGGGGAAGCAACCGAAGGGATCACCGAGGAAGAAAGCAATAGAGGAGGAAGGTTGAGAATCCCTTTAGAATAGGGGGAAGGCGGGGAGGAAAGGGGAATAGAGGTGGAAGAAGAAGGAAGGGGAGAAGCAAGGGAGGAGGGGATCACCTCAAAAGACGAGGGGAGAGGGGAAATAATGGGAGCAACCACGGGGTGAACAACATGTGGAGAGGGGAGTGGGGGAACAAGAGAGCCAACAATGGGGACATCAAGATTGATTTCTCCTTCTTCAAGAAGAGCAAAGGGGTTAGAGGTAGGTATCACAGGAACACCTTCTGGGATCACTTTTTGAACATATTTCCCTTTTTTCTTGGGGGTGACTTCAGGGATTTTTGGTTTAGGTTGGGGCTTTGATGGACAAGCAGGAGCCCTATGGCCGATACTTTTATAGATTGAGCATGCTTGTGGGACATATTCATATTCGATGGGTTGTGTCCAAATACCAAAATCAGAGAGAAGATCAATCAATTTTGGGAGTGGACTACTAACATCAACATTGACACAAAAACGAGCATGAATAAATCTAGTTTTGGCTTTAGTGGCATGATCAATAGCAATAAGAGAGCCCATAAAAAGAGCAATACCTTCGATAACCGCTTGGATCCCAAAACTCCGAGGAAGGCTTGGTAGTCACACCCAGATTGAAGCATGTGTCATGGTTTCAATTAGCGGATTAAACCTAGGAGTCCATTTTCGAATGTAAAAGCCCCGTCAGCCAAAGAACCACAAACCCCGAAGAAGAGTCTGCATGCGAAGTCTTCTTTGAAGCTAAAGGAGAAGAGAATGAAACCATTTGGCATGGCGACAATCTCCAGAGCACCATAGGGTGCCCAATTCATGCGCACCCATTTTTGATGTCCTCAAGAGGGGGTCTAGGTCCCATCAGTTTGCCCACCAGA
This sequence comes from Taxus wallichiana var. yunnanensis, assembly GCA_018340775.1. Taxonomy (NCBI): domain Eukaryota; kingdom Viridiplantae; phylum Streptophyta; class Pinopsida; order Cupressales; family Taxaceae; genus Taxus; species Taxus wallichiana. The sequence goes on along the minus strand of CM031240.1, from coordinate 921,759,220 downwards.
GACAAATCTCTAGAGGCAGCGGTCGCAACAGTGATGTGAGAGGGGATTTGCAGAGAAAGTGTCCCTTCAAGAAGGACATGCGATAACTTCTCCATATGGGGGTAGAAGAGGACCCCGCCAATACTTTTTTCCATGCCTCGAGAGGCGGCTGAGATGATAAGCCCACAGAGTCAGCGTGGCGGGTCCCAAGATCCACCAGAGGGGTCCGACATCCAAGCTAACACCAGAGGTCGCAGAAAATTCAAATTTCAACGGGCAAGAAACCAAAGCCAAGGGAACAAATGATGACTGGTGTATGGTTTATTTTGGCATTGTTATAATAAATATGTTACCAGAAGAACAAGAATCTTTTTCACGACCACTGAGTGATAACCCCGGCTTAGAGACAATACAATGTTATTCTTAAACCCAATATTGTTTTTGATTAAGTTGACTCAAGTTTCTCAATACTTACTTTATCATATCCACCCTTTGCCCTCAAAATATTATCTCCTTCATTTCTCCTTGATATATAGAATGTTTTAATCAAACCTTCTAGATATATGTCAAAATAACTTTCCAAATTTATCACCTCCCAATAATTAAAAAGAAAGAAAAACTAGAGAGGACTATCAAAGAGACTATATTAAATTGTGTCGCAGTTCTACTTGTGTTGGAAATAACTATACCTTTGTAAACCTTTGAAAGGACTCCCTATTTGTCTTTCTACTTTTGGAGAGGTATGGATACCATGAAAATTGAAATTTCCCAACATTAATACATTTCTCACATTTAGTTTTTTTATCTTTGTCATTTCATATTTCTAACCCATGGAAATTGTTTCCTATTTGGTGTTACATGGATATTTGATGAACTGATTTGTTATTAACATTCAAAAATAGAGTCGATGTTATGTTTTGCAAGTTTAACATCCTCTCTCATTGAACAAAATATTGCAATGAATTGACTCAAGTATAGTGTGTTATTGTTAATGTTGACTTGCACACCCAAAAGCATTTCAAGAAAATAAAATAAAATTTCCTTACTTTGGGTGTTGTTCTACTAAGAAAATGATATTTTATGATGTTCTAAGTTTACTCAACAAATAATTTCATGCTAAGAAAATATGATCCACTCTAATGTACCATGGTGGAAACAGACATAGTCTAAGTATTCATTGCAATTAACAATGACACCCACTCGATGCACTGGAGCTTTAGATCGGTAGGTGTTGAAGAACAAAGGATCAAGGTAAAATGTTAGATGTGGGAAGAGTCAGAATGTAAAACGGGTTTGAGGGAAGAGATTTTTGAGTTGGGGAATCTATTGGAGGAAATATATCCGATCCTTTTTTTCCCCAACATTTCACGTATGCACTGCATGTCACTTTTTCCTACTATAGCTAGATAATATATTTAACGCAAGGCTTATTAAATATTAGATCTATCTTAATAGCCACTAAATTGAAAATCCCTACTTTTTATTGCATTTGCAACTTTTATAGATTAGTGAAATCAAATTGTTATGTGTTGTAATAATATAAGCATGGAAGGGAAACCCAAAAAAAAAATGGTAACGAAAAGTGAAAACTTGTTTTATCCTCTTTGTAAGAGCACTAAATCAAGGGCCTACACATCCACATCTCCAACTATAACTCATATTAGTTTTTTTTGATGCTATGTTCCTCTTAATAGAGAGGATAAGATGAACGATGAAGATGAGCTAGAAGACGTGTTAGGCAATATTGCCTTAATGACTATGCAATTGGTCCTTACCCCTTTCAAAGGTTCACAAATATGTCACGTGGTTGTAGGAAACTAGAGTTTCACAATGGTTCCCCATACCCCTTTACCTAGTATGAACAAACACCTTGATCTAGAGAGGAGCATACTATAGAGACTTTCCCTCATCTGCCACTTTTCGTCCTCCTTTACATCCCCGTTGTAAAGATGTTTTGGTTGGTGTCCATATCACGGGCATTTCTTGCTCTCATTCCCCATCAAATTTGATTCTTTGCATAAAACTTTTCTTCCAGTCAACAACATTTCCTAAAAAAATTCTCATTCTCTTCACTCGCATTTCGTACTTTCCTTTAAACAATCACCATAAATAGTTGCTCCTCTCTAACATTACCACACATTACACCACCACCCACCATATTAGTTTTAACTTCTATTCCACTCTCTCTTCCTCCATATAACTAACAAATCAAATACCTTAACCAACACAACTACACTTCTTAGTTTCCTTCCCTTTTCCACATATCTTTCTTCCACCGCATCCCTTTCAGCGTTCACATCGCACTGCACGCATGCGATTGCTAGTAAAGATATTACGACTTCTAAGGTTTATACATGAAAAATGTTATTCTTTATCTGGAGAGACTTCTTTTGTAAGTTTCAATAACAATATGGAGAAGAATATTATTGTAGCCTTCAGGTTTAGTGTTATATCTGTAATATTTTCATAAATATTTGCACTTTTTGAAAACCATAATGTGCTCAATGTCTTCCCGCATACTTTGAAGAGTCTGGAGGCATAAATGTACACTTCAGATTTAAATTTTGATGAGTGACTATTCCTGTAATTACATTTCTCATTTAGTAAATTTGGTATACTTAATGGCGATCAGAAACCTGAATAGCATGGGAGAAATGTTAAACCGTGTTTCATTTTTTGGTTGACAGGTTAGGGTGGACGACAAATCTCATCCCTACGCTGCCCGCTTCATTGAAGCTCATGAAGTGCGGCAGCTTCAAGGATTGAAGTGCCTGACAAATTCAGGGAAGTCCAGATTGTTTTTTCCCATATGTAATGAAATGATTAAGGCATCCCTTCAAGGCTTTCCTATTTTAGACATTGTAGGTTTCTTGATAAAGCTCGACTTGGTCCTTGCAATGTTTTAACTACTTATTCTTTTTAGGTTATCAAGATAAATTCAAAAGAATGTTCCAGGTAATACTTCTATGTGGGGAACACTCCCTTGATTAAGGTTGCTGCCTTTGGAGTCACCAGATGGCCAAATCTGTACTAGCTCTCTACATCATCAAAGAAATATTCAAGGCAACAACTAACAATTTCACATATAATATGTAGCAATATAGAGCTGATTCTGCATGTAATAACAACCTCACTGAGAATTCACCTTATGGAATACCATGCTTCTGTTTTGTTGACAAACGGGGTCACATGCGAATAATTTTCAACAGCTCCTGCTAATACCCGACACAAATGCTAAAAAATCTCAGCGCCTGAAGGATAGTGAAACATTTTCCAGCCCTAGCAAGCAGTGGGGGGCAGAAGAAATCATTCACCCACTCAGAAATTTTCTTCAGATTTTCTGCCACTTGGCTTCTTATTCTAGTTTCCCTCGTTGTTTTTCCCTTCAAATATCTGTTATTTACATCTTGAGGAAGCCCTGCTGTAGCATGATATTTGCAGCAAGTTGTAGCATGGGACCATAAATAAGGTTTAACTCCTGTAATTGCTCTGCAACACCCGCTCAAAACAAACTTGCATGGGACTGCAAACTGGTTTAAGCTCCTGTTTTTGCTCAGCAACACCCGTTGAATAAAAATAGCAAGCCCCAGCATGGGACCACAGCCTTACCTACCTTTAAAAGTGGCTCCTGTGAACAAAGTGTTTTTGTAAATGTTCTGCACTAAACAAAAAGCTCTCCTGCAGAAAATTCTCTGCAGAAACTTTAAATCTGCATTGGGATTGGTTATTTTCCCAGTTATTTTCCCTTCTGCCAAGTAGTTGGTAACCTATATTGACAGCCCAGTTAAAGAAAGAACACCTCCTAAGCTTTGTACCTGATAATGTGGGATCCATATAACTTAGAACGCAGAGGCACAGCGGGATTTTTTTACCAGGGATGCAGGGTTTGGAGGTCTGTGGGAAGATAACACAAGAAGATGGTCCAGCCAACAGAAAGACCAGCTACTGTCTGCTGCCAGACCATTCGGAACAGGTAGATGCCATTGATTACTCACTCAACTCCTTTATTTATCATTCTGTAACTGTTGAATGTTCAAAATAGGAATCTGAAGAGAATACCCAGATGCAATTGTTCTCATCCCTTGCATTATTCATCCACAAGGTGTAACAATGACAACCAAATGTTTGGTATTTTTGCTCTGCCCATGACAAAGGGTTCTGATTTAGCAAATGTCGCATTCAATCACAAACTGTATGAAACAAAAAAATTTGCTAGTCAGCGTCGTATGTGTAATGCCTCATCTACGATTTTTTGTTAACCTACATAAATTTTTGTTCCAGGGTCATAACACAGCATGAGGCGGGTCCCCAAAAACATATCCAAAGGATGATATTTGAGATGGTATACATACATCACAAACATGGTGTTACACTATTAGGGAATAACGGCAATTATCTTGTGGGATCAAAAAGGAGATAATGATGTTAGAGGCTGCATACGAATACTTACAGATGTAGAGTTGCAGCAGTGTCAGTGATCCTCCACAATACTGATTACACTTAAGTTTGATAATTAATAGCTTCTCCTGCATATCCTGGCAAGCTAGTAGGCAAGAGCATTGATCTCATTGTCAAACTCGATGATGGCATTTGGAAAAAATTCACTCAAGAATGCCATAGAAAGGAAACTAATATGTGACTGCCATTTCACAGAAGCATGTCCCAAATCCAATAGTCTCAATAATGTAAATTACAGACATTATGGGGTATATGGTCATTTATATAGTTTTGACATCATGCCATGCACATGGAGTTCTGGGCACCCTCTTGCTGGGTATGCAGAGGTGAGACTGTTGAGCCTTTACAGTTCATGGTGCTACGGCGATTCCTCCTGTGATTTGGTGTAATCACCAGGTCACTGGGACCGCTTGTGAGCAGCTGGGGTTTATCCTCCTGCAGGACTTTCTGGGGATGTGACAACCCAGTTGGTGTCTCCAACGGTCATGCTCTGAACTTGGATGGATTAATGTCTATGTGACGTGCGTTTGATCCCAAACCCTGTCAACCTGTGGACTGAAAATCAACTATATGCTCTTCTTGGCAATGTCTACTCATCAAGTTCTCTGATCAAAATTGACGTTTCCAATGCTTGCCTGTCCTCAGCCCACTTACATAAGATAACAGGAGCAAATAAAATTTACTCCAAAGAGCAGCAGATGATCCCAGAAATGGTATCAAGTCAGTCTTGGGCGCTTTAAATGGAAAGTATCACAGTATTTTGATGTGAATTGTCTTGAAGGTTCCTCAAGCATATCACAGTAGTCTAGTGTGAGTTCTCTTGAAGACTTCATGCCATCCACTTGTGGAAGTTGAAAGGGACTTTTGTAGGAAGACAGTTCGGGAGTCTCCAACTTACACATATCAGACATAAAGGAGATATTTTGCAGTTTGTAGCAGCAACTAACATTGAGATTATTGAGACCTCCTGGAAGAGAAGACAGTTCCTCAAGCTTATGACAGTTCTCTAGAGTGAGTTCCCTTAAAGAATGCATGGAGACCAATTTCGAAGTTTACTAAGACTTTTGCATGAAGATAAATCAAGGGTCTGCAAATTTCTCATATGAGAAATACTGGAGAGTTTTGCAGATTGTTGCAGCCTCTAACTTTGAGATTAATAAGACCTTCTGGGAGAGATGGCAATTCCTCAAGCATATCACACCAGTCCACTGTGACTTCTCTTAAAGAATGTAAGCAGTCCAATTGTGGAATTTGAGTAAGACTTTTGCAGGAAGACAACTCAAGAGTCTTCAAACATCTCATATGAGACATACTGAAGAATTTTTGCAGTTTGTAGCAGCTTATAATATGGAGATTAGTAAGATCTTTTGGAAAAGCAAACAATTCCTCAAGGTTGTCACAGTAGTCTAGTGTGAGAGTTCTTAAAGATTGCAGGTGATCCAATTTTGGAAGTTGCTTAAGACCGTTGCAGTAAGACAGATGAAGAGTCTCCAAACGTCTCATGTGAGACATACTAGGCATTTTCTGCAGGTTGTAGCATCCTATAACATCAAGACCAATGAGATCCTCTGGAAGGGAAGGCAGTTTTTCAAGCTTCTCACAGCGCTCTAGTGTGAGTTTTCTTAAAGAATGCATGGAATTCAAATTTGGAAGTTCAGTGAGACTCGTACAGAAAGACAAATCAAGGGTTTCCACATATCTCATATGACAGATTTTGGACATTTTCTGCAGCTGATAACAGTTTATAGCTTTGAGATAAATGAGACCTACTGGAAGAGCAGGCAATTCCTCAAGTTTATCCCAGTCATATAGAGTGAGTTTCTTTAAAGATTGCATGCAGTCCAATTGCGGAAGTTGAGTGAGATCATCACAGATAGATAATTCAAGAGTCTCCAAAGTTTTCATATGAGACATACTCGACATATTCTGCATCTTGAAGCAGTGTCTAACATTGAGATTAATGAGCCCTTCTGGTAAAGCAGGCAATTCATTGAGCTTGTAGCAGAAGCTTAGTGTGAGATTTCTCAAGGATTGCAAGATGTTTAACTGTGGAAGATGAGCGAGACTTTTGCAGAAAGACAAATCAATGGTCTCCAAATATTTCATATGAGACACACTGGACATTTGCTGCAGCTTGCAACAGTGTGTAGCATCAAGATTAGTGATACCCGCTGGAAGAGCAGGCAATTCTTCAAGCTTCTCACAGTGCTGTATTTTGAGTTCCCGTAAAAAATGCAGGCTGTCCAATTTTGGAAGGTGAGTAAGACTTGCACAGAAAGACAGATCAAGAGTCTCCAACTCTCTAGCATCGGACATAATGGAGATCTTCTGCAGATTATGGCAGCAACTACAATTGAGATTATTTAGACCACCGGGAAGAAAGGGCACTTCCTCAAGCTTCTTACAGTGCTGTAGTGTGAGTTTCTTTAAAAATGCAGGCGGTCCAATTTCGGAAGGTGAGTAAGACTTGCACAGAAAGACAGATCAAGACTCTCCAACTTTTTAACTTCAGACATAATGGAGATTTCTTTCAGATTGTAGCAGCGACTGCAATTGAGATTATTTAGATCTTCTGGCAGAGAAGGCAATTCCTCAAGCTTCTCACATTGCTCTAGTGAGAGTTTCCTTAAAGAATGCATGGAGTCCAAATTTGGAAGTTTAGTGAGACTTTGGCATGAAGACAGAACAAGGGTCATCAAATCTCTCATATGAGACATATTGGGTAGTTCTTGCAGTTTGCAGCAGCTCCTGGCATTCAAATTAATGAGACCCCATGGAAGAGCAGGCAATTCCACAAGCTTCTCACAATAGTCTAGTTTGAGTTTTTAAGGAATGCATGGAGTCCAATTTTGGAAGCAGAGCAAGACTTCTACAGAAAGACAGATCAAGAATTTCCAACTTTGTCAATTTAGAAATTTCGAGATCTTTTGCAGTTTGTAACAGCGCCTAGCATTGAGATTCACGAGTGAATTTGGAAGAGAAGGCAATTCCTCAAGCTTCTCGCAGTTCTGTATAGTGAATTCTGTTAAAGATTTCAGTTTTTGAAATTTTCAGGAAAACTCGATAACAAACTATCACTGATGTCAAGAACTTTCAGCCTGATGAGATTTCCAAAACTTTGAGGAAGCCCGCTTAAAGAGCATCCATTTAAATATAGCTCTTCTAAAGAAAGAAGTTCTCCAACTTCATCCGGAAGTTCAAGAAGTTTAGTCTCACTCATATCAAGGTAACGCAAAAATTTGAGTTGGCTTATTGATTCAGGCAACCTGAAAGAATCTTCAGAATTGGAAAAGCAAGATGATTCATCAGACTCTGTTTCTGGCATCTGCAAGAACAAACATGATTTAGTATAGACTGATTTTTTCAAGGAAAATAATGTATGTGTTGTTTCATAAAAAGATAGCCTCTTTCCTTATTTGTTTTAAACAAATAAATATCCATTTACCTGTGAACATGGTTTTTCCTCAAATTTACAGTCAGACAAAACCAAATATCTTAGATTTGGAGGTAGCATCGTTATCTCCTTTTTTAGATGCAGACCCCAACAAAACAGAAATTTCAAGTTATGCATTGCTGCAAAAGAATCTATTTGGTGAAGCACCCAAGGGTTCAAATCCCCTTTCCACTTGAGCCCTCTGACACTCGGCATTTCCTGAATATGATAAAGAAACTTATCAGTGCATTACACAATTTTTGATGTGAACTTTCCTTTATATATGATTAAATAAAGATAAACCTGGCAAACTATATGAGAAAGTAAATAGGCTACCTCTGTCTGATCCATTACAGTAACTATATCCTCCTTAAGCCATAGTCTACTGCGTTGAGATGGGTTGGTCCAGGATTCCTCTTCAACTATTCGTCTTCCAAGGTCCCTCAAATGGTCATGCATCCAAAAACGCAGCGAAAATGCTCGTCTATCACTATAAGTGACTTCCCTTCAAGATTTTTAAGACTAGTATACACAGCCTTGCACCCCACAACTTCCCAAAATTTAACATGAAAGTCTATACTATCTGCATGGAAGAAATAATTGTGCAGCATGATGAAGAAGCATGCAATGTCTAAGAATATTTGCTTCTCATGAACACTTAGAGCATCATAACTGATTTTCAGAGTTTGATACACTTTTTCATACCCAACAGGGCCAACACTTTGGATTTTTGTAGGGGCCTCACTCCAATATCTATGGCTTCTTTTACCATATAGGTGTGCACCTAGAATTTCCAATGACAGTGGAAGACCCTCACAAGCATTTACAATTCTTTCTGTCATATCTTTGTAGCCTTCCTCTGGGGCAGCTCTTAGAAAGGCATGCCAACTAAATAGCTCCACACCTTCATGTTGATCAAGTCCTTGCATAGGGTAGATCATATCAACTTGTCCAATCTTCAATACCTGTTTATCCCGGGTTGTGATAATGATTCTGCTACCTGCTCCATACCAATCACCAACCAGAGCTTCTAATTGTTCCTCATTGTCGATATCATCTAAAACAACCAATGCTCTTATGGATGTCAAATGATTTTTCATTTGGATTTTCCATGATCAATGCTGTTCAGCTTTATTTCTACTTTCACCAAATCCCTGAGAATCTGTCTTTGCAAATTTCTGAGGCCCTTAATAGACTCCATTGCAGTGTCTCTAACGTCGGATACAAAACAAGAGGCTTCAAACAGGTGATGAATCTCATTGTACATAGCTTTTGACAAAGTGGTCTTACCAAGACCACCCATACCCCAAATTCCAACAGACAGCCGATGGTCGCCATCTATTTCTAGCAACTTGATCGCATCCTCCATACGAGCTTTGAGTCCCACAGGACTTTTGGCAACATGTAAACAACTAATGTTCAGTATCCTAATAAGTTCCATGACAACCTGCTTCACAAACTTCCCTTCACACCTGCACCACTAGCCAATAAGCTCTAGGGAACAACTTAACAAGTTCTCAGTAAACAATTTCTGTTTAGAACTTACAGGCTAACTAAAACCAAAAAAAGGAAAAAGAGAGTAAAGCTTTCTTTTCAATATGAGCAATGTTCTAACAAGTGACTAAGGAGTGATGGATGGCTACCACTGGAATTTCAGTATTGAATTTTCCCAAACAGCTGGAGTTACTGATGTTGAAGGAAGTTTAGCTGAGAGTTGAGTTGATGTTTAAGAATTGTAATTGCCAAATGGAAAGGTAGGAAAATTCTTCTGATCATTGTTGGACAAAAATTAATGGACACTATAGTTTACTGTCTCTAAACACAATGTGGACTGTTCTGCTTCATGGAATGGGCATGTGAATAAAAATGATAAGGCTGGCCTACTTCGGTAGAATTAAGGTGACATCCCATGGATGGAATATGACTGCTCCTATTTTTATTGCTAATGCGATCTTTGAAATATAAGCTAAATTGAACCGAAAAATTGGAATCTTTTCTAAAAGATTAGCACAGCTACTGTTAAGCGGAGAGATTTTCCACAGATGGTGGAGAAGGGGCTCAAAGTTTACAATATAACTAAAGAGATTTTTTCCAAGTGGCAGCTTGCTTGTGGTCTTTCTTTTCTGACCTTTTTTTTACAATAAATTTGCATGTAGATTCTTAAAACCCTATAGCAGAGCTGAAAAATATATATTTCAGGGGACAAAATTCCAATTAACTGCAAAATGGTCTTAACTTACTTCCAAACTGTTATTGAAGAAGTTTCAGAAGCCCCCTTCCATGGAACCACCATAAGTTAGAGCTAACTAAAACGAAGTGGTTGTAGGGAGAATACCCTTGAAAAGGGCTACTGCTCAAATATCTGTCCTTCTAATCAGTGTATGCAATGGAATGGTTCATAGCAATGCAAAAATAGGATGTTGTCCCACAAGCTTTTATTAGTATTCACAATGGAGATTTCTAATGGCTGCTGGAAAAGGACAGATGTGAAAGATCCTTTTAAGGTCCACAGTGTGTATGTGCATATAAGACCACCCTGTAGGACTGCAGCAGGTAGGGAATGAAATTGCAATACCCATGCATTTAGTGGTTAATCCATTTCATACTTTTTTTCAATTATTTTTTATTGTTTAGAGAAAGATCCCACTAAAACCTGTAGCTGCAGACCATTTTACTACAAAATGTCCTAAGCCGCTTTTAAAAAGTTCACTATTGGGACAATTGCTTAAACAAATTGTGCATACAAGTACCTCTGTGTTGATTTTCACAGGAAGTACAGTTAAGAGACTTGTAAAACAAAATGATTTAATGAACTCGAAGGGATAGAAGGCTTTATATGCACTATAAACTAGATGCAGGAAAGCAGAATTATGGGATTGAAAAAGCAAACCGGTCTTGTTTGAGTTGCTTGTCATGCTGGTGCTACTTTACAGATGTGAAGTTTGGGGCTTCAACATATCAGATCAGAAATGGAAACAGATAGAAAGAGTTCAAAAGCGTCTAATAACAAACAGCCTCGAAATTACAACGTTGGTTTGATTTGAGGTTATGCTAGTTGAAACAGGGACCTCTTTGCTAGAGGCTTCAACTTTGATTTGAATGCTAAGCTACATAAAAAGGCAGAGTACGAGGACTCACCTGTGGCCTAGAATGGTAATGGAGGAAGAGGTAGGGAAGAGAAGAACACATGGATGAAACAAAACAACAAGTGGATGAGCAAATGGAGATTGACATGCAAGAATTCCCAAACACCAATGAGAAAATTAAATAGTATCGGAGAGAAGTTCAGAGAAATCATATGGACAAAGCAAATGGGGCTGAAGAAAGAGAACTATATCAAAAATTTAAGTGCACATGTGATCATGACAAAAAAATCCTATATAGGAGCAAAAGTCAAATCGCAGGGGAAAATGTTAATAGCTCAACTTTGGACTAGCTTGCATCATCTTGGATGTGAAATAGGCAGCTGGACAATGCCTTAAGAAGAGTTGGAAAGAGAAAATGCCTTGCACATTGGAGGTGGTGGAGACATAATGACACTACATCATTGGCTGCCCGGCTTATAATGACATCTGAATCAAATACGACAACAACTTGAAAGTGGACAATCTTGCTGCCTTGTTTGAAAAGACTGGGCTTGAAAAATAGCAAATGTTGTAACTAAGATTCATAGTGGAAAATCCAACATCAAAAAAGGAATGGATATTTTGTAAGCTTAGCAGGACAGCCCTTGTTTCAAGTCGCTATCCTCACACAACACTCCTTTGTTACTACCTCTGGTCTAATAGACTGCTTTGTCTCATAGATATTATTAAAATCTTTCATTCAATCAATCATTATAGTAAGTTCTGGATCCTCATTCTATATTCACTCATAAAAAGATGATTGTGTAAAATACAGAAAAATAAGTGCTTGTGGTGTGAATTTACTCCATCCATATTCACAATAGTTGTGAGACAAAGAAGGATTACAAGGAACTACATGTATATAGAGCTTTCCAAACTACAATGTATTAAAAATTTTGTTGTTACAGAGACTTTATGTGCGCAAGGTTTATAAGGCACCACATCCACTAACAGCTTTCCCAACTAAGAAACGCTTTAAGCATGCAAGTCTCGGATCACTATGTTAGCATTATACTATTCTGGCATTGCTTACCTAGGTCATGGATATCCTTACACATTGATATCTGTTGACCTGGTCGAGGATTTTGTTACACAGAAATATCGGTTGTAAGTATAGTTACACATTTTACCTGGCAGCAGAATTAGTATGTTAATAATTGTGTAAATATCTGTTGGGGATATCTGTTGCGAATATAGCTGGACATTTTACCTGGCAGCAGAATTCGTTAATGATTGAGTAAAAAAACTGTTGTTGGGGGCTATAGCTGCATATTTATCATGGCTGCCAAAATAGTTAGTTAATAATTAACTTGAAATTACGTATGTAACAAATGTTATATTGGAAAGATTGATCGATGTATTATGAGAAAGATGGTTATGCAGTCTGTTATTTTTAACGAAAATTTTATGTTCTAAATTCCTTGTCCGTATCAACATCAGCCCAACAATTCAAGCATTCCATACACGAGAAGAATGTGAAAGAGGGTGAGATTATATTAGTGTTCACTATTGACTTGCTTGCTCAAATTATAACTAATTACAATAGAGAAGAATAACACCAGAAGAATATAAAAGCATAAGGAAAGAAACCAAAGCTACAAAGAGTAAACCAAAAATGGTATAACCACAACATCTATGTAATGGGAAAAGAGCAGCAGCATTTACCCGGATGCTATGTCTGCAAGAGACCAACCAGAGAGCAACGATACTTGATGCAGGGCCTCCCTCCACGAAGTGATCTCTTCAGGAGTATTTCTGCCTTTTTCAACGTGTCTATGCAATGCCTCTGCATACGGACCTTTCTTATCAGGGTATCTCACATCTGATGGATCCACCTTGTAAAACAAGGGAATGATCCTAGTATCTGTATTTGTTGATTTAAAATCCCACATAAGGGAGAGCTCCTTGAGGCACCATGCTGAAGTGGCATAACCAGGGGAGAATATGGGTATGTGGATTGTAGAGTTTTGAATTGCCTCTTCTAGACTGACTCCAATATTCTCACCCTTTTCCAATCTTTCACTGTCTAAGAAGACACGAAGACCTGCTGTGGACAGAGATTGGAAGAGGTGATCCGCCAGAGTCTTTCTCACGTCTGGACCTCTCAAGCTCAGAAAGACATGGTATCTTCTATTGTGTTGGATGGGAGTTTGTGATGAGCTGGGAGGACTGTAATGCTGGAAACTCTTCATCTTGAAAAAACTTTCAGCTATCAATGAAGAATGGATTTAGGAATCAGATCACTTCTTATGCCATAAAACCATTTTTGTCTCCCACTACAGTATTTCATTACATTAATTTCGTGGGAACGATACTGCGAAGTAATTCCCGGTTGGAAGCTTCGCCGCGTTTGGGTTAAATAAACAAAGGAAAGTGCACGGCATCACTCCGCGTCGTCTTAACGCTAAGAGTTTTATGTCCCCGCTCCCCACACGGAGCTTCATATTTTTCTGACCCGCGGGAATCGGACTGATTGAATCAAATTCATATTTCCCCGAATCATAGTTAAGTTTGGCAAATCTTTTTTTTTTTTTTTTTTTCATGAGATCGAAATGTCTTGGATTGAAAGTTTAACGTTAGATTACATTTTCATCATTTAGTGCCAATAGTTGAGGCGTATTCCATTTCCCTTCATACAAGATGGTTTCGTCTTATTTAATTGGTATCTCTAAAGATTTATATTTTTAGTGGATGGTTAGGCAACATCTTTTATATCATCATCATTATTATTGGATTATAACTCACTCGATATGATTGGTAATTTTAAATCCAAATTTTTGATGAGAATATGTCTAGGTTGTCAATGTGAAAATGGGTTGAAAATTGACGCCTAATTTTAGTCGGGGTGTATTCATTAGTTGTAAAATTTTATTCTTTAGTTATTGGTGTGCTTTTATCTTATTTGTCAATTCAAGTTTTTATAAGTTTTACCTAATAATTTTTGTTATTGACCTAATTTAGTGTGCACATTTTCATTCATTCCCTATTTTTCTCTTCCTTCCTTCCTTCCTTTCTCTTCCCCTTTCCTCTATGTTTTGTTTTACCTAAACCCTAAAAGTCTCTTAAACTTTCAATAATAAGATAATTTAAAAGCCAATCAATGGTTTGATAAATGAGGCAAGAAGGTGTCCACTACTTGATTAATAGGTTGTGCGACATTTTTAGAATGGATGCCACATATCAAGTCCCAAAAATGAACTTGCCAAATTGATCATGACAAATCTTGATTTGAAGGTGTCTCACGCACAAGACTAAACAGGATAATAATGTTTGATCGTTACGAAGGTGTCCACTACTTGTTAATAGGTTGTGCAATTTTTGATGTGTGATCGCTTATTTTTGCTTACTTGCAATAGACATGTTTAATCTTGCTTAGGATTGCTTATATGTCATATTTTCTTTAACCCTAACAATAATTGACTTGAAAAATAGGTTAGCACGATTTGAGTTATACCGACACTAACTACCCCAATGGTTGAGCGTTGCCTATATAGCACTACTTGCAAGAGGCCTCATACTCATGTAGTTCTCTCACCTATGTGGGAACATGTGAAAACATGTGAATAAGATATGTAAATCTACATGGCATTTGCATAGGCTCAAATGGTACAAGTGTGCACATGTGTATAATAGGACACTTCAAATGCAAACAATATGAAAATTCAAATAAGAGCATAATTGTATAGTGTATTTTCTAGCAATTTTTGTGTGCTTCTCTCATGTCCTTAAAATTCCCTTACGTTTTTTCATAGATATTAACCCTAAGTTTTTTGGTGTGCAACCGACACATTAACCAATTCAAAAACATAGACAAATTGACAAGGAGTTAAATCTTGAAAATGAAAATAAAAGCCAACAACGGATGGGTTCATAGTCCTTGGACATGATATGATTCAAACATGTCAAAGGTTTCGAACCACCCTACACGAAAATGATCATCAAACATGGAAACAAAGTGGGGATCCCTTCAGTCATATGAAAATAGAAGAATGAAGAGTAGAGAGTTGTTCATTAGCCAACACTAAAGAAAAATAGAAAAGAGGAATGAAAGTGTCAATTAACCATTAATTTAAGCTAGATTTTTATATACACAAATTCAGGTAAAAATATTATTAAAACATGACATGTACTAAATTTGGGTGTTTACAAATCGCCCCCTTTTATCTAGAATTAGAAAGGTCGGGTTTAATGGATAAGAAAGTATACTCAAATGTATGTGCTATTTCATAATTGATACAATGTATCATAATGTGCTATGTAATTTGCAAATCAATCAACAAGAGAGTGGCTTACAATTCTTGATAAAAATAAATTGTAACAATTTTGCATAAGTTGAAATATATAACAAAATAAATAACACCCGGTAGTACGTGATCTTTTTCTAGAGTGTACAATATGCAAAGCGACATATGTCATGGGTTTCAAGAGACCTCTTCATATGGTGAAAGGGTGAATTCATTTTACTTGCTTCTTGGCTAGAGAAACAAACAAGATTCTATCAAAAAAGTAATCAAAATTTGCACCATCAAAGTGACTTGAAGGGAAAACCAAACTTGTGTCCTAGTTAGAGGGATAAGTCAAAAATGTCATTGATTGTGATAAGCGGTAACAAGTGCTTTATCATATGAAGAAACTCACAAAGTGTGCAAATGTGATGATAAAATGTTTTTAAACCTTCTCAATTTTATGAAAAACTTGTTGAAAACTTGCTAACTCATGATAGCCTTATCGGTAGCTTGATAAGTTTAATTATAGAATGTTGTATAATTTGTTCATAATAACTAGTGCATTTGAATATGTTTGAGTCTACCCAAATCTATTTAGAAGAATTCATCTTGATGCCTCCTTTTGAGTGGTGTGATGTGTATCCTACACATCTAAAAAAGTGATTACGTATCACGTGTAAAACGTGAAATAATATCATGCATCATGCCATATAACATCATAGTAAATATGAAAGTTGACACTACTAAAGGATTATTGTTTGACATAGGGTATGAGAAATATGTTTGTGGTTTTGCCATCTTGTTATTTTTGAGATTGTTTCATTGTAGTTGTGTAAATGCACCATTATTTGTAATAAGGTACATTGTGATCGGAACTATGCTCATATACATGCTTAATGTAGAAGTTTTACTTTTTTGGTCTTGTGTATAAATGAATTTTGTTATATTTAAATTGTAGAATGCCCATGTTCAAGAAAATGTGGCCGTGTGCGGTGAAAGTATCATCTTGTAGAATACTCAAGATGCATATCGTGTAGTATATGCTCTAAGGGTTCGTTTAGGAATTGTTAGTTGATTAAAATCAATGCATGCCCACATGCTTGAGGTGACATGATCAAAATAGATCATTGTGTGTTGTACTTGATAAATGTAAATAATGGAATGATGTGTCATTTAGGACTTGTCTTGTAATCGTTAAGCAATAGAATTCAATAGTTTCCCCCATGCTTAAAGTAACGTGCTTGAATAAGCTAATGTATGTTATATTCAAAAGTATGTCCTTGCATATGATTGAGATTATATCAAGAAGAATATTTATGAAGGCAATATATGTGGTCATTTATTGATAATTGTTATTTTGAATACCAAACATGAAAAAGAAAATAACTACAATTGGATCATTGCCCCCAGGGTTAGTGTGAGATCAATAATGTATAGAATACGAGAGAACTCTTATGTGCCTCTTTCCAAGAAATGTTGTCATAGGAATAGGGTTGATTAATTATTGTTTATTGATTAAGAAGCCATTATTTAGTGTACCTATTATTATATCTAACAATTTTTGCATCCAATCATGACAATCTAAAATATTGTAATAAATGTGTAATTAAACATGATAATACAAAATATCTCAAGATGTGTGTTCCAACACAATCTTCAACACTTGAAATGCAACTATGAAATCAAGATATTAATGTTACTATTCTTCTAGGTACATGTAACCCTAATTTTATAAGTGTGATTTTGGGTATAAAAGGGGTGGATTTTCTATTTTTTAGCAATTCATTTACACTTAATCACTTTTGAATTCATAACTTTGATCTAACACCATGCCGTTGCAACAAGTGGTTATTCTAACCTAATTTGAGTAGTTGAATGATTGGATCACTCGTCGAGGGCCTACAACACTAGTAAGATTTGTAAGATTTTAATTTTTGGTTAGTTGTACTACATTTTAGTGAAATTCAATTTAGATATTTTAATTGTTTTAGGCATGTTATACTAGTTTTTATCATTTTTTTGAAACTGTCATATATTTTTCCAAAAGTGTCCTACAACCTGTCAAAATCATCCTTATGTCCTTCAAATTTATTTGTCAAAATTATCTTGATAATGGTGATGTTGGTGAAATAATTTTTCGTGTTGCACATTATGTTTTTCCACTTGATCCATAGGGATCTAGAAAAGACACTACTTCATCATAATCACCTAGAGTCGAAGAAAAAGATAGAAAAAGAGAAGTTGTCTGCAGAGTTACATAAACACCTCTACAGTGCGGGAGGCGATTGCATGAATCGCCAGCTTTACATGACACCGCACGCCCCTATCACTTATGGACGAAAAATAAAAATAGAGCCATGAATGGACACATAATTCAAACATCTCGTCCATGTCTCTTCCTTGGAGGATGCTTCCCATTCTCCAGTGCACGGAGGACATGAGAAGAAGCCTATTTAAGGAGGAGCATAGGCAAAGAATCAATCATCGGAAGACAAGCAGAGTTATATGCAAAGAGTGTGAGAAAGGAAACCATTGAAGTTGGAAGTGATTTTGTAGAAGCACAGTGTAGAAACAGAGCAACCAAGTAAAGAAAGGAGGTGTTACAGTGTTTATCTTCTTTCCTCTTGTTGTAATATGTATTTCTAAACAATTGGCCAATAAAATTTGGGAAGAAAGAGCAATTGCCCTTCCCAGTTGGTTTTCCCTCAACTTGGGGTTTCAGGATAAATTTGGTGTTGTATTGTGTTCTTTTGTTGCTGCAAATTAGTTCTAAGTTTCAGTTTGCTCACCATTAATTAAATAGACTGTCATTTTCTAGAATTTGAAAGTAGAACAGTAAATTGTGTGATCTTATAGATTTCCAAAGTTGAGGTTTATAGATCATTTTGGTATCAGAGCTGACAATAAGTATCCAGGACTGTGGTATTCATTCTTGTGATTTGTATGACAGTGAAAAGGTCCAAAGGCGAAGAAGTTTTACCTTGCAATCTTGATATTTCTACGAAGAAGTGGAAACAAAAAATTCGAGATCAAATGGAGGAAGAGAACTTGGTCCGTAGAATTGAGATGTTAGAGACCATGATGGATAGGATGTATAGACATCAACAAGAACTCTCAGATCTACAAAAGATGGCTTTAGTCAAGCAAGATAACATGGACTCAGTGGTTCGAGCCTTGGCTGAAAAGTTTGGCATAGGCAAGAGCCACGATGAGGAAGATGTAGAAGGGTGTGAAGAAGAAACTCCAGTTGTAAAAGAGAAGGTAAAATCTGATCATGCTCCTTTTAAAGTTGAAACTAAGGTTGAAATTAAGAGCTTTGAAGGACAAGTAGATGCAAAGTTATTAGATAAATGGTTAAAACAACTGGAAGTTTACTTTAGTGTTCATGATGTTACTGAGGCACAAAGGATCACCTTTGCACGTCTCAAAATGGAAGGACATGCTCTGGTTTGGTGGGAAACCCATCTAGCCACTTGTGAAAAGAAGAAATGTCCTATTGTAAGATCTTGGGAGGAATTTAAAGAATTGCTTAGAGCTAACTTTTATCCTATTGGCCATAAGACTGATCGATGATTAAATAACAAGATTTTTACACAAGGCAAAGGTGGTCAAAGTGTGCAGGATTATACTACGGAGTTTCAGAGACAAGCCATGTTGCTTAATATGGACTTGGAGGATGAGGATATTTTGACCAAGTATTTGGGAGGACTTCACACTCACCTTCAAGGAAGGTTATCTCCATAAAGCCCAAGGATCTCAATGAAGCTTGTGTGCAAGCATACTATATTGATGATGAAAGGAAGTAAGGAGAAGTAGAGTCAAAGATGAAACAATCAACAAATCAGGAAAAGAAAGAGTAGGGACAAACAAGTAACAAAGGTAAATAGAAAGGGAAAGGTAAACAAATTGCCACTACTTTGAATACTTGTAAAGATCCCAAGAATTTTTGTAAGAATTGTGATATCAATGGTCATACTAATGCTACATGTTGGAAGTTACATCCAAAGAACCGAACCAAGGATTCAAAGAAATCCATGACAACTGTAAAGACAGATGGGGAGGTGGAAATAGAGGATGATTCTGATGTAGACGAGAGGCTTGGATGCATGACCACCAACATGAACAACCAAGAGGAGGAAGAAGAGATGAGTAAACTATTCCAGATCAAAATCCAAATCAAGAGAACTAAGGTAAATGCTTTGGTTGATATTGGTTCTCAATCTAACTTGATTTCTGATGCGGTTGTAAAGAAGCTTGGTCTTGAAACTTATGAACATCCACATCCATATCCTTTGGGATGGGTGAAGAAGGGTGTAGAGATACAAGTAACAAGAAGATGTAAGTTCAAGTTTGGGATAAATTCTCAGTATATAGATGTAATGGAATCTGATGTAATTCCACTTGATGCATTTGATGTTGTTTTCGGAGTCCTTCCTTGTATATCATGGATGCCATATTCATGAGAAGGGAGAACTGATACATATGAGTCAAGGATGGAATCAGTTACAACATCCAGGCACACCAACGCAAGACAAAAATTGTTATGGTAAGTGCTAACCAAACAAAAAGACTAATTTAGGCAAATCATAATCAATTTTGTTTACTTTTTTAAAAGATAAACAAGATGGGGTGGAAATTTCAGATGTTTCTAACCAAGGGATGAAGGATTTGGATAGTATTATTCAGTCTTTTCAAGAAGTATTTCACACTCCCAGTGGGTTACCATGAAAACAGGGGGTAGATAATGAGATTCAACTATTGCCAAAGTCCCCTCTACCAAACATCATAGTGTATAGGAAATCCTTGCTGGAGAGTGTTGTGGTAAAGAAAAACTTTAGGACTTCTAGACCAAGGAGTAATACGTACGAGCACCTCACCATGCGGTTCTCCTATCGTGATGGTGCTAAAGAAGGATGGGTCTTGGAGAATGTGCATCGACTACCACACTTTGAATAAGATTACCATAAAGAACAAATATCCAGTCCCACATATAGATAATCTCTTGGACCAGCTTCAACATGCAAAAAATTTCACAAAGTTGGATCTCAAGTCGGGTTATCACCAGTCGATGAAGAAGGATATATGAAATACCTTCAAAACAAAACAGGGTTTGTATGAGTGGTTAGTAATTCCATTTGGTTTATGTAATGCACCCACTACATTTATGAGATTGATGGTATTGTGGGAATTCAGATTCATGTGTCATTATATATTTGGATGATATCCTGATTTTTAGTGCCAAATGGGAGGAACATCTAACACATTTGCAACAAGTATTGCAATTTCTCTAGGAGAAACAACTATTATGCAATATGAAGAAGTGTGAATTTTCCAAACAGTCACTTGTCTATCTTGGGCACGTGGTTGGAGGAGAGTTATGCATGGACCCAAAGAAGGTGGAATCCATCACCAACTAGACAACACCAATGAGAGCCACCAAGACTAGAAGCTTTGTGGGAGCAGTGTAGTACATGAGGAAGTTCATTCGGGGCTTCTCCGCTATTGCAACACCTATACACATAGTGGTTGCAAAGAGTAAAAGTTTTGACTGGGGTAAGGAACATGATTAGGCTTTTGAATTGCTAAAGTATAAAATCAGTCATGCACCAATACTTTCTCTTCCTAATTTGCAGCAACCCTTTGAAGTAGAGACATATGCTAGTGATTATGTTATGGGAGCAATGTTGCTTTCGGGAGGTAAACCCGTGTGCTATCATTTTGAAACTTTTACTTCAACAGTTAAAGGATATTCAGTATATGATAAGGAAATGTATGCACTAGTTTAGGAAATTTAAAAATGGAAACATTATTTGTTAGGTAAAGAAACTATTGTGCACACTGACCACAAACCTCTCCAGTATTTGCAAGCATAGTCTAAATTGTCACAAAGAAGACAATACAAATGGATAGGATTCCTTCAAAGCCAGTTCCATTTAACAATCAAGTATAAGAGAGGTAGCACAAATCTAGTGGCAAACATGTTATCTAGGCCACCCACATAGGAGAAAATATTGAGTTTGGCCATTATCTCTCATTTTGAGCCCTTCACGAAGGAAGCTTATGGAGAGGCATACGCTCAAGATAAAGACTTTGGGGTGACATATCAGCAGTTACAATCTAAAGGGGCTGAAAATATGGGGATTGAAGATTGTTATCTCAAAGATGGGTTGCTCTACCAATGGGGGAAGCTCTGTGTGCCAAAGGAGGAGAGACTTCTATTGATGAGGGAAGCACATACTTTGAAAGTAGTCAGGTGAACATAGCTGGTCATTTTGGTGTTGGAAAAACCATGGCCCACTTGCAAAGGTACATTTATTGGCCCAATATGCAAGAATAAGTATCAAAATTCATAAGAGGATGTAAACTTTGTTGTATAAGCAAGCCTAAGATCGGAAGGAAGGTTTGTATATGCCTTTACCGGTCCCTACTTGTCCTTGGGAGGACATTTCTATGGATTTTGTAGGAGGATTACTGATGTCTAAACATGGCCATAATTATCTATATGTTGTTGATAGATTTAGCAAAAATTTTGTTCTTATGG
>CM031240.1:921720411-921737358 GCA_018340775.1 Taxus wallichiana var. yunnanensis | reverse complement strand
AAATGAGAAACAATATCATATATTATTATGAACTCAATGCAATACATTGAGAATGGGCCTTGCTTAAATAGCAAGGAATAACAATCTAAGAACCAGTAAGGTCGTAGATCAAGCCATAAATCAAGGAAATAACTAGTCATCAAAGAACTAGTCAAGACCATAGATTTAGGAGAGAACTAGACATCAAGGATCTAGTCAATACCATAGATCAAGGAAAGAACTAAGGAAAGAACTATACCTAACAACTAGATAATATCTCCTAATATCTAAATAAGATAAAAGAAATATCCACACACATAAGTGGGTGAGGATAAATACAATAAAGGTAAATAAAGTACCTAATGTCCACAATATGAGTCCCGACAACTAGGCCTGATGAGGTACTCATGTACAATAACTGGGAAAAAGGGACACCGCAAGGTACCCAAAACCAATAACAACAAAGTAAAGAGAGTAAAGACCCGCTCCAAGGCATCCCAAGAAGCTCGGCTCAAAAACTCGTACAATGTTAAAGAAGTTTGGTGTGCACTGTGGTCTAAATCCACTGCTCGATCACAAAACTCAAAAACAACTGACACTGGGCTTTCACCAAAATAGCTCCATACAAGGAGACTGTCAACGGAGTGATGTCGAAAGTGCAAAAAAACACCAAACATAATTCGATCAATCTACAAAATAGGTGTGCCACGATCCAAGAACAATAACCAAAGCAACAAGGCAAGGACACAAAATCCAGAGTGTCACGATCCAAGAAAAGCCAAGGTAACAAGGCAAGGACACAAACCCGAAGAAGCAGGATCAACACCACACCCTCCCATACTGCTGAATGGGTGGAGTGATGCTACAAATCTATGAGTTGTCAAAATCAACTACTCGAACACTGACAAACTAACACTGGACTCCACCAGAATAGATCCCCCACAAGAGATACTGTCAACATGCCAAAAGTGTCAAAATACAGATACAAAATCTCTCAACAAACAAGAGAGATACACTACACCTACTAAAGAAAAATGCTCAAAACAAGAAGCATCACAATGCATAAGGTATAGAAAGTGGAGCAAGAGGCCGAATGGTGGAGGAGCCACGCCTGTAGAGTCCTCTCAACGAATGCCTATGTCGCCACCACGAGTGATCATATATCCACCCCAAATCAACACGGATGGATGAAGAAGATGCCTGCATATGACTTGGTGCAAAATGCACAATGGGTGCATGCAAAAGAACATCAGAATGTGTGTCAAGTTGATCATGTCTGATAACTGAAATCTCAGGTTTCTCAAGCCTGAGTGAAGGTGTAGAACTCATGTGTTGCTCATGATCCTCATAAAGAGTCGAGCGAACAAAAAAAGGAGCTCTGTCAATGTGTGATCCCAATGAAGTATCTACTGCTCAAAACCAATGTCATGACGAGAATTCCACTTAACATGTGGAATAGAGGAAACAATACCCTGTGAATGTCTGCCAATGACTCGCTAGTGAGACCCATAGAACGGAGCATGCGAGAACTGAATGCAGTGGTATGCTTCTCAAAAAGCCATGCAACTGAGCAGAAGTAGGATACACAACATGTGGTACTGTAATAGGCACAGATGTGGAAGAGCATGCAGTAACAAGCCTCACAGGTTTAGAAGCATCAAAAGTAGGTTCAGGCTCAAAGACTGGCAGATCAATGTCAGTGGGTACAAGAGCAACAACTGCAAGTGGACTAGGAGCATGGATATGGTTGTCCACAATATGATGGTGATGTTGTAGGCTAGCAAGTTTGTTCTACAGGAGTGTATTATTGTATCCTTATCGTGAATGAGTGATTATAGAAGAGAATTTCACTTCTTGAGCGATCTATTTTCTTCCACAAATTTTACAATATCCTCTTGAAGTCCACATACTTCAGAGAAAAGCATATCATTCTCAGAATCCATGATAGGTACAAACTGTAACTCCCAAAAATTTAGGACGTCGGGCTCAACCAAATTGCATCCACAATTGATTACAACACTCCTCCATATTTGGCACTTTATAATTATAGTGCAAGTCTCAAAATAAATAACTCCAATGGAAAGAGCATGAAAAACAAGCACTTTTGCAAAAACGGCACTCAAAACCGAGTTACCGATCAAAAGTTACAAGCTTTTTAATATTTTGCTCTACTTATTTATTTTAGTTGCCACTAAAACAAAATAAATTGTTGTTGCCTTCACCACACAAATAAAATTAAAGGGGCTGAAGTTAAGCACCTACTAGTAGGAATCATAAGCTTTAAGCCCTCATATGACCATACCATATGACCAAGGGCTAAGGATTTTAATGGATGTGTTCCCAAAATGCTACTTATGCAATAGGGCCCAAAACCATTCAAAAACCCCAACGAAACCCGCAAAAAAAATTCCTTCTTTTCTTTCCCACTTATTTTTCCCAGGTAACCAAAGTGTGATTCTCAGCAACAAAAAAAAAACCCAAAATGAATCTGCAAACCAATTTATTTAGCAAAATATGAGTTTACAATACGATCTTAGGTTTTCACACCTTCCGATCCAATGAAAGCCTCTTCTTTGCATAAAACGCATGCGCAAAACAAAATACGACCAAATCCCAAATATATGAATATACAAAAATTTATTTACAAAATAAAACTTACAAACAAATGTCAACAACAATCTCCTGCTTCCGATACCATGAAAGGAACGATAACCAGATCATTGATCTAAGCCAAGAACATCAGATGCTAATCAAACACCACATCAATAAGATGAAAAATTCAAAAAAACTACATAAAACCTTTCAAACAAATGAGAAACAATATCATATATTAAATTATGGAACTCAATGAATACAATGAGAATGGGCCTTATTAAATAGGAAAATAACTATCTAAGAACTACATAGGTCGTAGATCAAGCCATACAATCAAGGTAAATAAAGTTAACTAGGTGAACATCAAAGAACTAGTTAAGACCATGTTTTAAGACAACTAGACATCAAACACATCTAGTACAATACCATAGATAGCAAGTGAAGAACTAGTCATCACATAGTGTAAGAATTATCTTAAAAATAAATAAAAGACCAGATAATATCTCCACAAAGTATCTAAATAACCATATATGGAAATCCATCATAATCCATAATGCTCAATAAATTACAATAGAATGACTTATGAATTATTCAATAAGAAAGATGTATATAGGAGGGAAATTCCAACTACTACCTAAATCCTTTAAAGTGGTGAAGAACTCCAATAACATCAAATACTGAATAGTAAGTTAACTCAAAAAACTAGTAAGCTAACTCTCACATAACATTGTAACCAACAAACAATAACACACAACCATACATTCCTAAGCAAGCATTAACCCAACATGAATTACTAACACAAGTACTTGGTATGTAAGAATTATCCTAATAAATAAATAAAAGGATAAATAATATTCTACACTAACAAGTCCTAAGAAGATTCTTTAGGTGAAAAGAAGGTGGGTCCCAATAAACAAGGCCTCATGAGGTACCCACGTTAAATAATTTGGGAAAATTGGACACCGCAAGGTAAGCCCAAAACCTTAAAGTAATAACAAAGTAGAGAGAAAAATCCTCACTGCAAGATATCCTGAAGAAGCTCGGCTCAAAAACTCAACAATGTTGAAGAAGTGGTGCACACTATGGTTCAATCCACCGCTTTCGATCATAGAACTCAAAAACAACTCGACACTTGTGGGCTTCACTGTAATAGCTCCATGTAAGGAGATATTAAATGGAGTGATGTCGAAAGTGAAAAAAATACCAAACATAATTTGATCAATCACATACAAATAGGTGTGCCACGATCTAAAACAACCAAGGCAACAAGGCAAGGACACAGATCCAAATAAATAGGAGTGCCACGATCTAATAAAATCCAAGGTAACAAGGCAAGGACATGAAACTTGAAGAATCGGTAACATGTAACAAGGAAGGACACGAAACCCAAAGAATCAACATCAACACCACACCCTCCCATACCGCTACACAATGGGTAGAGTGACACCACATATCTATATGAGTCACCAAAATCAACTACTCAAACACCGACAAACTAACACCGGGCTCCACCAAAATAGCTCCCCTCAAAGAGACTCACAACATGCCAAAAAAAAAAAGTGTCAAAAATACAGATCCAAAATATCTCAACAAACAAGAGAGATATAAATGTATACACCCATAGATACAAGAATGCAATACCCAAAATTTTAGGACGTCGGGCTCAACCGAAATTGCATCCACAAGTGATCACAACACCCTCCCAAATTTGGCACTTTATAATTGAGTGCATGTAAATATTACAATGAGTAAAAGTATCTTTTACATTTGAAATATGTGTATAAAAATGTCACCAATGCGTAGATCTCAAAAAAATACACAATTTAAAAAAAATATCACCTTAATCCGAGCTACGGATCAAAAGTTATGAGCTCTAGAAGGTTTTGCTATTAAAATAATATTTTAATGTTGATCTTTTTAAAGGTACACGTGACACCCAAATGTCCAAAGGGTAAAAGAGTGCATCCACACGATACATGCTTGTGACCAAAGGATAAAAGATGCACCCAAAACCTAAATGTCTAGAGGGTAAATCATTGCATAGGGTACACATCAATATCCAATGGATAAAAGAATGCACCCAAGAGGTTATGAGATCTCATGGTCCATTGGATAAAAGACTCGCATCCAAAAAAATATCCAAAGGGGATAAAAAATGCATATGGAAGGTACACGCTTATATCCAATGGATAAAAGAATGCACCCGAGGGTACATAGATCATGTCCAAAGGGATAAAAGACTACATCCAAAACCAAAATATCCAGAGGGTAAAAGAATGCATCTAAAAGGTACACTCTTATATCCAATGGATAAAAGAATGCACCAAGGGTACAGATTAGGCATCCAAAGTGGATAAATCCAAAACCAAAATATCCGTAGGGTAAAAGAATGCATCCTTAAGGTACACGCTATATCCAATGGATAAAAGAATGCACCTAGAGAGGGTACATATCTGCGTCTAGTGGATAAAAGAAGCGCATCCAAAGTTGAAATATCCATAAGGTAAAAGAATGCATTTCCAAGGTACACGCTATATCCAATGGATAAAATAATGGGAAGACAAGTACTTGTCAAGATGGATGAAAGTGGTATGTGAGCTACAATTTAACAAATTTGGACACTATGTTATGACGACCTCGGTCATTAGAATGCTACCAATTATATGTAATGTTGAATCACACCAATTCATAGGTAAGAGTGGTTTCATGTGCTTCTAATATCCTGATTTCTGATGAGCATAATGGAATTATTGAATCTACAAGAAAATAAATCCTACACTAGGGCGAAGGTACATAATGGATCGTTCAACATGGAAGACCAATAATGTTGTTCGAGGCTTCTAATCATGTCGAGCTCTTAATCGATAGATCTGTTTCTTGGTTGTTGGATAAAATGGATATGACAATGGATAGCTTCGAAATCTCAAGAGTTGAAGGTCATGAAAAATGGTGATAACATTAGTGGCAGATGTTGAAGAGAGACAACAATGGATGGTAGTTATGAGATTCTAGTACAAACAATATTAGATTGAAGTGATAATAAATAAGAACGAGAACTACAAGTCTGATATAAGTGATGAAGAGTGGTGAGAATCTAAATAGAACAGTATGAGATGAAACATATATGTCTAGTAGACACTTAATCAAAAAGTGAGGGCTTAGGAAGATGGGGATCACACACCAAGGAGTTTATCTAAGAAGATTTTGGATCTTTATGGTCATAAGTGAAGAATCAATCATCATGTTACACTATCCATGACTATCATCTTCTTTTCAAGTGTATCTCACAAGGTGGTTTCTCTAGGCTAGAAAGTTGTGTATATTCTCTAATACCTTACAAGGTTACGCGGCTTCAATGTGTAAGCTAGTATCTATGTCAATAAGGAGGTCTTCTTTCATTTTCCCAAATATAAAATCAAGTTTCTCCATGTTGAGGAACAATTCAAAGGTTCGCAATAAAGTTTCCATCATTCATCCTTGTCAGTCAATTTGGATATTTTATGGTAGTATATAGTTAGGATAATTTCAAAGAATGATGTATTTATCCTATGTTGAAGTATTTAAACCTCTCAAGTTTTCATAATTCTTCTGAGGGTTTGTTGTGTAACGCTCCAAACATGATCTAAGGTCTTGATCTATATCTACTGTTGTGGAATTTGGTACAAAGGCACTTATGGGTTCAAATGATATATTCTCTAGGCTACTCTAGGTCTTTTGAAATCATGTCATAGTAGAAATAATTCATCTTTGAACTAAAATTAATAAACTCATTACTGTTTTCTTAACTTTAATCGAGCATTCTAACATCCTTCATGCAAAATTAATTCACTACTTTAATGAAAATTAAAGAGTTCTATTCTATATATTTATAAAAATGAACAACTAATCTTTGATCAATTTAAAACAAACAAAGTATGCTTTTAATTACATTTATGGTCATAACGACCAAGTCCGTATAGATTGTGATTTTGGACCCTAAATCTCTAAGCGAAAATTATTTTATAAAGACCTTAATCCTACCTCATATTGAATAATGATCATTTGGCCGGGTTCATCTTCAACTATCAGATTACAATGCTTTCTGGAAATATCAAGAGTGAACTTATGACTAACTATAAAATTTCACTACTGCTAAGGTATTTTATCCTAGAACTTTGAAAATTCTAACCTATGTCATTTACAATATTTTCTAATTAAGATGTGTGATTTAAACTTTAGATCTCCTCATTCCTCCGTGTCCTGATGAATCCTAAACATGTATATGTTAACCTCAACTTAAGGTATTTGAGCAATGGCAAAAGGGATGTATGGAATGACATGGGGATGTGAGTGGAGAGGGCATAGGTTTCTAGGATTAAAAGCTTGACTATAATTCATTTTTATCTCTTCCTATGGGAATACAACGCAAAACACGCAATACGCCGAAATGTTTTAAAAAATCCTTTGTGACGAATCCGACACTAAAATTTTCCTCCGTAATTTCTATTTCATTAATGTATGTATTAGGAATAGGATGTTGTTAAGTATAATTAGTAGTAGCGTCCGATAGAAGATAACGGCACTGCTAGTACAACGCCGCCAATAATGTATAGTACGGCAATAGTCAAAAGTACAATAGGAATGTTGTGGCAAAAACTAAATATTTGTCGTAAGTGGTCCGTAATGTTAAAATGTCAAAGTTGGGGTAAGTAGAGAAGTAGGGTCTACATGATTATGAATTAGAAATATTATATTGGTAATAAGGACAAGGAGTGAGGTCATAAATATTTTGTATATTTTATTTGTAAAAGTCTAAAAATGTGGAACCCATGTGAAATGATAAGATTTATCTTATCTTAAAAGATAAGCTTACATGTACATATAAAGAGTTAAGGTATGGAATATGATTCGTCGAGTGGATTTCTTATTCTTAAGAGATAAGATGGATAAGCCTAGAAGTTCTATAAATAGAGAGGCCACCCCCATTTAGCATAGAAGGAAGTAATGAGAAATATTGTATGAGTAATTGTGTAAAGGAAGCCATCATTTTGAAGGTGTGTTAAAGAAGCCATTAAGAGGAGTAATTGTGAAGTTTCTCCCATAGTATTGGTGGAAGGCAAGTGAAGTCGATGTAACGCTTGAAGGACCTCATGGGTGAGATCAGAACAATTCCATGTTAATATTATAATTTACACTTTCGATATTTTAGATTTATCATCATTCCTTCTTATCATAGTTTATGGTATTCTTGTGTTATGTTTGTTGTTGTGTTTCCATTACATCCACCAAACTAAAAGTTGTGCATTAGTAAATAATCATAAGACGAGAGTTCCCAGTGAAGAATTAGCATAAGTGTCGGATTGGTGATGACGAGAATAGAACTGCTGACTCTAATGGATTCCAATCTATAAATGAAGCTACTCTATGTTAAGCTGATTGTATGGAACAACAATGAATAAGATGAAGCAAGAAGATTGAATGACTTCTAAACAACAAAGGAAAGTTGATAATTGATACAAAACATGAAGCTAGTAGAACTCTAAACAATAAATTCAAAGACCCGAATAATAGAATTGAGAAGGTGAGGGGCCATTTGTTTGAAAACAAGTGCTTTATTTATAGCAAATGCATTTGCAGAGGGTAACTCCCAATTGAACTCTTTTACTATAAACAAGGGAAAACACTATTTTAGGGAACAAAAAAATTAATGCAAGCCAAAGTAGTTTAAGAAAGCGGGTGAAATTGAAGATTTACGTTTGGCGCGATCATTGGAAAAATTTGGAAAATGCGTATAGGAGCACCGCCACTGTCTGGCGGCGGTCACAAGACCATTACCCAGTGAGGCGGGGGCAAAGAATCTCATCACCGAAGACTAAAATGCAAGAAAAAAGGGGAGAGCGAGGGTAAAACAAAGCATGCGGAGGCCGAGCGAGGCATGCGGGATACAAACATATATGTCGCGAGCTTTTCTAGATTCCAAACACCTTCTGAGGATACATGTCATCATTGGGGTATGTGTAACATCTTTTATGGCGGTGCGGTACCTATAATTTTGGGTATGTACGGAGTGCGGCAAGTAATGCAAAATCACAAGCACCCCAAATCGACCCCTCAAATCAAGCACTTTAAAATGGGTCATTTGGTGTGATTGCACAACATGGAGTCTTCCTCAAAGTGTGGGACTTTACAATTGGAAAGACTCTCTAGATTTGAGGGCTAGTTCCTACTCCTCTCGTTTAGGTGTATACATCAAATCGGCGGAGGTTTTGTTCTAAATCCTACTCTAATTTTTTCCAAGGAGACAGGGATAGAAGGAATACAAGAAAATAAAACTAAGCTAAGAAGGTGATACACCAAAGGAGTGATGGAAAATTGTTTCTTTGATAGACACAAACCATAAAAATGTAACACAATAACATGCCACGAATAACCGAGTTGTAATGAAGGATCAAAGACAACAATTAACATAGAAAGGGATGAATATCATCCCGCGAGACATGTATTATTGCTCTCACGGCGATACGATACATTACAATGGTAGCAAGGTAGATTTTCATTTACAGGATGATATGGGAGGTCCGAAACTCCATGAATTCACTTGCGAAGGGGAGAGGGGAGCTGCAAAAACAAGAATATCCAACCCTTAAAAATGAGCCAAAAATTGGCATATATCGATGAAGCAAGAAGACGAAAGAGAGGAAAATGTGGGAAATTGATTTGGAGGTCCAACCACCGACAACACCATTAAATTTGATCCCAAAAGTTAAGGGTGCCTCTGTAAATCCATTCCCCTGATGCATTCGAGCTTCTTTGGACAAGAAATCGCCCATACCACATTAAATTGGTAGTTGAATGCATGCTTTGCGTTTTCCGTGCTCAGGATTTTTTTTTCATTTTTCTCTCAAAGATACCCCACCAAACTTTGAAATTGAAGCTTCCATGGTGAAGAGGGTGTCAAAACTTTCCAATGATATAAAAATTGATGAAAACCAAGCTCAGTTCGAAAGATATGCTCCTCACGAAGATTTAGGGTAAAATTACGACCAAAATCGGGTTCATAGCGAGAAATTCTCCTTTTCCCCTTTTTCCACAAAATTTGCACAAATCTCGGAATCTCCCAGTGGGTCCAAAGCTCTGCGATGATGCGTCATGTTTAGATTGGTTGGCCAAAAACTTTCCCAAGGCCCTGACTAGATTTTTGGGAAAAAAAAAAGCCTCCCAGTGCCCGCAAGCCCATAACTTGAAAAATACAAGGAGTTAGGAGGGTTTCTTTACCTCTCTGCGGTAAGGGGAATAAATTTCCCATCTTATGAAGCCATTTCTAGGAAAATTTGAGTACTTGAAATGTGTGAAATTTGAGATTGAAGCACAAGGAAGGAAAAATGGAGGTATGTTAACCAAAATAAGCAGGGGCTTATTTTGGATAACAATTGGCGACTCAAAGAGGTCATCTTCCTGCTAGATGAAGTGATCACCACTTGAAGCATCCATTGGGCATGGAGTCATGAGTGATAACTGTCATCGATCTCGATCTTTGAAAACCTGACCTCTAGGTCACTTGAAAACCTGTTAGAACTGAAACTAATTTCACCAAATGCTTGCCAATGCACTGACTAACTAGAGCAACAAAACACCACAACACACTATGTACAAAATTGGAAATCATACACACCCCAAGTGGGATATGTAGAGTGTGAAAAATCACTTCTTTTGCTAAAAGAAAACCTACCTACTCTACTCTAACTGGGAGCAAAGGTGAGCTAAACAAACCCTGCAACTGGTTGTGCAAAATAGCTTCCTTTCCTCAAAATTGGTAGCCATGCAAATGATTTGGAGCTGAACATGGCTTTTAGCATGAGTGGAAAACCAACAAGAGGTCGATCCTCCACCCAAATAACCAAAGTATCAAAATCAATTAAAAATACCTCCTCAAGTTGATTGACATTTGATTCTCGGAGGTGTTGATGGTGACCCTTGGTGCTTTGAAACTCATCCTCGTGCTCGAGAGAAAGCATGACTAGTTTTGCTCCTCCCTTGCTCCAATGAAGCCAAGTATCCGATTAAGGAAAGGTCCTGGTCCTTTGAATGTGCCCATTGTTACGAAATTTAACTCTGAGAATGGATTCTTTCTGCAGATCTTCTTGGATGGATGGTGTGGAAGAGATGATGACATCCTCTTGCTCTTTCTCTTCCTCTGTAGTTGTTGAGGCCTTTGGAAGATCAAATTCTTCCAACTTTGATTCAAGAGGCATGTTATAAACTGTAGGTTGTGTTTGCACGTTCTCTATCATGGCAGCATGTTCTTGTGGTTGAAGGATGAATGATGGGGAAGAAATATTTACAATTCCTGTTGGCTCCTTCTCATCAAAACATTCTTTTAAGTTTGACAGAAAATCAAACTCTTCGATGTCATGTTGTAGCAAGGTCTCTCCCTCTTGCATGGTGATCTTAGAATCTTCATTGTTTTCACCATATGAACCTTCATCTTCAAACATGAAGCTAGTGAGTCTAAACTCTTCCAAAAAGTCAGACTTGTGGAGGAGTTGGATGGGAGAGAGATCTATAATCTCTTGTGCAATCTGCTCATGATTCAATGCCTTTGAATTAGTTTTGGTCACCTCCATATGCTCCTTTTTAACTAGAATTGGAGCTGGTTGTTCTTCTTCTTTCATGGATTCATCAATCAAATCAGGTCCCTCAAATGAAAGTAAAAAATATTCAATAATGCTTCCTTCATCAAGCAGGTTCAACTCTGATTTGATCTCCTCTAGTTGCTTCTCTCCAATAGGACTTGGAGCTGGTTTTTCTTCTTCCTGATCTGTAACTTGTTCACCATGGTTCCCCTCATCCTCAAACATGAAGTTTGAAAGATCAAACTCTTCTCCAACATTAGATCTCGAAGGGGATGAAGTAGAAGGAAGAACTGAAGGTTCTTCTATGGCCTGCTCTGTATTTGAAGCCTCTGGAATTGCAAGGTTCTCCTCCATAGCCCAAATGCACTCCTCCTCTTTTGGAGTTGGAGCAGCTTCTTCTTAGTTGTCTAGGTTGATTGTGTATCTTAATTTGGATCAGAATTTTCTTGAAATAGTGCCAACATGGAGACTACACTCGAGAATAAACAAGTTGTTAGTCTTCTTGCTCCACTCGCTGCTTATAAAATCAGCCTTGGCCACCACTTGTTCTTCAACTCTGACCTCCTCATAAGGTTTCACCATCAAGGGGATCTTTGTAATCCCAAATTTTAGAGCCAAGCTTGCCAAGCTTCTAATCTTTTCTTCTTTGTTTGGCTCTTCTTCTTGCTGCTTTCCTTGACTGGTTATCTGATTGTTTTCTTCCCAACATGGATTTGGGAAAGTAGGAGGAGGGATGGGTTGGGTTTCAACTAGTTTTGCAATTGTTTGTGGTAGAGGGGAAGGTATTGTTTTTGGATCTTGTGGAGGGGACTTGGATTTGGAAGGGAAAAGGATAGAGAAACTGAGATGGGATGGGAGACTAGAAGATGGAGGAAGGGAATCAACACTTGGGGCAGTAAACAATGGGTTTGAATCTTGACCATGCTGAAATGACAAATCTTGGGAGGGAGAAAATGAAGGACAAGGAGGTAGTGATTGACTTACCCATTGACAAGGTTGTCTCGCACTTTTCTCATATGCCTTTATCTCCTCATTCCACTATGTAAGTTGGGGCGAGAATTTCAATCATGAAGTCAAGCTTCTCTGAGGGATGTAGTGTCTTGGAAGAGGGCTTCCATGGACAAGGTTCCCTACAACCGACTCTGAATGCTTCCATTTGTATGGTAGCCCTTATTTGAACCATGTTATCCTCCATTTTTTAATCTTCTCTAATGTACTTCAAGCCATTTTCCATGTAAGTGTTGTCATTATGTGCATACCCTTGTTCTTGATAAGCTCCATAGCCAAATTGGTTTTGACTTTGTTCATATGGGTAAGCATGATTATTCGAATCTGCTCATAATGTTGATCTAGAGGATTTGTGAAATACGTTGGAGGTGGAATGCATTCTTTGAAAGTGTGAATTCAAAGATGAAATGAATTCATGATTGCACAACTTCATGGAGTGGAAAAGAATGAAAGAGATGGAAAGAAGAATGGATGAAAGTGAATGAGAGAAAGGTCTGCAACTTCAGAGATAGGTTGTAAACCAGATGGAGTCTCCAGATGTTTTTTGAATGTGCCTCCAAAGGTTGAATCTTACCAAGAACACATCAATCTTGATAGAATAAAGTGAAGACCTCTTAGGTCCCACTCCCAAGGTATGCCAAAACTATTAATGCAAAATCACATCACCCCCAAATTGACCCCTCATATTAGCACTTTAAAATGGGTCATTTGGTGTGATTGCACAACATGGAGTGTTTGTCAAAGTGTGGGACTTTGCAATTGGAAAGACTCTCCAGATTGAGGTTGGTTCATACTCCTCCGTTTAGGTGTATACATGAAATTGCGAGGGTTTGTTCTAAATCCTATTCTAATTTTTTGCCAAGGAGATAGGGATAAAAGGAATACAAGAAAATAAAACTAAGCTAAGAAGGTGATACACCAAAGGAGTGATGGAAAATTGTTTTTCTAATAGACACAAACCATAAAAATGCAACATAATAATACGTATGCTTGAATAACCAAAGTTGTAAATGAAGGATCAAAAGATAACAATTAACATAGAAAGGGATGAATATCATCCACAGAACATGTATTATTGCTCTCACGGCTTGATATGATACATTACAATGGTAACAAGGTGGATTTGCATTTACAGTTGATATGGGAGGTCTGAAACTCCATGAATTCACTTGCCAAGGGGAAGAGGGGAGCCTGCAAAAACAAGAATGTCCAACCCTTACAAATGAGCCAATAATTGGCATATATAGATGAAGCAAGAAGAAGGAGAGAGGAAAACGTGGGAAATTGATTTGGAGGTCCAACCACTTTGTAAAAACCATTAAATTTGATCCCCAAAATTCATGGAACCTCTACAAATCCATTCCCCAATGCATTCAAGCTTGTTGGACAAGAAATCACCCATACCGCATTAAATTATGGTGGTTGAATGTCTATTCTACATTTTTTCCCTTGCAGACTGCTTCTTCATTTTTCTTCTTCATGAAACCCCACCAAAATACAAAATTGAATCTCAGAATCCCCATTTTCCACAAATTTTCCACAAATCTCAGGAATCCCCATACGGTCTATAGCTCCATCGATGACGTGTCATGTTTAGATTGTTGGCCAAAAAAACTTTCCCAAGGCCCAGAATTGGATATTTGGGCAAAAGCCTCCCCAGGGCCCGGACCCATAACTTGAAAAATACAAGGAGTTAGGAGGGCTTCTTTACCTTTCTGGAAAGGGGAAGAAATTTCCCATCTTATGAAGCCATTTCTAGGAAACTTTGAGTGCTTGAAATGTGTGAAATTTGAGATTGAAGCACAAGGAAGGAAAAATGGAGGTAAGTTAACCAAAATAAGCAGGGGCTTATTTTGGATAACAAGTACATATCTATGTCCAGTGGATAAAATATTGCATCTAAAACAGAAATATCCAGAGGATAAAATAATACATCTGGAAGGTACACTCTTATATCCAATGGATAAAAGAATGCACCTAAAAAGTATAATTGTGAATACACACTTTGACTGCAAATTTCTCTTTTATGGCACTTGTATCAAAAATAGAGAGAAACCTAGAAATTTTCTCAAAAAAACCCAGAAATTTGATATAATTTTTGGGTCAAAAAATATGTCTATACATAATTATATGGATTTTTTTAGAAATGTGCCAAAAACCCTTTAAAATGTCAGTTTGACTGTCTCAAAACATGGTCGAGTTTACAATCGATTCTAGGGTTTTGGCACCTTCCAAATCCAATGGCGCACTCCATTTTACATAAAAATGCATGTTACAGAAAAGTGCTAACAAATTCCAAATACATGAAAATAATAAACCCTTGCTTACGTAAAGAAAAACTTATAGATGGATGTCTACATCATCTATCACTCACGATATCATGAAAGGAACAATAAGAAGATTTTTCCAAGTCGCGATCTCGGATAATAATAGACACCACATTAGATATGCAAAACAAGAGCTAAAATACCATATATGAAAATCCATCATAATCCATAATGCTCAATACATTACAATAAAAGGACTTGAAATACTAAATAAGAAAGATGTGCATATAGGAGGAGTGAAGTGCAACCACTACCTAAATCAGTGGTGAAGAAATCCCACTAACTTATACTGGTAGTTAAGTTAACTCCAAAAGACTAGTAAGATAACTCCACATAACTGACATAAGTTAACTCAACACAACTAGTAAGCTAACTCCACACAACTAGTACACCTAAGAAAGCTAACCTAACAAGTTTAGGGCTAACACAAGTGTAAGAATTATCCTAATAAATAAATAAAAGGATAAATAATAAACTACACTAACAGAAACATCAACCTGGTATCTGATGCCAATCCTACATCTTAAAACCTGAATTATCCCAAAATTCATACTAATTGATATGCCTGAAACAATTACATAAACTTTTATGTTTTCCTTTACTCATACAACTTCCATTCGTATCCTTTGTAAGCTTTGAAATATTGAGATCTTTGACAAATTTTTGGTTCTAAGACCTTTGGTTGATGTTTCCAACCAGTCACTGCTTATTTTGCACCTTCACAAACCAAATTTCTCCTACACAAACAAGAGATTAGACCATCAATTTATTTGTTTGAGGTCTTTTACATTTTCTCCTTTTGATTATAGGTATTGGATTCTCTTTAAGACTACTTCTTGATCTTTGATCTTCAAATTCTTCCTAGATGTCCGCATCTTTTAAACAATCTATAACTTTAACCCTATTTTGATTGACTTATTCACTTCATAAACATTATGATGCGCCACCTAATTAGCGAGGAACTTGACAAGGTCATAACTTGAGCTCCGGTGTCCGTTTGAGTCCGCTTTTTTGAAACCACGTGTTTCGATGAGATGAACGCAATGAAAATCCGCCCTTCTACTATTTGGGGCAAGTTTTCGACACGTTTTCAGGCCCTAAATCCGCCATCTTGAGGCCGAAAATTAGGATTTAAGTTATAGTTTGGTTTTTCCTATTTTGAGCATTAGTTAATTTTAGACTATTAATTGCATTTTGAGTTAGAAAGTTGGCAATTCCTCTAATTTAGGATGTAGAAGATGCGTGGCAATTTCTGTGCCCGTAGGAATAAACATGCGAACTTACTAAGAATAGCAAGTTCTAGTAAACTGCTAAAAATAGTAATTTCCGCCACCTAGAGTAGATTTAGTCAGAGTTAGCTAGAGTTTACTTGGCAACTCGAGTTGGGAGTTATTTTCCTATTTAGGAAACATTGTAATTCATTATTTGATAATGAAGAAGGAGATCGATTTTCTTTTGGAGTTCATTTTATTACAGTTTATCTGGTTGTTCTTAATTTGGCTACATTACATTATGAAAGATTCAAGGTAATTACACATGAAAGATAATATAAGTCTAAGACTCTATTAGATTGTCAAATTGACCAAGAAATGGTACTTTTTCTAGCTCTACTCGTAGTATTCTATATAGGCATGGTTTGTTCTTTAGAGGGATGTTTTTCTTTTTCCTCGTTTCCACTTAATAACCCATCGAATGAATTATTTATTGATTATAGATTGTCTAATATGATGAGAAACCAATATTCTTATTAGTTTTTCAAGTAAGTAAACACAAATAGAACTCTTACTTTCTTATTTAGGACTATCTGACCCCATTCTACTTTTTAAGGGACTTGGGCTTGTTTCAATGGCCAATAGGATTAAATCATTTTCTCAAGTGTTGTATAATGACCTTACAATGATGAATAACCTTCATATAAGGTTTTGAACCCAACAACAAAGTATTTCACAATCAATTACCTCCTTCTCAGTCCTCTTCATTGACAACCTACAACTGCAACAATACACAATCAACTATATCTTGAGTTTTGGTCATCCATTTAACTTAAAAAAACCTAATTTACCTTCCAAACATCTTCTATTCATCACACAAATTTTCAATTGATTTCATTTATTATAAATGAACATAGAATACTTTTTATTCTTAATGTACCTCATTCTAGGGTTTGACTATGTTATAGGGAGCCTGAGAGTTTCAATTCGATTGTTCATAAAGTTCATAACCTTTTTGATTGATCTAAAACTTATACTAGAAGTTAAACAGTACGATACCTTGCTTTCTTAACTTTTCAACCAAGTTCATGCAATGTTTCACTCGTGATTCCATTGATTGAAATGACTGCAGATATACAAAATAACGTGTTTTGAAGGTTTCAACTGCTTAGACCTTGAATGTAGTGTGAATTATCTCAAATTTAGTTGTATCCT
>CM031240.1:921625411-921715411 GCA_018340775.1 Taxus wallichiana var. yunnanensis | reverse complement strand
TCACATTGTGTGTCGATTTTGTTTGTAACCCAAGGTTGTTAGATACAATTTCCACTTAAAATGATATGACATATAAAAATTCACAAATCACAAGGCCTTACGATACAAAAGAAACAATTAATATTTGAAATAATGAAATGCAACGTTTAACATTTATTGCAATCTCCATAGTATGATCCTTCGAGTACATTTGTATATCCCTTGTGTTTTGTGTCCATCGGTGATACTAAAATATTGCATGAAATTCCATATGTTTGCATTAGATTTCACGAGGAATACCGACTTCATTCCATATTAACATCTCATCCTTCATTTGGACTTGTAGTGCTTCTTACCTCTTCCATTCTATTTATATTTCTATCAAAGTGATGATTACACCTTTAATTACAATTGCTAGCAAATATACAAATTAAAAGAGAATAAGAATGAATTCAAAAATATATAAATATTTATAGCTAAAAACATTTTTAAACAACTGAACAAATTAAACCTTGAACTACACTTATCATTAATTCACTCACTTGTCTCATTTTCATACGTGGAGGTATTGTGAGGGGTTTTGGCTTTTCTATTTTCAACATGGAGTTACTCATCTCGTGCATCGAATGAAGTTTAGCTCCAATTTTGTTTTCATCTCTTGTGTTCGTGGATGATCCAAAAGCTTTATTTTTCAAACTATCAAACTCCACCATTGCAATTTTAGAGTTCTCTCTAGTTGTCACGTGTACTCTTCTTCGATAATTGAGTTTATTAGTTGCGAAACATATATTCTCAAATTTCAAGTATTATTTCTTTCACATAATATAGATATGCCTCCAGGGCTGGAATTTCAAATTATATGTGCATGTCACATCAAAATTTATTGATGACCTAGTCTTTTGAGGGAGTTGTAAATTCCATTTTTTTCTATAATTATTTTGATGATTTCTTTGCATACATATACATAAGTTGTATATTTTAACATTATATATATATATATATATATATATATATATATATATATATATATATATATATATATATATATATATATATATATATATATATATATATATCAATAGGTAAATAGTTTGTATTTTGAGGATCCAAAATCAACATTAGGATTTACCATTAGGAGAAATTGGGATAATAATTTCTGATGGAGAAGAAGATATAGAAATGAGGTACAAAGGAAAAGAGTTGCCTACTGGGATATCAACATTCTTTGGTATAAAGACTATCCGGTTAAATCTGAACCCAAATCACCAAAATGACTTTTAAACCATCTTATCCCCAACTAAGTGACCTAACCCACATAAAAGGGATATCATAATCTAAATTTGAGGGGTAGATTTAGCATTTTCTTTTCTTCTTGTTCCCCATATGTGAATCAGACCTACATCAACATTAGGATTTACATTTTCATTAGGAGAAATTGGGATAATAATTTCCATTGATTCTCAACATATTACTAATGAGATGTAGGAGGAAAAGAGACATTAATTATATCATAATATTGTATCACTACCTGGTTGTAGGGAAAATGTCGAGTTTAAAAAAGAGGCCACCATAACCTTTGTGATCAGGGGAACATCAACATTCTTTGAATATTGTATCTAGAGTCACTATCCAAAATAAATCTTAACCACTAGGTGAATAAGCTGGAATTTTTCCAAAATGAGGGTCTTTCTTTACTTTGTTTTTTCTTCCCAATTTGGCCAGCGCACCCCAGGGGCATTTAAGTGACCTAAAGCAAAAAACTCCTATACCTAAAGGGAATCCTTGTGGCTCGAGGTCTTCATCCACTCTGAGAGTAATGGTTTCATGCTCCACAAGAGTAAGAGGAGGAAAAACCACTACCACCAAGAACCAGGTCCACCTAACGGCCTGAGGTCTTCCACTCACAAGGGAAGAGGAGGCAACCATCCA
Source organism: Taxus wallichiana var. yunnanensis (assembly GCA_018340775.1). Classification (NCBI taxonomy): domain Eukaryota; kingdom Viridiplantae; phylum Streptophyta; class Pinopsida; order Cupressales; family Taxaceae; genus Taxus; species Taxus wallichiana. The sequence goes on along the minus strand of CM031240.1, from coordinate 921,713,503 downwards.
CCCGAACCACCATTGACGCAGTGCTTCCACTCCATGTCACCATTCGCACTGTGCACCAGAGTCCCCTCCCCATAGAGGCCTCCTCCCTTACCCTACACCGATTTAGGGATAGGGTTATTCCATGGAAGGAAAAAGTTTATATAAGGGGAGAGGAGCCAGTTAGGAGTTAGCACACATTTAAGAAAAAAAAAAACCCTTTAAAATATTTTTTTTTCTTAATCTAATTTTTTTTTGGTCGATGGAAGCATTTAAATTAAGTAGTTTTTCATAAAAGTTTATATATATTTTTATAAAATTATATGGTTTTTGATGTGAAAATTTTCAAATGTTGAATGACAAATGTACATGTGTCATTCTCTCACGTCCATTACTGATTTTTTTACTAGTAATATACACTTAAAATCACAAAAAATGGCCCACAATATGTCAATTTCCAACCACTGATTCCTGTGTTTTTTAGCTATTAAAAATTGTGTGCAAGATGCTTATTGGTTTTGTAGGGAATTTGAACCTCAATAAATCTTTGTTGTAATAATAAAGACAGTAGTCCCACACATGATTTATTACATTACAAAAATTAAAATCGAACAAGGATTTCTAAAAGGGACCGAACAAATAAGAAAATGGTGATGATAGACAATGAACCAAAGTTTACTAACATACATTTTTGTCCCTTTGACCAAAATGAGGGATCCACCACCACGCGTCATTACAAACTTGAATGTGTCGGCTAGATATGCCCTTCTCAAGTTTTCACTTGTTTCCCAAAACATCATCTAAAAACAACACGAACTTATTTTTGCTCAACCTCCCACTTAACCATATTTTCACATCCTCTTGCTCTTTGCTCTCCAATCCTATATTTATTTGAAGAGAAATTTGTTCGACAAGATCATTTTAAGAGCATTGAGAGGGAGTTTTTGAAATGGTAAGCCAAAGCATCAAGCTATCACTGAGTAAAGATTTTGTACTTGATTGTTGTTGAATACCTTTTTAAGGAGTAGAGTTTTGCCGATCCGCCCATCCCAATAAGGCCAATACAAAACACATTTCTGTCATGTGTAGAATGGATCAACTCCTCAAGTCTTACGTAAGCATATTCTTGTCCGACAATGAGAGCCTCAATATAATTCATCTTCAGCGAGGCTAAAGAAGTGGATGGAAAGTAGTCCACAGATGTTGACGTGATCCAAAGCTTGAGCGAATCAATATTTTATGTGATTTGTTGCAGTCCTTGACGATTGGCCACATCTTGTTGTAGTTGGTGGAGATGTTCCTCCATTACTGAAATCATATGAGTGATCTTTCTACTCATTCGATAATGAGAAATCAGGTGATAGGGAGATGGCACAGTGCAAAGTTGGGACAAATCAGAAGCTTCCTCGAGAAGTTAATTCAATTTGTTCAAACAGGTATTCACCGCAGAGGACAAAGGATGGTGAAAGGAGGCGTTGATTTTGCCAGAGTTCAAATCCTTCCTATATTCTAGCTTTTCCATGGTGATGGAGTGAATTCTCTCAACCAAGAGGCATCCAACTCTTTTTGGCTGGACAACAATGTTAATGTGAGCAACAATCTGGTTACTCCAAAGGTGTTCCCCTATGGTAAAGGCATTTTCTGTCGTTCACGCCACTATGTTAACATTGACGGTCGTTTGGACGTCTTTTTCAATGCAATTAAATTGACGACGGAATGACGGCTACAACACCCTCGCGTTTTGACATCTTCGTTTTTTCTGGCTATTTTTACCAATTTTGCTTTTTCGTTTTTGCATGCTAAATGCGGGTTTGTTGTTTTTAGTTTTGCTTTTTCATTTTTTCATGCAATAGCCTTTAAATACTCATCTCTAAAGAAGTAGCGCTTCTTATGTTTACGTCTGGTTCTTTTATCATTAAATGCTGTCTTTGTTTACAGTAACATATATCTTCATCCTGGTTCTTTTATCAACTTGATTTCTTCGTAGTTGCTTTGAATGTTGGTTGATTTTTTAGGTGGTGCCTGTTTGAATTTGTGATGTCTCTTCATCTTTTTATCTACGTCCAAGATTGATTCTTTTTTCAGGATAGTTCAATTCCAATGAACATGTCAATATTTATTGAAGCAAGGGAATCTAAAGTGGGGATCTTGTTCCCCTATACTCTACTCAGAGCTCAAGAGGCATTTTCTCAATTTAATTTGTGCAAGACCTTTTTGGCAAGCCTGAGTTCCTTGAACACAATATTCTCTGAAAATAACATGCAATTCATACATTAAATTGAACCTAGATCAAGAAAGTGCAAGGCTTCAAGTGGACCAAACATTGGTGTCAGATGTTAAAAAGTGTGCTATCTGTATGAATTATGTCCCATAATTGGATATGGTATTTTAAAGCTATATGCTGAATGAAAGATGTGAGAGAAGTAGCCCCTATCCCAAGTCCCTTTATTTTGGACTTGATTGGATTTTGTTTGGCTCTGTGGGGTTTTGGGGGCAGGTCAGAGATTGAAGAAATGTCCATCAAACCTTTGACAAAGAGTATGCTAACTTCAGGGGCGATCTTCTCCAGGTTGTGTGCATTCTATTGTGTGAATTTCATGCTTTTCTAGCTAAATTGTCTATAAAATTTGTAAATTAATTTCTTCTATAAATTTCCTAACATGTAGATAAAGGGTCTTGATAAGAGCATCAATGACTTCTATTGAAAACTGGAAGCTTAGCAAAGAAGATAGGAGTTATGGGAAGAGTTTCGGGGAAGGGTATTAGAGAATGATCATGTGGAGTGGAGATGGTTGTTAAAAAGCTTCATGATTACATAAAACAACAGAGGAATTGTAGTTTTCAATTAAGGCCTCCTTCATCCATTCTTTCTTCTCAAAATATTTCAAGTAATTTATAAAGCTATATTGCTTATAATGATATTGAGAGATGATGAAAATTCTATTTCTTGAAAAAAATTGATAAACAAGATTTATTTCTTCATTTTTGTCTTGTGCAATACTTATACATCAGAATAATATCTCATTGAAGATGTCCCAAAAGTATGAATGTATGTAGAATACTGATAACGAAAATACTCTCCATGATTATGCAGGGAAGTGGAGGAAATGTAACGTCTATTAGTTTTAAACTAGGGTTTTCTACTCCATTCTCCCTTCTCAAATTATATAAGTAAATCCTAAAGCAATCATTTGCTTATAATTAATATGGAGAGATGACCATCAGTTACATGCTTAGTTTGACAATTCATTTTCTTATCATGATTTCTATCTGGCAAATGCAATAATTACATAATTCCCCAAAAGTATGAGCTATTGTATATTGTAGAATTACCTTTTTAGTTGACTTCTTTTAATATTATTACTCTCAATTTTGTCAACAATTTTGTATCTCTATAATACGATTTATGCATTTTGTCTACAATTGGATTCACTTCCTTCTATGCGCTCTTTCGTGGTTTTTATTTATAATCATATCCACACTTAAGATTATACCTTCTCTTGTTGTTTCCTGACAAGCCAAGATTGTCATCTCCTACAGAGTGTGGGGTTCACCAATTGGATGGTATGTCCTAAATTTTCCACCATTGATAGTAAATGCTAAAATTATTTTTGATTTAATCTCATCAAGGATGAAGTTTTACCACTTCAATTTGGGCCTATTAGTGCCCCTAATTTCTTATTGTTGTTTATGAGCACTTTGTTTTGAAAGCTACTACATGTTTGACCCAATTGCTGGTTTGATTTTCTACCACAGTCCATTTTCAATTACCATCACTGATTATACCATAAAATCTTCTGCTCTACTATGAAGTTTAACTCCCAAGCCTGTGAGATTTCTATTTTATTTCTTTCCACGTGATATGAAGTCCATAAAATGATTGACAAAGTCTCAAGATTCTATCAAGGATGTCCCTGCAAATTAGCAATCAATTTTTCCTCAACACAAACTATGGTTGATGAGTCCCATTCCACTCTCAAATTGTCATATTTTGCTTTAGAGACTCTAATTTTTAAAATAAATTCAAGAAATTCAAGTCGATCCTCCACAAGCCATTGAAGTCAGGATCAAAATTTGTTACACAGCCTTGTGTCGCTTAGACATTATTTTCTAGGAAGCAAATTGCAGTAGAATTTGTTTTATAAGGCATGCAATAATGATACTTTTTGGGGTACATATTAGCTCTCTATGTCTCTTTTGTACTGTTGGGCATTCATCCTCGGTTCAAAGAAAGCGATAGCAATGCATCTCCTCCATAACTTTCTTTACACAAAGATTTCTACCACACCCGTCCCTTCAAACTTTACACCCTCACCCATCCATTTCTATACTTTTAACTATCAACGCTATGTTAGTTATTTCATATCTATGTTTCCCTCTTGTTTCCTACTTCAAAAGAAAATTGTTGTATTTCCTTTTACACTGACATACTATTGTCTCCTACTACTATGTGGATTGAAATTACTATTAAGAAAATAAATGAATATTACTTGCACTTTTGTTATGTACGTATTTGCATCCTTATAGACTATGTGAACGTACGATATCTTTCCACATAACTAATATTCTTTTCCTTCAACAACAAATGAAGTATTTTTACCTTTTACGTGTAGTTCCCATTAGAACTCCACACGCTTTTCAATTGTATATAGTTTATTGATTTTGACTATTTCTGCATTTGTATGTCATAAACAAAATCAATCACCCCCTTAACAACATCAACTACAAAAGTAACAACTAGCCCTCTAAAAAAAATAACATATATAGTTCGGCATTCACATTGCATTGTACACATGCGATTGTTCTTATTGACCATACAAAAAATATTTTTCAACAAAAACCAACCAAACAACCGATGCAACACTAACACAATTACTCCAAAATAAATACAAACCACATCAACTACAAAAGTATATAACTATCCAAAACGGTATCAAATGTATTCATGTTAAGAGCAAAATAAATTGGCAACAAAAGACTACCACTCATGATATAAAATCTGCACATGCACAAAAGACTTCATGTATGCATTTTAAGTTCAAGTAAAATAGTCCGCAAAACTCTACCACTCATGATATGAGATTTGCAAATGTATCTGTACGAATTTGTAACAAGTTTGAAATGTAAAGAGAACCTTTAAATGAAGTGGTTCATCTATATTTTTACACTTGCAAAATCAATCACACCCATTATCAACATCAACTACAAAAGTAATAATTATCCCTCTAGAACAAATAACATATACCATTCGGCGTTCACATTGTATTGTACACATGCGATTGCTAGTTTACTACCAACTGAGAACTTATTCATAGTGAACTACAAGAGCGAACAAGACTTGCAATACCCAAAACCAAGAAATCATATAATCTTATAGATTAGTTTAACAGTTGTAAAAGAGAATGATTTCTTTAGTCCTACATTTTTTGCAAGACCAAACTTATATAATTCTTATCAAGGCTGATAATTTTTCAAAGATTGTTTTTATTGGGATCTAAACCTATTTCCACTATATATTAATGTGAATTATCTTTAAATAAATGAGAAATTGAATATTATTATCAAACACATAATTATTTCAAGTAATTATATATATTTTTATACTAATATTCTTAAATATCTAAATCATTTTTGTAATTGTGTAAATAAGTATAAGTGTAAAACACTTTCGATGTTATATAATTGTGAAAAAATGTGATGTATTGTATGGCAAAAATAATTGCATACTTTATTTAAAAGTCAAACAATAAATATTACATAAAATTTTAATTTGAACATAATTTATTTAAAATAGACAATTAAATTATTATTTTAAAATTTTAATTTTAAGAAGTAATTATTCTTATATAAAAATTTAGAGAAGTCCACTACTAAATCCACAAAATAATTTTTTTTTAAATAACATATATGTACATGTTTGTTTGAATGCTACTACATATTTGGGGGTTAAAATGGAACTAAATATTATTGTGCACTTTGTGAATAATGTTACCACCAAAGGTCAAAATAAATGCCGTATAAAAATTGAAAGAACTCGCTGCACCAAAATTCCCATAATTAAAAAATTCTAGCCTTTCAACTATTTCAACGAAGCGCTCTCTCAATGTCTGAGTGTCCGCACTAGACAATGTTAATGTTTGCACCCTATTCTCATATGAGTTTATAACATTTTCTTGCATTGCAGTGAAAACCATTGAGCAACCATACACTCTTATCTTTTCCACACTCTTCAAATTCCAATAACTCTCTGGCAACATTTGCAATGCCTCACACCCCATTATTGTCAATGTTTTAAGTGAAGGCATCGCTCCTTCCTCCACTACCGGCAGCTCCTCTAGCTTCTCCAGACCAACCATTGAAAATACCTCCAGCTTGGGAAACGCTCCGCTCTCACCAAATTCCTTTGGTAACTTTTCTATGTTGGAACAAGCATTGATGTCAAGTTTTTTAAGACTAACAAGCTTGTGCAAGGCAGGTACTCGTTTCAACATGTGGCATCTGTACAAACGAATCTCGCTCAGATATTGAAATGCACAAAATGAATTTTCTATTTGGAGTAATTGAGGGCATATTAACCAGAGTCTCCTCAATTTTGACATGGAAATCATGTCATGGGGCAGGCTTTCCATGTTTGTGAGAGTCAACAACAGATCCTCCATGCACTTCATGCTTCCCATAGTTCCCTCTAGTATTATTTCACCATTGTTTTGAAGTGATAACCTTTTCAGATGATTGAGGGCACCCAAATCATTAATTGAGAGTAGCTGTCTTTTGCGTTTATTTTGCCCATTCTTTATCCATACATTTGGACAGTTATTAACGTCCAGGTATTCAATAGACGTAAGCTGTGAGACCCCATAAGGTATGGACTGCAAATTTTTACAATTTCCAACCCACAAAAGTTGTAGGGAAGTTAACTTAGAAATGCAAGATGGAAGCTCTGTAATATCAGAGTTAGAAAGATCTAGGATTTTAAGGTTTGTTAGAAAAGCGATTGAGTTGGGGAGTCTCTTGATGGGTGTGCTGCCTAACTTGAGGCAAACTAAATGTTTCAAACATCCTATGTTTTTTGGCAAGGAGTGGAGGGCAGTGAATCTAAAATCCAGCACCCTGAGAGAGATCATTCTCCCAATCACCTGTTGGGGAATTTCTTTCAAATCACGATTCCAACCCATAATCCAGGAGCGGATATGAGAAGATCCAAATGAGTTTGGAACAAGAGTCAAATTGTTGCGCGTCAATGAAATTCTGACGTGTTCTGAACAGTCATCAACTGGAAATTCTTCTAAACGTCTGCCGGCACGAAAGAAACATCTCTCTTCTTTCTCAGCAATTTGATGTGCTAAATCCAGCAATGCATCATGCACCCTGAAATAGACTACATTTCCATCTGAGTTCGTAAAGAGTGGTTCAATAAGGCAGCGTTCGGCAAACAAATTGACAAATCTCTGTGCAGTTTGGAGAGGATCCTGTCCGGCCACAAACCCTTCTCCAATCCATAACTGGCTCACAATGTAAGTACAAATGACTACATCTTCTGGGAAGGCAGAGAGGTAAAGAAAGCATAATTGCAAACAAATGTCAATGTCGGCCAAAGCATCATAGCTCAATCTGAGCCTACCATACAGTTTCTCTGTAACATTGCCGTATTTTTGTGCACTCTGCAAACTCTTCAATGCAAATTCCCATTCATTTGAGTGGGTGACGCCCGCCATCACCTGTCCAATCACTTTGAGAGCTAAGGGAAGGCCTCCACACTCTCTACACACACTTCTCGCTGTTTCATAGTCAATTCTCGTGGGCAGAAATCCATCACTGTGTGGAAAAGCATGGAAACAAAACAGCCGCCAGCTGTCATCTTCCCTCAACTGTTCCACATGGACTGTGGATACATCTGAAACTCCCAACTGTTTGAGCACGCTCTTACTTCTGGAAGTGGCAATGATGATGTTGGAGTTGTGGTGTGGAGAGATGAGAGGCACACACAACTCGGTTAACAAGGAGTTTCCACTTGTTTCCCAAACATCATCTAAGAACAAAGCGAACTTATTTTCGCTGAACCTCCCACTTAACCATATTTTCACATCCTCCTCCTCTCTGCTCTCGAATCTTGTATTTATTTGAAGAGAAATTTGTTTGACAAGATCATTTCTGAGAGTATTGAAATAGGGAGTTTGTGAAATGGTAAGCCAAAGCATCAAGCTGTCACGAGAAAAAAGAGTTTGTACCTGATTGCTGTTGAAAAACTTTTTGAGGAGTAGCGTTTTGCCCGATCCGCCCATCCCAACAAGGCCGACACGGAACACATTTCTGTCCTGTGCAGAATGGATTAACTCCTCAAGTCTTGTGGAGGCATATTCTTGTCCGACAATGAGAGCCTCCTCAATATACTTCATCTTCGGCGGGGCTGAACTAGAAGTGGATGGAAAGCAGTCCGCAGGTGTTGACATGATCCGGAGCTTGAGAGAATCAATTCTCTCTGTGATGTGCTGCAGTCCTTGCCGATTAGCCACGTCTTGCTGCAGCTGGTGGACAAAAGCAATGGAAGGAGTGGCGTTTAGATGTTCCTCCATTAGTGAAACGAGATGAGTGATTTTTCTACTCATTCGATAACGAGAAATCAGGTGATAGGAAGATGGCACAGTGCAGTGTTGAGCCAAATCAGAAGCTTCCTCGACAAGATCATTCAATTTGTTCAACCAGGTATTCACCGCAGAGGCCAAAGGATGGTGAGCGGAGGCGTTGATTTTGCCAGAGTTCAAAGCCTTCCGATATTCCTGCATTTCCATATTGATGATTTGAATTCTCTCAACCAGAAGTTTGAGGGCATCCAACTCTTTCCGGCAACGGACAGCAATCTGGATGTGAGCAACAATCTGGTTTCCTGCCAGCTGAATGGCGTAACCAATCATTCCAGAGATGAAACCAGGATCACCCATTATTGAACCCCAATGTGTTATCTACTCGGAAGAATGTGTTTTGTGTTATTTCTGCGCTGCGTTCCTCCAGAGATGAAACCAGCATCACACGGTATTAATCCACAATTCTGTTTGTGGTCATTACGTTTCCTCTCAGATGCTGTTACTGAATCTAACGAAGAAAAATCAAAACCAACAATAATAGGTAGGTTGTCCTTCCACTGTCATCACATGGAGACGTTCAATACGTACATTCAATAAGTACGTAAGTGTCATTAACATGAAGTGGAACGATCCGAAGACTGGTGTAATGCAAGTTGAGGCCAATCTACACCACGTCTGTGCCCATCCACTCACATCAAATGGGGAAAAAATCAAACCAAATAATAGTACGGTGCCCTTCCCCTCACATCACATGGAGACGTTGGTGCGATCCAGCTGTTGTGATTAATAAGTTTTGCTTTTTGATTGGTTTGTGTTCAATATCACTGTATCACATCTACCCTACCTATCGTTTCCTTTATAAAGTACATGTGGAAAATTTAAACAAAATTTAAAATCCGGATTGTTATGGGGTCGGGGCCGGAGACGGCTACCCTCCACTAAAAATGCACTCATGTATGTGCATTTTCACCATCGCCCATGCCATGCGCTACATGATGGGCCATTTTACCCAGTGCTGGAGGGGGTCTTGTCGGCGGTTGTACTCAAACTCCCTATCATCCCATCAACTCGGACCCGTCAAACTCGCCAATGCATTTTCAGGGGCGTATTTTCAAAGACTCGACGACGGTTGTACTCGTTGTATTAACATCGCTTAGCGGAGTAGGTGGCGCCACTGGCTACGCATTTACCAATTCATGCCAATTCACCGCCAAAAACGCGTTTTCTATGGCCAACGCAACTTCAATAAAAAACCCAAACATTCACATTACCGCCATTAGAAGCCAGAGAGGGAGCCAAAGGCGTGGAAGGTAAGCAGAGGAAGAATTTTCAGAGGATAACAGGCGGCTCTCAGGGAAATATTTTCTTTGCCCCATATTATTTAGCTTTTTTGTTTTGTATCTGGTAAATATTTTCTTTGCCCCATACTATGAAAGGAGGCTCATCTTCTATCACAAGAGGCATCATATTCTTGATAAATACACTTGAATTTAGAACTTTGGGTTGTGTGATTCACTCTTATTCCATGGGTTTCATTCAAAACCACGTGCTTGCTTTGTTTCTCCTTGTAACTCTTCAATTGAAAATAAGTGATTGCATACCAATTGTTTTCCTCAAGGAATTTGCAAGCTACTCCCTACAAACATTTACTGAGGTCTTCTTCACAAGCTATGGTTGATGGTTGAGTTGCAAGAATTCCATGTTATGAGAAACAAAGTCTCTCAGGATATTAGAAGTTTAGTTATGGGTTGATTGGCATCATAGATTGCCTTCACTCTATGTAAAATTTGTTTGGAATGACTAAAGGAGGAAAGCTCCTTAAAAGTTCATTCTCCATTTTTCAACCAATGCATATGAGCACGAAATTGGGTGCCATGAGCTCGATAGGTTTCTTCTACCTTGAGCTTATTCCTCCACTTAACAACCTCAGTTTATAAATTATAATTAAGAGAAGACCTCTAACTCGTGACAATTGAAGGTGTTCACAATATGGTGCCTCATGGGTTTCACGAAAAAAATCAATTGCTTATTTTTTTGTATGCATAAAGGAAAGTTGCAGTTAGAGAAATTGCAATCCCCCACCAAACTATCCAAACAACCTCCTCACTAGGCCAAGGGGCAAGGATCCAAATTCAAATGATATGACCATAAATCCATTCATGTTGGAGGTAAACAATATTAAGGTAACATTGGAGTTTGACCTTAACTTGGGGTGTTGGCCATTTAATGCCAAATTTAATGGGGAAGTAGTATGAAAGAATCACTCCAAGAACCACATTGATTGGGGCGATTAAGATTATTTACAGATGTGAAAAGATTATACTTTGCCAATACTTGACTTTATCTAATCTTCTCACCACTCTATTGTCGCCTTGTCGAAAACTAGACTAGTGAAACCACAAGGTGGCAGTGGGCAGTTGCCAATGGAGGTTGGGATCAAGCACCACAAGTATATTGTGTGCATAAAACATCTATTATGTCGGTGTAAAACCACGCCAATAGGAGGTGAGCAATATTGAGGTAAATTTGGAATTTGACCTTGACTTTGGGTGTTAGCCATTCAATGCCAAATTTATGGGGAAGTGGTATGAAAGAATCACTCCAAGTACCACACTGAATAGGTGATTAAAATTATTTGCAAATGTGAAAAGCTTTTGCTCTACAAATAACACTCTATCTAGTCTTATCACCACCCTATCACCAACTTGTTGAAAATTAGACTACATAAACCATAAGATGGTAGATGACAACTATCAACAGAGGTCAGGTTCACACACCTCGAGTTTTTGCACATGTAAAACAACATCTCTCCTTTAATGGTGTACCACTGCATCGAGATGAACCCCTCTTTTATCTCCCTCAAACTCAACCATATCAAAACTACCACACATAATCAAATTAAAATTACAATAGTATGTCCAATACTCCACCCTTCATTTTTCATTTCGAACCGCGACTTTTCCTAAACGTTTTTCACTCGCGCTTTCAATACTATCTCAAAATTGCTCATCGGACTTCTGGATAGCGATAGATTCAACCATGCCACCAAGACGAGGAGGTAAGTCCCCGATTGTAATCATTTTTTTGCATTTTAGGTTTTTTTTTTGCATTTTAGGTTTTTTTTTTGCATTTTCATGGGTTTTGTGAAATGTTTGTTTATGTATACAATTTTCTTGTTTTATCAGCTTGGTCGGAAGCTCAAATCGTGCAAACCATCAAAACATTCCTCAAAACACACCGAACATTCCTCAAAACCCTCCGAACATTCCTCAAAACCCTCCTCCAAACATAGATCCGCCCCGTGGCTCCTTCCTGTCCCCACCGAGCCAACAGAACGCAAGATAATATCATCGAAGAATCCAAGAAAATAAAATTGTCATTGAGAACCTAATTCAAACTATAAGACAAAATCATGCTACAAATCCATCCCGCATGACTTTAGCCAATACATTGCAAACATTGATTGGTGAAGTCGAGTCTGCAACCAACCAAATACATAGATGGAACACCTTTAGAAGTGACTGTAGGCGGTGGTATGCGGATAAACTATCCCATGCGGCCGTCAAAGACAAAAAAATTGGAAAAGACCTCATTTGTGCATTATTTACCGACCCTAGAACCAATGCCCCCTCTGCAGTTACTTGCAAACGGTTCCCAATCCATTGGTGCCATGATGATAGAATCAAAAACAATTTTTGGGACCGATGGTGGATGGTTTTTGATTATCCACCATGCAACAACAATGAGGTTCCTCTTTATTTTTCAAGAAATTATATCAGTGAGTTCGTGCTCAATGAGGTCCCGAATTATTTTGACTTTTCGTTTTTTTTTGTCGAGGAGGTGGCTCGCACAGAGCACTCCGGTGCACGCGTAGGTCACCTAGGATCCCCATGCCCCAAAACCCCACTCGCTTTCAGCTTATCCCTCCTACAAAGGAAGGAGGTTGTGAGATTGATACATCGCATGCATTGAGGGAGCTCACCGACACTCTCACCCAAAGATAAGACCCAGATTGCATCCGGTGATGTTGGTGGAGGCGCTGGCTTCTGCACCACACCACCGTGGATCATGTGGTGCCGTATGCACCGCAGGCGAGACATCATTTGCTGGTTCACAGGATTTCTTTTCTATAGATGAGATGTTGGGGAATGTTTTTGGAACTGGAGCCACTGATATTGGTCTTTCACAGGTAAATTTTAAATAAATTTAAATAATATATATATATATTGATTGTACGTCATGTACATACATGTAAAAAACTAATTTTTTATTTTATTTTAAATAGCAAGAGCCGGTGAAGGAAACATCCGGTGTCGACATGCTAGCTATCATGCATGTTGGGCGTGTTTCAAACGTAAGTTTCAAGTCAGACAAACTTACATTTTTAATAAATCATTTAATTGCTTTAGATTATTATTATAATTTGTTTCACGTGTATGTTGTACATGTATTAATATTTTTCTCTTTATACACAGAGCCCTGGCGGGTCATCATCTCGCTCAGGAACTCGAGGCTACTCGCACGCCTCACATGAGTTTTACGCAGTTAGTTACAAATCTCTTTACACTTTGTTTCTAATTCTTGACCTCTCGTACATGAGTTTCACTTTCTTATACTCAACCTATATAAAATACATACAACAACTATTTGATTGATATTTGTTCTTCCCTGTAATATGTAAACATTTCCTACTTTTAGATCCTTCATTATAACTAAGGAACATTTAGACACCTTTACAACTCTACCTTGACTTGTGAACTTATAACCACTAGTGTCTAATTCACTCAAGGAAATTAAATTTCTTTGTAGTTATGGTACATGTTTTACTTCTTTTACGTCCTTACTATACCATCAAAGATATTTATCTTGATGCTACCAATCCCTTCTATTTTATATGAAACATTGAACTTACCAATAGAATGTAACTACCATCAAGGGGTTAGTAAGAAGAAAACTAACCTCTATGCGGAAAAATGTAATTTTTGTAACACCAGAATTTAACAACCATTCATGTTGATAATAGGAAACGTTACAAACCGATAAAACTTCATCAGTCATACCTTCACTTGTTTATACTTGATTTCCTTCCTTTGTGACATCTTACTTCTTTTCTAATTCTTTCGTCATCCAATAATGCTTTTTAAGATGCTCTGATTTTTCGTAGTCCTGACACCTTGCATTAATCTTCCTCCTTTGTGACTTAGATCTAGATGTACCGCTTTAAATTTGACCTCTTTCTTTAGATCTGGCTCTAGCACACATGGCTTCAAGTGTAGAGATATTTCCAACAAAATTTCTTTCATTTCCGAGCCAAAAATGCTCCAACAACATAAGCATAGTCAAGGTCATCAACAATATGAAAACTAAAAGAAGTTACTATATTATCCCATTAATCTTGTAAAGTACATAAAAAGGTGACTACCTTGTTTTCATTCTCCACTTTCATATAAATACTAGTCAACTGACATAATAAAATATTAAAAATATTTAAATGAAAAACAATTTTCATACCTTCTTTCATCTGCAATTCATGCAAATTCCTTTTCAGGAAAATATAATTTCTTATAGATTTCATCATGTAAAGACTTTCTGATCTGGTCCATGAACATGTTGATGTCTTTTCTCCAACTATATTGAAGAGAACCTCATATGCTAAACATGTAATCATATTGCACTGAGTGATTTCATATCCAGATCTTCCCATTCATTTTCATCCATCCCTACAGGTTTCTTTACCTTTCAATCCATGTATTTGTGAAGCCCCTATTGCACCAGTGCAACACGTGCTTTGAGTTTCCACATATCAAAGTTTTTCTTATCATTAAACTTCTCCACCTCAAACTTTACACTTGACCTATCCATGGATCAACTCCTTGATGAAATTCTGTGAATCTAGATATGTGTTTGGTCTGGTGATGTTAGATTTAAAAGTCCTTCAAATTTGAATGATGCTCTAATTGTCATAGAAGATGACTATGGGTTACCTTGATTAAATACAAAACTTTGTCAAAATCTTATGAAGATAGATGGCCTTCGTGCTAACATTTATAGATCCTATGTATTTAGCCTAAATAGAAGATAAAATAATAACATTTTTATTCTTTCTTGAGTAACTAAATATTGATTTGTACATGTTTTTTGTATAGCTCTTAAGTAGATTTTAATATTTCAATTTGTACATGTTTTTTGTATAGCTTATGACTGCTAGAGAGACTCCTCCATATATGCAGATCGTGGAGGTCAGTCAGATATACCGCCATAGATCTCGCAGATCCACTAACTGAGGTACACAATTTTTTAAATTTGTTAAATTTTGGAGGTTCATTATTTCTTATTAAACTTAAATCTACAATATCAAATTTTGTAGGTATATACATGTCAAATATTTAATTTGAAAATTAATTATTTGTATGTAGCTTACCCCTCGTGAGTCTATTGTTGTCCCTGCGACGCGTCAACAACAAATTGATAGGGATCATGACATTGCGGTAAGATTTCACATACATTTTAACTAAATTGTACAAGTTTCTAAATTTTGAGTGTATTTTAAAATTTTGTGTGTTAAAAACTTGTTGTTTATGAATGTGCAGGTTAGGTTGCAGGCATGCTTAGAGACACCTAGGACCACACGGATGAAATCCGTAGTGGCATCTCCTCCACTACATCCCTGTGTCGTGGACGTGCTACTTCTAAAGAGGCGCGAAGAGAGGGAAGATGTTTCATGAGTAGATTTATAGTCCACTGGATGACACATATATGTGGTCATGAGTAGATTCACACCCATATATATATATATATATAGCCTTTTGACCGCATGTGGTCCCATATATGTACATTATGACACGTGCTTAGTTCGAGATGTATACATTATGAACTTATGTACATATATATTTTCGTAGACGTGCGCGTCTGAGCACACTTTTTGTTTGATTCTTATATATATATATATATATATATATATATATATATATATATCCATGTGTGTTGGTTAAATCATATTTATTTTGGTTATTTTGGTATTATTGCTAACTCTGAGAAAGTGGGTTTTGATCTCTGTTCGGTGGATTTGATCTCTGTTCGGTGGTTTTGATCTCTGTTCAGTGGATTATTTTTTTGTCTAAAATGAGTTTATTTCAAAAAAGGTGACAATTGGATATTTATTTTAATGTTTATATAGGGGTGTGGTCCAAATTTAAATTCCTATTATTGAATATTTTACGAGTAGTTGTAGTTTTACTCATACAGTGTTTGTAGAAATGAAAAACCAAGGTCGAATTTGTCTTTCTGATGCTCATTGGCACGTGAAATATTTGCATGGTATTCCAACATCTCCAAGGTAGTGGGGGAAGGTTCCTACATTGTTTATTTTGGAATTATTTAAACATTGAGGCCCATTAATTTATGAACAATCATTAAGAAGCCAAACTGGTTTTAAACCCTCTTAAAACCCTAGTTCTAAAGAAATGGGGAAGTTATTTTCCCAATGGCCTAGAATGGATTGTTTTTATAGAATGATGATCAAGGTTACGGAGGACTCTCTCAAGTTTCTCTCGATGTGCAAGTTAGGTATTTTAGCTATGTGTGGACCCCACTCAAAAAGGCAAGTTTCTAAAGATTTTCCGCTTTTCTCAAAAGTTGTCCATCGACATGTTAACTAATTGTTTTTTTGAGGAATCATGGGATTATTTACTCATGTTAAATTATGTGGTTTCATATCATTTTTTCCCTAAGGAGGTACATGTACAAGCTCATTTTCAAAGACAAGTTTATGGAATTTTTCGAAGTATCTACCGGTTTGGTCAGCAAATGTGTTTTGGTGGCTCTAAAGTCTAATTTATGGAATACTATGCACTTTTTGATTACACTAAGTTCATGATAATTCCATTTATAAATTACGCTTTCATGAATGAGGTCATTTCATGGGGGTTTTAGCTTCATTTCTCAAGACTAGTTTCTTGGGGCATGTTGATTGTCGTTATTTTCAATTAGCTTAATGAAGTGAGTTTATGGTTTTATGTTTTTCTAGATTTATAAAGTTTTTTTCAAGTCTTAGATAATTTTTATAAGTGGTGTATGTGGTTTGGTGAAGTCATTGATGGCTAGTAATTTGGTATTGGCGAGTAGGCTCTTGTTGTGCATTAAGGGTTCTTAATTCCTAATGGAGTTCTAGATGGTTCTCGATGGTATTACCAACCTATCTCGGTTACTTGAGTGATGTTTTTATTATTTAATTATGATATTTGTAAGTTGAATATCCGACATTTTCCTTATGATGGCTGACCTATGGTATTATTATCAAGAGTCATATAAAAGTAAGTTATAAAGATAATTTGAGTTAGTTTAGAGAAATGATGTAAAGTGCAAGTAAGAGAGAGAGAATAAAGAAGGTGAAATATGTATTTGTGACCATCAAGAGGGGGAAAAGAGTGTGTGCATATGTTCTTGAGTCTTTTCATGTGTCAGCAGAGATTGGTCATTAGACCTAATCAACTTGGTGAAGAATATTTAGACGAGTTGACCTAAAGAGAAAATTTGAAGAAGGAAGGAAAGAGAGGTTCATTGTGTCATCATCATTTTTTGTAGAAATATTTCAGAGGTGGAAAACATATCAGTGGATTTGGTCAGTAGAGATTCATCTTGGGGGTTTGCTTCTTGTTTAAGGTCAGGTGCTTTACTAAATCTAGGGGTTGGTACTTCAATAAACCTAGGGGTTGGCACTCCTTGTTGAGTTAGTTATAAACTAAATTTGATTCATTTCTCTAATAAATATGTGTTTTAGTGGGTTTTCTTCTCCTAGACGGTTTCCCACTTACATCAAGTGCGTTCTTATGTTTATGTTCTCTCTTTTTCTCATTTATGCTTATTTTCTTGTGGATGCATGCTTAATAGATAATTGGATGGTTAATGGATGAAATTATATAATTGGATGAAAATTTTTATTGCACACCTATTCACCCAACCCTCAGCGTTTTTTCTTCCAACATACACCTTATATGTAATCTATCCCACAATTATATGAGTTTAAAGTATAATTGGATGAATTGTTAAAACAAGTAAGGATAAGATTTCTTATTTCTTCATGGAGTGCTTAAGTTTTATTTTTCAAGAAGAAAGAAATAACCATGAGACTATGGAGTGTAAGGTTGTCAAATGCTATATTTTGCAAACGGTGGGTCGTGGCACCAAACCGCCTACGCCGACACGTCCGGTGGCCAGGTGAACGCTAGAGGAAGCAGTGTTTTGGTGCGCGAAAGGGTCGTTGCTTCCGGCTACTTCTGCTCGGCGTAGTCCCTTAAGAGCCCCGAGACCAAAATATCGCTCAACTTTGACGGTGACTACTCTGACTCGTGTGGCACCTAGAGAGGCCTCGTCTAATCCGGCACCTCAAAGTACGGACCTCTACAATAGCCTCTCTCATTTTTTTCCTTCTCATTTTGGTGCTCTCGCTGTCCTACTGCTTTTGCAAACGCGCGAAATAGTGCAAATGGAGCTAACAGCAGGTCAGGTCAAGCCAAATGCTATATTTTGCAAACGGTGGGTCATGGCACCAACCGCCTACACCGACACATCCCGGGTGGCTGTGAATGCTAGAGGGTGGTGTTTTTGGTGCGCGAAAGGGTCGCTTGCTTCCGGCTACTTCGCTCGGGCGTAGTCCCTTAAGAGCCCCGAGACCAAAATATCGCTCAACTTTGACGGTGACTACTCGACTCATGGCACCTAGAGAGGCCTCCGTCCCTAATCCGAAACCTCGTAGTACGGACCCTCTACAATAGCCTCTCTCATTTTTTTCCTTCTCATTTCGGTGCTCTCGCTTGTCCTACTGTTTGCAAACGCGTGAAATAGTGTGCAGTGAGCTGCCAGTGTAAGGTCACAAATGCTATATTTTGCAAACGGTGGGTCGTGGCACCAAACCACCTACGCCGACACGTCCGGTGGCCAGTGAACGCTAGAGGAGGTGGTGTTTCTGGTGCGCGAAAGGGTCGCTTGCTTCCGGCTACTTCGCTCGGCGTAGTCCCTTAAGAGCCCCGAGACCAAAATATCGCTCAACTTTGACGGTGACTACTCGACTCCGTGGCACCTAGAGAGGCCCGTCCCCGATCCAAACCTCGCATACGGACCCTCTACAATAGCCTCTCTCATTTTTTTCCTTCTCATTTCGGTGCTCTCGCTGTCCTACTGCTTGCAAACGCGCGAAATAGTGCAATGAGCCAAACAGTAAGGTTGCACAAATGCTATATTTTGCAAACGGTGGGTCGTGGCACCAAACCACCTACGCCGACGACACGTCCAGTGGCTGTGTGAACGCTAGAGGAGGTGGTGTTTTGGTGCGCGAAAGGGTCGTTGCTTCCGGCTACTTCGCTCGGCGTAGTCCCTTAAGAGCCCCGAGACCAAAATATCGCTCAACTTTGACGGTGACTACTCGACTCATGGCACCTAGAGAGGCCCCGTCTCGATCCGAACCTCAGCACGGACCCTCTACAATAGCCTCTCTCATTTTTTTCCTTCTCATTTCGGTGCTCTCGCTGTCCTACTGTTTGCAAACGCGCGAAATAGTGCAGTTGGAGCCAGTTGAGTAAGGTTGGTCACAAATGCTATATTTTGCAAACGGTGGGTCGTGGCACCGAACCGCCTACGCCGACACGTCCGGGTGGCTAGGTGAACGCTAGAGGAGGTGGTGTTTTGGTGCGCGAAAGGGTCGTTGCTTCCGGGCAACTTCATTAGACTTTTTCAAAATTTACAACTTTTTCAAAATTTACAACTTTTTCAAAATTTACAACATTTTCAAAATTTACAATATTTTCAAAATTTACAAACTTGACTTTTTCAAAATTTACAACTTTTTCAAACAATGTTCAAGCTTCTCTTAGCTTCGAGAATTTAAAATTCTCTACTAACGATGCCAACCACGTGAAGGTGGAAGCTTTTCTGGCACCACTAACCTAAACATAAAATTGTTAGTCAAAGAAATTTAAGTTTCAAATCATAACCATATATACTAGATCTATATACATGACACACAAAATACACAAATTTAAAATAAAATATATTCAAACTTAAATATAGATCTTTAAACTAAAAAAATTATATATATATATATATATATATATATATATATATTGAAACTTGAAATTAAATATATACTGCATATGAGCATGTTGTAAATTCATTCCAATGAACCATCAGGATCGGATCTACTCTGAATAGCAGACAAGATTGCTTCATGATCTGACTCTCGAACCTTCCAAAGAATCTTGTTATTAGGTCTTCCTCGATATCTATACAACTGAATATTTGTCGCTAGAACTAGATGTGAATATAAGAGTATTTTCCTGTGTGTCTCAAAGTCTTCAAACACCCAAACAGAGGAGTTTTTTAATGGATACCGTCAAGCCAAGTTCCAAAGAATTACCACTCGACCCTCGTAGGATACTCAATCTCTTCGCCATCTATAATAGAGAAGTCAACTTCTTTCTTTCCTCGATGCAACGACATAAGAAATAGTTGCTCCTTCTTCATTGTCTTCTCCCGCAATTACCGCAAACACATGTCCTACAAAAATAACCAAGGTCAACAACTCAAATTTAAATTACATATTAAAATTTCAATGGACATAACTCAATACAAAAATTAAATAAATAACCATAAATACCTTGTCGCACCAAAATCAAAATTTCACAAAGTCCTCGATGTCAGAACTTCATCCGCAGTAACAAGTTGTAATGCTTGGAGGTCGATAACTAGGAAGCGGAGTTAGAGGCCTACAAATCCATCCTTCCACCCATTCTTGTGAATCACACTCAAGAGTTGACAAATTCGATACAAGATGCACAAAAACATGTCAACTTTCTTGTCCATACGGCCCACGAAGTAGCATGTCTCGAGCTACAAAATGAGTGCATATCACCGACCTGAGTGTCATACAATCCTCATAGTTAGCAATATGTTTTTCCTCTATCAACCAAAAATATCTCGCAAACCGTGGAATTTTCTTGAGAACCTCGGGCCATGTTGTCAAAGACACCATTCCACTATGCTCTTTGATCTTTTAATTTAGCACCATCTTTGTACTTCAACTCTTCTCTTGCAAGAGCTCTTTTCACACATGCCCCGCACCGTCATGCTCTCCTTTTCCATGTCCAAATTTCTCAAATGAAACTCCAAATATGTTGCACACCCATCTTGACATGCATTCTCGCTCATCCAATAAAACATTCGTGCATTCTTAAACCGAGACGTGCAATTATCTCGACCATATATAATGTTGTTTGAAGTGGATGTCCCTATCGACAAGTTTCCATAAAATAACCGAAACACCCTCGCACAAATTCAAGAGAAATGAGTACGATCATCACCGATATAAAAGTGGTACTCTCTTAAAAATTTTTCGATCATTCTCTCAGACTGTCGAGAATGTAGAAATGCTATATGCACAAAAATGGCAACTTGTACCGAGTTGTAATATTGCGATCAACCTCCATTTGTGGTCAGCAATGTGTAATTCTCTCGCAAAATCGACCACCAAAACAATAGTACCAATAGGAAATGTGTCTTTGCATAGCTTGAATTGTTCATCCAACCATCGAGCTCTATGTGTATGCCTCGCATACTCATAAACAATTTCATCCTTAAATTTTCTCATAAATTGAAAAATGGGCATTTGTTCTCAGAACTAGCTCACACCGCTTCGACTCTTTTCCATCTTTCAACCGGTATGCAACTCGATTTATATTTATCAAATTCAACTAAATTATGTCCTATTGTACCTTCAATTTGCTCATGGATGCAACTTTCCAATTTAGGTAATCCGCCGCATGTACTACAACTTCCATCTAAACAATCCTGACTATAAAAAAATTGTCCAACTTCTTTTTCACAAAATATAGTAGGAATGAAATCCCTAAAGATATCAGTGGAACTTGAACACCACATTCGATAACATAGTTTCGTAATGAAAATAGAACGAATACGTAAAATTTAGCATAATGCATCGCAAATTCAACATGTTGCCTACAACAACAAGTGGTGCGAGCATGGTTGATTTTCACATAGAATGGTTTCAACATTTCAAAAACGTTGACTAATTTTAATTTCCAGATTCTCTTGTTCAAACTTACGAAAAAATTGAGTTTGAGTCATATCTAAGAAATGCTTTGATGTGGTTCACGATTAGTAGAACCAACTCTCCGCTTTATAACATCTCTCAGTATTAGGTGAAACTCTAGTGTTATCATGCCAAAATTTAATAACAACTTCTCTTATAAAGATCGTAATTATTTTTGTCCTTACGCGGTGCTCTAGCGTAAAATGCCCAAAAATCGACATTATTGAGTGATCAAGGATATTACGCCTTTCAATTGCTTTCATTAGAGTTTTTCGATTAACTTGCAACATTCGACTTGTTTGCGTAATCAAACGTTGTTTTTTTATTGATTCACTTACAACACTAGTAGCAAGTACACGACGCACAATATTACTATCCCTAGTGGCTCGACACAACAAAGCAGGATATGCATCATGAAGGTTTTCAACAATCAGTAGAGGTTTGACCACGTATGTTAGATGTCATTAATCCTAAGGTGTTTAATGTAGGTCTCATTTTAATCAATTTCATCAAACTAACTAACAATCGACATCTTTGGGAATCATTTAAAATTTCAAAATGATCATCCCAAATTTCAAAGTGGCTTTTCTTCCGATTTTCGCTTCGTAAAGTTTTCCGACATTGGTTTCAAAATGTTTTCATCAATTTCAATAAAAAAATTAGGTTTCTTATGTAAAATCCTAGAGGTGTTTTTGTCAAATTTTGCTTGTCTACAGCTTTCAACATGAATTTCCTTATTCACATTTTCATTGTCTCCTTCAATTTCAACATTTGCTACATCATGAGTATTTAATTCTTCTTCAACATCGACAAAGAAAAAAACTTCTTCATCACGAGTATTTAATTCAACTTCAACATCGATGAGAAACATTACCTAGTTCTTCATTGCTTACTAGTTGGGATCAAGATGAACCTCTTCTAGATTCACGAAGTTTCCGCATTCGCTCAAAGATTTTCAATTTTGTTGGCCTCTAATTCGTTTGGTGTTTTTTTACTTAATGACTTCCTTTTTTGACTTCGTTTTTTGTCTCCCATGATGTTTTGCTTTCGGTGATAAGAAAAACGTGCCTGGAAAAAGACAGAATTTCACAAGAATTCGTACGGTAAAGTCAGAGAGTAAAAATCACATGGTAATTCGATATCGGGATGTGTGTAAATATGATTTATAAACCGCGAGCGCTTTATAAACCGCGAGCGCTTTATAAACCGCGAGCGCGGTATTGTTAAAAAAACCACGATCGCGGATCTATCTGCCGAACCTAAGCCTCGGAAAATCTTTGTTTTTCCCCAACCAAAGCTATGGAAGGTCATTATGAAGTGCAAAAGGTCAAAAACCTCAAATCTGCTTCTTCCAAAGACTTGAACCATGCTAAAAACTAAAACATTTCACAAAAATGGTGCCATCACGTAGGGTAGACTCTTAGCTTTGTAGAAATATTGTTTTTAAAGTGAATAGAATAAGATAAATATCATTTTATAATTTCTTACTAACAATAGGTCTTTAAGACATTTTTTCCCGTGAATGTTCATGTCTACATTTAAGATCAGAATTTTGTTTCGCTTATCAAAATATGATAAAACTTATACCATCCCAAGCGTGGACAAATTCTATACACCTTAAAAAAAAAAAAAATTGATTTCGATATTTTTTGATATAGTTATGGCGGCAAACGGAAAGCGCTCCATTTTCTAAATATTTTCAGACCACTTTCACGGAAAAAATCATTAAAAAAATATTGCTAAAAAAATACAAAATAAAATCCATCCCAAGATAGACAACTACATCTAACGTTTCACCAAAGGAAAAAAAAAAACAAGATTTGGTCATCCAAAATGCGGGCAAACGGACTACAATCTTATAAGTTTTTTCAAAAAAAAAAAAAGTCATATAATTTTAAGTGTTTAATATAGCTAAACTTGTCCGTTTTTTACAAAAATTAGTATTTTAGAAACTAGATTCCGAATGCTACGATTCATATTTATATAATTTTTTCTAATTTAGAGTGCATGTATAGCTAATAATCCCTACAAGTTGAGATTTCACTGTTTTTTGCAATATGACGTCCACTGGATGACCCTATATTTGTCCATCAACTATTTTTCAATTCTTAGTTATTATGGCTTACTTTATCAAACAATGTATGAGATGGCTGGCTTTATTTATTAATAGATATATTAATTTTTTTTAATGTTTCGATAGAATTCTTATTTCTTTCACTAAGACAAGCCCCCAAATACACCTCGCCCTACCCCATGGCCCCTTCTCCCCGCCCCCACTTTTTATATTTTACAAGGTTTTGTTAGTGATTGAGGTTTGAAGGAAAGAGATTTGTTTCGTGGATCGCAAAAACAAGTAAGAAAATTTTAGAGCTCGAGAGAAGACAAACAAGGTCATCAATTCATATTCATGGCATATAAAAGTTGTCATGACCATGATGTTATGGATTTGGTTGTGCCATTTAATGAGTGTTATGGTTTTGGTCGGGGTGCTTATTTTTCGTTGATCTTTTTTAGTTTGTTGTACCTCTTATGATGGTTTGTTTGTCATTGCATATTGTTGATGAACACTTCCATATTTACGATAACTTGTATACCACTCTAGAACCTTACTTCTCTAGTGTTCTCCAATAATTTTAATTATCTAAATATTTCCATATTATTTTATGTTTCTATATTATATGAATTTGTGCTATTAGGTCTGATTTATTATGTTATTTTCGTAACTACTCCCATTGTAATTAGATTTGGTTAGTTTAATGCAATACCAGGGGAAATTTATTTTCCACGTCTATATATACATATGAAGATCACACATATCATGTAACCAATAAACCATTATATTAGTAATAAGTGACTTCCAATGTAGTATTACCTTCATTAACATAAGGATCGTGATATATTGGGTTTACGTGTTGTTTTGGAACAAGATCACTAACCAATGTGAGATTATTATTTTTTAATGAATGAGAATTTCATAATCAAGGAAGAAAAAATATAAGATACATATATTTAACGCGGAATAGTCAGGTATGCCAATTTCTAATGGGTAATTGGTATCATCTACAAAATTATTTTTTCAAATCATATGAAAGATCACTCTAGTCTTACAAGTTCTCCATAAATAATAATAAAGGTCTAATAATCTCACCTTTAGGTACCCAACAAAACAATTATCCATACCCATATTTGATTTGGATAAGAGATGTGTTAATCTCCCCTCTCTCTCTTCATTCTACAACCTTTATATGTCTTACCTTCATCTCTAGCTTGTAGTAGTTCTTATGAATAATAATAATTTTAATTCAATAACAATAATTAGAAATATATATGGTGTATATATATAAATAGTTCTTAAATTATGTTTTTGATATATTAAACAAGGGAAAAGGGGTCCTCACCCTGAGAGAATAACAACATCGAGACAAAAATTTAAAATGTTAGCCTAATGGACAAAAAGAAAAACTAGAACTAGAAAATTACTACATCTGATTCCAAATTCAAATAAAGTAAAAAGCCTTCAAGAAAGGCCAAAAAAGACAATTTCATACCCAAAAAACAAAAACAAAAACAAATATAAACATTACAAGAAAACATTCCATAAAACTACGTCTCGAAATCCGAACTCAAACATTATTATAGTTATAACTCAAACATTAATACAGTTATAGTTAAACAAATTGAACACATTTAATGTTATAAGTGTTTGATATGATTCTTAATATTATCTATAAGTATAAATAAGTTCTAGATTTGCATGTCAATCTGTTACTATCGTAAGAAAATATAAAAATTCATTTAAATATGCATGTGATCTTCGAGCTCTTAGTTGTAATTTCATTGTTCCTAGCTGTGTTAAATGGAATACATTAGAAAAGTTTGATTTTTTGAATTCATTATTGTTGTAAAAATTGCTAATGTGTAGATCATTCGTATGTATAATTTTTTTATTAGTTGTTAAATATTGGTAATTGTAATGTTTTGAATGTCTGATGAAAGTTGAAGATATAAAAATTATGTGATATCATACTCAGACTCTCAATTTGGCATATGGGGGCAAGTGCCTCTTAGTAAAGACAGGAATCGGTCGCGCATCTTTGAAGGGGTTGCCCTTTAGGATGTGGCATGGGAAGGAATATACCCTACGATGGAAGATTCTAGAAGGTCATCATGACAAGGAATGGAGAGCTCATGCCTAAAGAAGCATGCACCCATGGAGGACCACGTTTAACACTTAGCGCCCTCAATCTAGGCCACAAAGGATGAGTTGGCACTTTAGGATGCCTATAAATACAAGCTCCCATAGTTGAGTTGAGGTGATCCAATAAAGAAATAGAGCCGGAACTCTGTAGAAATGCTACAAAGGACTCTATTGGGTTGGGTAGATAAATCATAGGAAGGAAATGTATTAAGGACTCTGTTGGGTTGGAAATTTCTTTTGATATGAATTTGGTATGATGCATGACTTTGGTCTGCCATACTATGAGGATCTGTTATGAATGTACTGAATGTAATGAGGTTATTGAGTTAATTGAATATAAACTTTAATAATTATCGTGTAGATAATTTTCTTTAACTATTATATTTCATGTATGTTTGTGGAATGACTATGAATCCGATATGTTTTCCTTTCTACTTTAATGCAAGTCCTTTGATCTGTTAAGTGCCTTTCTGTCTGGGATGACTGCATTGATCTAGAATTCTGAGCTCTAGGATCATTGCATGTTTTATTTTCTACTCACTCTTTTTAGAGTCGATCGTAGATGATGTTTCCCACTAAACTCACATAAAGGAGAAGACTCGGCACCCGCGTGCCTCAGGTGAGTGCCCAACACCCACTGGGTGATAGGCCACGCAAGCATGGGGTTTCTTGTTCTTTGGTGGGTGTAAAAATGACTACATCTTGGTTCCATTTTTGGGACCTCTTTTCAAAGTTGTAGTGGGAAATGGAATACATCATGATCTGTGCAATGAGTGATGATAGCATTTAACCTTGGAAAGTGTTGAAACATGGTTTAAGAGCACGGAGGATGAATTTTCTCAGAGATTCAACACTGACCTGAATTTGATGCACGTAGATGGGTGGAAGAGAACCTCTACCATGAGTTATATGAGACTTTTTTCTACTACTTCCCAGTAGAGTTGTATGAATGGCTCTCAGCATATGTCTAGATCGAGATGGTACTATAGATCACGTGCATGGACCAAGGAAGAATACCAGAGGTTGCAAGGCATTGATCTGACGTGGACTCGTGTTGTGGATCATTGGTGGAAGGGAGTGCTGACTAGCTACACCCTGGAATACGCTATTTCCACGTATTCTTGTCCGGAAGTTGCTGAGTTTGAGTTTATGTGGAGCCAAGGGGATCATTTCTACGAGCTATTCCCCGGGAAATGAAGATCTTGATCATGACCATGAGTTTAGAGGCATTTCCAATGGCTGGCTAAACCTTCCTGAGTGCTAGGCGAGGAAGCTAGGGTGGGGAAAGATGGCGGACATTACGAATGAGAAAGAAAGGGAGGAGAGATGACTCAAGTATAGTGAAGCACGTGAGAGGGAGATTGCTAGACAACATGAGGTTGTAAGTGCGATGGATTTATGGAGGTAGACATTTCTGGGAGTGGAGGTTCCCGTAGAGGATGTGGAACCTGAGCAGTTTGTGCTACCCCATCTTGGCAAGCATGGGAGAGAGAACCCCTCGGCTTCTGATGAGAGTTTTATCACGTGAAGAAAGAAGAGTCATTGGTGCACATCTGAACCCACCTAGTGACCAAACCATGGCACTTGGTTTGTTAGATCAAGGGAAAAGTATAGTTAATCCAGTTGGTATCGGTGGAAGTAACCGATCAGTGCCCAGGAGATATAATTTCTCATTTGGGACTTCTATGGCTGCACACTCTATTCCGGTGTTTGGAAATTTTTGGGCAAGGCACATATATGTAAGGGTTTTGGAAGCGCTTCAGGGAGTGGTGGGGGAAATACATCTGGTAGTGGCACAATCTCACAGACCATTGGCACGCATTTCAGTGGAACATTGGGAACTTTAGGTGCGTGAAAAAACTCGAGGCCCCTTTCTGACTACGGGAGGATCTGGAGGTGGGACTGGTGGATCTAGGGGCTCAGGATCTAGTGGATCCAGTGGAGGAGGAAACACCAGAGGGAATCAAGGGACTGGATCGGGAGGACAAGGACCTCAGCCACCTCCTCAAGTCTTCTTTGAGATGTCTTTGCACTTTCCTAATTACAGAGGTATAGAAGATGTTGCAGAGCATGTGCATAAGTGTGAGCTACTATGGCACGAAGGGATCACAACCCCAGAGCGGAAGGCCAGTCAATTTGCAATGATGTTGCAAGGGCACGCACATAGCTGGTATAGGAAGTATGACCCCATCAAATGGTGGTAGATTACACCATGTTGAAAAATGCCTTCCTTGTAGAGTTCCACATACCTGAGTTTGAGCAGAAGAGCATCAATGCTCTCAAGGAGATCCAGCAGGGGATGGCAGAGAGTGTGTGGGAGTATGATGCATGTTTCAAAACTCTTTTGTCTAAATTTCATATGATATTCACCCTTCACAACATGCTCAATGGTTTGTTGGAGGGTTGATAACACCTTTTAGAAGGGCGTTATCTCATAAAACTTTCACAGACCCGCGCGAGGCACTTGGAAGATGCTCTGCGCACGAGGCCATCGGAAGTGTTGACACTGGTGTTAGCCCATTTTTGGAGGCTTAGATTGCTGCCATGGCAAAGCAGTTGGAAAAATTGTCCATGAACATAGCTCCAGAGACTCGCAGTGGAATGTGGTGTACAAATTGTGATGTGGAGGGGCATACAAAAGACAATAATGGTGGAATATGCACTGGAAGGCGGTATGCGCCATAGCGGTAGATTGTGAAATATGTCACGGGGACCATGATGCAAGTAGGTTCCCCCTGCTACAATGCGATTCACAAAAATGTATCTTGTTATTGCAAGATTTGTACCTCCACAACACACATGACACTAAGGATTGTAGGTTGATTGATCAGATTCATGAGGCTATTGATCTTGGTGTGTGCCAGACTAGCATTTCCAGTAGTTCTAAAGGAGATGAGTGCCATTATGAGGAGCGCGGAGATGGAGGCACACGTGGAAGGGGATTTCATGGAGGATTTCGTGGTCGTGGTAACCACGGAGGAGAAGTGAGTTCCCACATGGAACCTATTTCAATTGTGGGTCTACGGACCACTATAAGCGCGAATGTTCTGGACTTGTTGCAGTGCTCATGGTGTGGAAAGAAACATAAGTATGAGGAGTGCCCTGAGTTGTTTGAGCACATGAATCAAAGGCACTCAGAAAGATAAGGGCACTTCCATGGTGAGTATAAAGAAGGATGATACACAATGGATGCCACAAATGACACGTGATGCAGATTTGGAGCCTGTTATGGTAACAACAAGAGCAGAGGCTGCACGCATGCAAAAAAATTCCAGGCAAAGGACTCTAGTTACAAGAGAAGAGGTGGTACATGGAAAGTACCTAGACCCTACTCTTCAGAAGGAGGTGTATCAGGAAACTATGGATGTTATTCGGAGTTTGCAAGGGAAATCTAGTGTCTAAAGGAGCAGTCCAGGAGGGAGGAACAAAGGACTATCAAGCACTCAAAGAATGACCTAGATGAAGTCAAGGAGGTATGTAAGATGTTAAGGCAAGAGAATATTATTCCCTTGCTAGGAGAATGGTTACGGGAGAAGGTACCACACGCGAGAAGAGCGCGAGAGGCAGGTCTTGCATGCAAACCTTCCCCCTCATAGCCTTGATTATGATAAAGAAATCACATTGAATGCAGTAGTGGATGGATGGATGCTTAGTAACATCCTCATTGACACAGGCGTGGAAGTCAATGTTCTCACCTTGGATGCTTGGCATCAAATGGGAAGACTTGCATTACAGCCATCTTTGAATGTGTTGTATATGGCTAACAAAATGAAGGCAATGCCCATTGGTGTCTTGAAAGATGCATCCATCACAATTCGGGGGCCAAGTTTACTGGGGACTTCGAAGTCTTGGCGCTCGTCGAGGAAGACAATTTCCCAGCACTACTTGGGTGCCCGTGGTGCTATAAAAACAATGCAGACCTTCGGTTTAACAAGGGGTACATAAGCTTTGAAAATAAGGAGGAGTGGTCATTATACCCCTGGCTGATGGAAAATCAACACCCTATACTAGAACCCCTGGGAGAAGAGGTCCTTGATAGAATTTATGTGTGCTCAATCAGGGATCCAAGATCATTCATCCTATAGAGGGAGTTATCTAGTTTGAGGATGCTCAGTCCGTAAGTGATACCACCAGTATAGCATGTGATAATTGGGTGCATGGGACCTATGAGTTGGTCGAGAGGCATTTGAGAGGATCAGTAACTAAGGTAACAAAGGCACGCATAGTCTGAGCACCTGGGTGGGAAGAAGATTGCTAAGTATTCGGAGATGCCCACCCTGAGATATTTTTACGGGAGATGGAAGCTCAGTGGAAGAAGCAGGATGAGCGACGAGGGATGTTGAGTTATGTCTTACTTGGCACAACAACAAGGTGGTGGGCTACACATAGCGAGAACCTCTTGGAATGGCGAGGTGAGAATTTCCCTCTCTGTCTAGTTCTCTAGAAGCAACATGCCCACTATCATCAAGGACTATCATGGCAAGGAATCCACCTCTTTCCATATTCAGGAGTGTGAGAAGACCTAGAGAGAAGGCATGGAAGCTTTACCACCATCCTTGTGGGTGCACAAACTATATTCTACATTGTAGGGTTGTGCACGCTGGTACATACACTCTGAGACACGCCGCCAGACTTGTAATTGGAAAGAGTTAGCGGCCGATCTTCTTCAAACATTTGAGTATCAAGTACAAAGCCAGCAGTAGACAAAGGCGTTGCAGATTTTCAAGTGCCTTACCATGGGGGATAGTGCCATGGCAGAAGATAGGTTGTTGGACTTGCTTGGTGAACCTGATTTGGGGGTAGACTTTGAAGAAGAGGAGGTAGAAGAAATTCAACTTGAGCGCATGTGTGTGGAAAAGGAAAAAGGGAAGGCTGGTATATGTGATTGATGGGGAAGAGGTAGAAGGCCTGGATGTTAACCATTTTGTAGGGATGCGCGAAGTAGTGGATAATGTTGATGATCAGGCACGTGCATACCATGAACCTTTAAAGACAAAGAAGGTTAACATCGGCTCGGAGGAAGAGCCTAAGGAGGCCATCATTGGAGACTACTGGTCGGAAAAATAAGTCTCTAAGATCATTGATCTTTTCATGAAGAGGATTTATTCCCACGCGGGTACCATGAGCTTAAAGGCATCCACCATTCCTTGGGGGAGATGAAGATAAAACTAAAGGATGGTGTGCACCGGTCAGAAGAAGAGACCCTACCGGATGAATCCAATTTGTGCATGAAGGTAAAGGAAGAGATAGACAAAATGATAGCATCTGGTATCATTGAGGCTGTGGAAGAATCGGAATGGATAAGTCCAATGGTGATTAGTATCAAGAAGGATGGAGGATAAGGATCTGCGTGGATTATAGGGAATTGAACACGGTTTGTGTCATTGATCCTTTTCCCACCCCCTTCACTGAAGAAATTCTGGAGGGAGTAGCTGGGCATGAAATCTATTCCTTTATGGATGGATTTTCGGGGTACCACCAAGTCCGGATTGCAAAGGAAGACCAGGAGAAGACAACTTTCGCCACTAAATGGGGAAGTTTTGCATACACGGTCATGCCTTTTGGACTGAAGAATGCACCTATTTTTTTTTCTCACATAGTGGTTCAGGCATTCCAGACTTCATCCACAAGTTCCTTCAGGTTTATCTAGATGATTGGATAGTTTATGGGCTGGTCAAGGACCATTGTGATAATCTAAGGTTGATGTTTGAGAGGTGTCGGCAGTTGAGGATATCTCTCAACATTAAGAAATGTGTATTTGCTACCCCCTTTGGGACACTACTGGGACACATCATATGTAAAGAGGGCTTGTTAGTAGACCCTGCCAAGGTTGCAGTTATTGTGGGATTGGTGGAGCCTACTAGCCAGAGCACCATGCATGGATTTCTTGGGCATACGGGGTATTACAAGAAATTCATCAAGGGATATGCCAAGATCACCATGTATTAGAAGAATTACTTAGACATAAAAGTGCCTTTCATTGGGGAGAGGCGCAACAAAAGGCATTCGACACTTTGAAGGATAGGCTTGTCACCGCACCTATTCTACGTTTCCTTCCTAGGATAAGCCATTCCATGTTCATGTGGATGCCTCTGGGACAACAATTGGAGTAGTACTTGCACAACCTGTGAAGGGATTGTTGATCATCCTTTGTGTTTTGTAAGTAGGAAGTTGACACCAGTAAGATAAAATTATACTACAACTAAGCGCAGGCTTTGTCAATGATCTACGCGCTTCACAAGTTTAGAATATCTTTGCAACTCCTTTATATTCTACACCGACCATATGGCACTGAAGTACTTAGTAAACAAGGCCATTTTACAAGGGTGCATATGTCGGTGGGTGCTGTTATTTCAAGAGTTCGAGTTCACAGTGGTTGTGAAGCCTGGGAAGAGTAATTGTGGACCTGATCATTTATCTAGAATTGATTTAGGGGAGGATGCATAGAGCATCGAAGATACTATGCTAGACACGTAATTTAGGTTGAGGTGTGCCCCAAAATTAGAAGACATTGCAGTTTTTCTCAAGGAAGGCGTGGCACCGGAGGAATGAAGGCCTTGGACAAGAAGAAGTTGGCCATCCGCACCATGCCCTACATGTTGATAAATGGAGATCTGTACAAGATGGGCCGTGATGAGGTTCTACGCCGATGCGTGTTAGAGCATGAGCACATTGCTATAATAGAAGAGGCACATGGTGGGATTGCTTTGGAGGACACTATGCGGGAAATGCAACCACATGGAAGATTCTAATCATAGGGCTTTGGTGGGAGACCATTTACCAATATTGCATTGAGTTTTGCAAGGCCTATGACCATTTCCAGCACCTTGGAAAACCCGGGAAAAGGATGAGATGCCCTTGCGACCAATAGCCAGCGCGAAACCCTTTGAGAAGTGGGCGATCGAATTTGTAGGACCAATCTCACTAGCAACACATGAAGGACTAGTTCAAGGTATATCATCACTTGTACTAATTATCTAACAAGGTGGGTAGAGGCAGTGCCCACTAAGGATTGTATACCATAGCTACGGCTGCTAGGTTTTTGTGGGAGAACATAATCAACAGTATGGATGCCCGTTGAGCCTGACAAGTGATAGAGGTACACACTTTCTAATGAAATGGTCAGGATTCTATTATCAAAATTCATGGTGGCCCATCACAAAACTACCCCTTATCACCCTCAAGAAAATGGAACTGCTGAGGCATTTAATAAAATACTTAGTCACACGTTGACTAAGATCTGTGATGTTGGTAGGAAGGATTGGGATGACAAGGTTTCACCATGCTTTGGGCATATAGGACAACCTACAAAAGGTTGAATAAGGCCACACCATTTTAATTGGTGTTTGGCACGGAGGCTGTCCTACTAGTAGAATTCATGTTACCATCGCTGCGTATATCACGCACAGGAGGTTTGGATGATGAGAAAGCGCTGAAAGAAAGAATGGATGAGTTAATGAAGTTGGATGAAAGATGATCATTAGCCAGGTGGAGCCAGACAACTGAAAAAGCAAAAAAAAAAGGCATGGCATGATCGCCACATTAAAAACAAAAGTTTGAGGTTGGGCAGATGGTATTACTGTATGATTCAAAGTTTTGCGCCATCCTGGAAGTTGAAGGTCCATTGGTTGGGTCCCTTTATCATTTCGTACATCCTTGATTCGGGCGCGTGCCAGTTACAAGTGTTGGATGGGATGAAATTTCTTGGACACTTCAATGGCAGTAGGCTGAAGCCCTACTATAAATAAGTCTTCTTGGTGTTTGTAAATAAGGCAATATTGCCAGTTAGTTTAGAATTTCCTTTAAGTGCTTTCTTCTTTTGTGTTTCCCTTTCACGTTGTTGTTTTGTTTTGTGCCTTGGTGCTCGATAACCTCGTTACTTTTTGAAGGTTGTGAATGCAGAGGACCGCATCATTTTAGTGTGGGGTGGAGTAATGTGAAGGAAAGCACAAGTAAAGTGCAAGGAAGGATTGCCTTGGGAAGCCCAGTTGAATGGCCCTGTGAAAATGAAAATATGGAAGGAAAGAAAAAAGGATGGTTGGTGTCAAGAAAAGCCCACAATTTGGATCCACGTACAAAGGAGAAAGAAGGCAAAAACAACACGAGGTAGAGAGAAAAAATCTTGAGGATGGAAGAAGTGCCTTCGGCGTGGTGACTGCGCACGCACAAGCAAGAGTCTCTGTCAAGATAGATTAGTTGCATGTGCGAAAGGTTGGAGAATTGTCCATGCGGGATTAGGCACATGAGGTAGGGTGATGAAGTCAGGTTTTGTTGAAAAATCATTAATGTGAAAGTACATTGGTAGGTGAAGTGGCATTTATTGCTAAAAAGAGGAAAAATCTATAAATAGAGGGTGGACACTTCATTATTTACTTTGTGAATACGAAGAGAGAAAATATTTTACGAACTAGGGTTTCAAGAGTTCATCCATGCGAAGAAAAATTGCAAGAATTTGAGTGTGAGTGACTAGTTTGATTTTCAAACCAAAAGGGAAGTGATACACGGGCATGGGAAGAGTTGTGAAGAAGTGTCGTCTTGTGGAAAGATATTCCAGTTAGGGTTTGCAACCTAGGGCATGGGTTGAAAAAGAATTTCTTCATAGTTGGAAGTCTAAACTTGGAAAGGGTAGCAGAGCTAAAGAAGTTGAAGTGATGACTTATACAAAGCCAACCAAGAAACCAATTGGAACACCAAAGAAGGGAAAGGTCAAGGGCAAGGGCAAGGGCAAAAAACAACTTGAAACTACCGCAAGCACAAATGAAGAGTGGTACGTAGAAATGTAGTACCCAGATGGAGTCTTGCTTGGGAAAGAATGGGAGTCCCACCTTAGACAAATGATGGTGAGTGATTATAATCACCGAACAAATGTAACTGAAAAGGAAATGGCACTGGACTTAGTGCACCCAATGAACAAAAAGATGCCTGAGGGTATGCTCATTTACAGCAACGAAGTTAAAGTGAAATTGGAGAGGGTGGGGTTATTACAACTCTATGAGTTTCCCTACTTTGGGAATCTTGAGTGCCTATATCAGTGGCTTGATGTCGCACATGCATGAAGACCATTTTCACTTCACGGGGAGAAAGATGCGCATAACCCCTCAGCTGATTT
Organism: Taxus wallichiana var. yunnanensis; assembly: GCA_018340775.1. Lineage (NCBI taxonomy): Eukaryota > Viridiplantae > Streptophyta > Pinopsida > Cupressales > Taxaceae > Taxus > Taxus wallichiana. The sequence goes on along the minus strand of CM031240.1, from coordinate 921,678,536 downwards.
CAAGATTCACAGGCCTCATCTTGTGAAGGAGAAAGTATAGAGGATGACATGTGCGACAAGGATGCAATCAAGGAGATGGTTACCGCTTATGCATACAAAAAGGGGTCAAGATACTTTGATATTATGGATATCGAAGACCCGGTGATGAGGATGGCCATGTGCTTGGTAAAAAATCTCAATGCGTAAGAGAGATGGACACAAGTTAACAAATCTTGGTTAAATGTCTGTAGAAGAATAGCAGAAGGCACCATCTATAATCTATCCACATTCATTGCGGATGAAATCATAAGCAGCGCTCAAGAGGGAGATAAAATCCTCTTTGGGAATGTCTTGTTAACCATTGTGTTTTCAGAGATTGGGGTACCTGATGCAACAGATAAGTTCATGTGGGAGTACCCAAAAGACCCTTCACCCGCGAAGAGGTTTGAGAAATATACTTGTGATAGCATGATGCCCGTGCATAAGGCGCGCCTTGAGAAATGGTATTCACACTAAGGAATGCGTTCGGGGTAGAATGGAGAATACCAGAGAGCAAATCGCAGCACATATCAAGGGAGAGTTGAGTTTGTAGTATACCAACATTTTTGTATAGGGAGGTTCAAGTTGACTGATGGAACCATGAGCCCATGGTGTAAGCTCCCCTTCACCTTCACAGCTCAATACTTCCAGGCGGGAGTTAATAGATTCAAGGAGTCCAAGAAGTTTGATTTGGATCTTGCAAAATATAGATCGGAACCACAGAGAATTGTGCAAAGGGTTGGTCTACCCCAACAAGCACGTGTATGTTGAGAAGTACGTGTCACATGAGGTCCAAATGATGAGACCCCTGATGCTTGCCTATTGCAGGAGGGTCCGCGGCGTGAGTATAACTTCACATAAGGCCCAAGTTTGAGAAGGGCGTTTATCTTGAAGGTGAGGTATCTATACCTGAAGACCCAACAGGTAGGAAGAGGCCCGTGCACCCAGGAAGAAGGAGAAAGAAGAGACGCAGAAGAAGGTACAAAGTGCTCAAGATACACAAGTAGTTAACGCGCTTAGGATAAGTGCCAGGACAAGTACCTATTCACGCAAAAGGAAGGCTATAGTCAAAGAAAAGACTCTAGAGCCAGAGAATCTAGTAGAGAAGGAAGAGTCATCAAATGAAGAAAGGACAGAGTCACCTACACCGGAATCCCCATTTGGGAAGAAGAAAGATGGCGAGAGATTTGGGATCGGAAGACACATCTAGTCTGAGTGCCTACGAAGGTGAAAAGGATGACGATGAGGAAGATGAAGCTGAGGGAGGCCCGAAACAAACTATTTTTAGCATACATGACTCGGAGGAGGGTGACGAAGAAGAAAATAATGAGTTCTCACTTTACATAAGGAAGGGCAGTGAGGAGGAGGAGCACGCCCAGGATGGGGAAGAAAGTGAGGAGGTTAACATGAAAAATCAGAGGACTCCAAGCCTCACGAAGGAAGAAGTAAACAAGGCCACGGAGGAAGAGGTAGAGAAGATGATTGAGACCTTGGTGGTTGAGGAGTTGGAGCACAACACTGATCTGGTTTTGCACGAAGGAAAAGAGGAAAGCGCGGGAAAGGACCACGGCAACACTGGAGGCCCAAGTTTAATGGTAACTATTCCTAAGGGCATGTGCACTGGAGGAAGGCACACGAGAGAGCAAGGGCGGAAATGGGTTATTTGGATGACCCCAAGAAGGTGTTGCACATGTGGTTCCAAAACACGGTTCCAACAGAGCAGCTCCTAGCTATGCAGTCCTTTGATGCAGAGGGTTCCTACCCACGGACAAGGAAGATTCTCTCATGGGCATTTGAGTCCCACATAGATGAGCCAGAGTTCGAGGTAAGCCAAGGGGCAATAATAACATTGCTAGAATCAAAAGGAGATAACCCCTTGGTGAACGCCCAACAACTCTCAGATGAATAATTATGCAATGCGCTCAACAAGGTCTCAGTTGAGGTTGAAGCCAGACTCTTTACAAGGAATGACAGGGAAAAATTCTAGAAGCAGAGCTGGAAAAGAAAAAGGAAGAGCTGGCCAAGAAGACCAAGGACCTGAAAATGGAAGGGCTGATCAGCGCCCAACTAAAGCGCGAGTTAAGGGATGAGAAGGCAAAGGTGCGTGAAGTAAATAAAAATATAGAGTCTATCACAGATGCCATTATTTTGAAGCATCCAGACCTAACACCACCCACACAGAGGTATAAATCTACCTTGGAGTGCCTTGAAGACTTGACGTGCATCCTTACCATGGAGAGGCAGCCATTGGCCTTGGAATCTAGTGGAAGAAGTAGCAATGCGCCTAGAGAGGAGGATAAATTGAAATTCGTAGCAATCATTGCTGAGTACACTAAGGTACTTTCCGATGTAAAGATTGCTTCCCAAGCTGCTTTGAGGCCATATGATAACACAACTACGATACATAGATAAAGTAGCAAGTGCACTGGTCACTAGTTACGAGGCCGAACTTAAAGAGTTCTAAGAGAAAAACAAGGGGAATAGAGTAGAGTGGGAGAGGATCCTAGCCGAGGTGGAGAAAAAGTCATAAGCTATTGAGACCTTACGAGGTTCAATTAAAAACTGGCTAAAAGAATTATACCCATAGATTACAAGGAGAATGGATGCGCTAGAGGACGTGGGCAAAGAGTTGGAGAATATTGTTGACACCTTGGCCAACAAAGGGAATGAGCTAGGGATTTGATGAGGTAAGTGCCATAGTCGGTGACCTCTGCCTAAGAGCACAAGATGAAGTTGATGGTTGGAACAAGTTGGAGGCCGACTTACAGAGAGATTTTCCCTCCTTGGTGCAGTAGTGACACATTCTTTCACTTCTTATTCTTTATTCCTTTATTCTTTTCCCAAGACACTAGGTCCATTTGTAATTCTTTATTCTTTGAAGAAGTTTCTGAGGGCGGAGAACAGGTAAAGTGTGGGGTGATGTTGGGCCCCTAAATATTGACTAAGTCCTAGAAGGCATGTAGGCACGCAAGACTAGGTGCGCAGAGGGTTTTAGTAGAACCCGAGATGTGTGCCCATAGAGTAAGGTTTCAGACTTAGCCATTTTCAGCTTATCAGGAAGGACACGAGAAAAATGTGACCTAAGTGGATAAGGTGCCAACTTGGCTGACAGGATGGCATGGGAAGGAATATACCCTACGATGGAAGATTCTAGAAGGTCATCATGACAAGGAATGGAGAGCTCATGCTGGAGAAGCATGTGCCCATGGAGGACCACGTTTAGACACTTGGTGCCCGATCTGAGGCCGCAGAAGGATGAGTTGGCACTTCAGGATGCCTATAAATACAAGCACCCATAGTTGAGTTGAGCGTGATCCAGTAAGCAATAGAGCTAGAACTCTGCAGAAATGCTTCAAAGGACTCTATTGGGTTGGGTAGATAAATCATAGGAAGGAAATGTATTAAGGAATCTGTTGGGTTGTGAAATTTCTTTTTGATATGAATCGGTATGATGCATGACTTCGGTCTGCCATACTATGAGGATTTGTTATGAATGTACTGAATGTAATGAGGTTATTGAGTTAATTGAATATAAGCTTTAATAATTCTGATGCAGACAATTCTCTTTAACTATTCTATTTCATGTATGTTTATGGAATGACTATAAATCTGATACGTTTTCCTTTCTACTTTAATGCAAGTCCTTTGATCTGTTAAGCGCCTTTATATCTGGGATGACTGCATTGATCTAGAAGTCGTTATGAGCTCTAGGATCATTGCATGTTTTATTTTCTACTCACTCTTTTTAGAGTCTGATCGTAGATGATGTTTCCCACTAAACTCACATAAAGGAGAAGACTCGGCACCCGCGCATGCCTCAGGTGAGCACCAAGCGCCGATTGGGTGATAGGTCGATGATATTTTCTTGTTCTTTGGTGGGTGTAAAAATGACTACAGATAGCCGTTGGCATTTATCGATACTTGAATTTTTCATGGATATTAGATTTCTAATGTTGTGATTATTTTATCATAGTGGATGATGTATATTTGATTTTTCATGTATCGTACTAACGTTAATTTTATGCTTCTTTTGTGTAGTAGTTACTCTTTTGTGTAGTGAATATGAATACCAGGAGCCTAGTTTCTCTTGATCCTGTTTGTAAAATGAAGACATACAGAAATACGAGCTTCCACGTAAACTGAAGATGAAGGGTGTTCGCATAAAAAGTTCAATTTATTAACAATTTAATATGTATATTATAGATAGTTCAGTATGCCAATGAATACTAGTTGTTCAGAATGTATAGCAAATAATTTTTATTATGCTTCAAAATTTTTGCACCATTTCTAAAATTCAAATAAAAGTGTGAAAAATTTGAAATATCTATGCTCCTCAATTTTAGTTTGACATAAAAAGAAGGATTTTTTTTGCAAAATTAAGGATATTGTGTGTTGCATATGATTATTATTTTATTGTTGTTTAATTATTGTGGTTTGACATGTGTATATATATATATATATATATATATATATATATGTAAGATATTATTAATATATATTTATATATATATATTTATATATTTTGTAAAGTGTTTTTTTAATATTTTTCATGTAACTTCATTTTAGATAAACATGTTCCTTTTTCAATAGTTTTTATTGTTTTTAGCTAAATGTAATAATTTCTATTCTATATACATCGTTTTAGAAAAATATTATTTAATAAATAAAATAAACACCATAAAATATATTATTATACGATGTGAATTATATTTATAAGGTTAATTATAATATTTTATATGGCAGTTTCTCTCCACATTGAATAAGTGTATTTGACATTATATTAATTTTGTGACAGTCTTTGTCTCATTATATTTATTATGTCGCATTCTTTGTCACATTATAGATGACCATATTGTGATATGCTTGTGCACTGGAAGCAGTAGGCGGTCCTATAAATTGTTGTTTTCCTTGCATTTCAATATTGTCTTTTATACACGTGGCTTTTGAATTAGACAAAAATCAAATGCTTCCAATGTTTTAAGATGGTATTCATGTTGATGATGATGAATCACAAGTCAAAATTTATTTTGGTAAGTATGAAATAATTATTTCATTAACGATGCAAAACTACATGTAATAATTTTTAGGATGGGAAGGAGGCCCAAATGACAGAGCATGATTGATCTTCCTGTCCAAGAGATTACAGAGGAAAAGAGTCATTTTTAATATGATGACCTAGAATGGACACCAATAGGGGATGAGCCGAATGTCGACATTTGTGCCATCATACTGCTCGCAAGACTACATGCATTTCTAAAAGGGGAAGGTTCTAACGAAATTTTGAGACTACCTTCACCCGCACAAATCACAAGTCAACAAATATAGAAAATCCAAAACCGCATACAACCAAGTCATATTCTAGGTTTGGAAATTCACTAACAAATTATTTTTTTGTACGTTCTTTTCATAAACATTTGTATAACATTTGATGTTACCATTTTTAATGCAGTTATTGGTGTTCGTATGGTCCAGACGACAATAGAAATAAGTCAGTAACAAGTGACAAAGTGAGTAGGTGTATAATTAAAAGGGGTTGCCAATGTCATTTCAATGTGAAGGTTTTTTATGGGAGACCAATGGCCATAATATTATACAACCATCCATTTCATTGTGATGTAAATGGTGAGTGTTGTCATGGGAGGAACAAAAATACCATTAATGATCCTCGTCTAAATGTTGCCCCGTACTTATCAAATGAATGCAAAGCTTATATCAAGAGTCTTTTGTTAATGGGAGTCACCGTGGACACGATGTACGATAAATATAAAGAGGATCCATCCAACGTGGGTATATCGAGCAAGAGGGACGAATACATGACAAGAAAGGACGTGGTGAACGCGTGGAAAAAATTTCATTGTAGAAGGTCTCAAAAGCATGTCGATGATGCCATGAGCGTGAACTTATGGCATGTGGAGAAAAGAGACATATTTTTCTACTATCAACGCCCAAATGGAACCACCGTTCCATTCATTATGGGGTTACAAACACCATGGATGTGTGAGAGAATGGTTCAACATTCGCACAATTCCATAATCTCCATGGACTCAACGTTTGCTACCAACAAATATGGCGTAAGTAATTGGAATGAATTTTGAAATGATGTGTAATTTACGTATCATTAATACTATTCCCTTTCTGTTATATTAAACCCCATGTTACCATTTGATGTCATATTCCTTGCAGTACCAATTATACACATTTCTTGTTTTTGACAAGCAAGAAGCTGGGGTGCCCGTAGCATGGGCCATTTCTTCAAGGAATAAAATTGAAGACATTTACGGGTGGTTGGCGGAAGTCCAAAAATGAGGAAAACACCTTCGTGCCGATTGGTAGATCAATGCGTTGATCACAGATGATACATCAGCGGAAAATCCAAGCCATCAGGTGTGTTTTTGGTTGTCGTGTAGTGCTATGCCTATGGCACGTGCGCAGGGCATGGTTGAAAAACGTGCACATGTATTGTAACAAGGAGTCTAGGTGGAAGATTTTTGAGAGACTAGGTACCATCATGTATGGTTCTGAAATGCATCACGAGCACACATTTCAATCATTCAAGACTTCTTTAATGAATTCAAAGAGGAAACTAAGTTCCTTGAGTACTTCAGAATACATGGTGTGAGAGCAAAGAACGTGTTGGTGAGTGCGATCCTTTGTGTGTTTCCTTATTAATTATCATCAATTATAATTCTTGGTTTATAATGTCACTGATTTTCAATCTGTGTCGCTTGACAACTATGTGGGCAAAAAATTTTAGAAACTTCTCCCATGCAAATCAAGAAACAAATGCATCCATTGAGTCCTACCATTGTTTTTTGAAGACTAGATACTTGTGTGATAGAAAAAAGAAATGTACTCACCGGATGGACTATTTGTTCTACACACTTGTGTACAAGGTGGAGCCATTTTACAAACACAAGAGGAAGTTGCAAAAATCTAGCTTCTTGACCAATTTCAAAAAATAAAGACATCTATTGACAATGGTTGAGAGAGCAAAGAGTATTCTGATACAGATTGCCTTGCAATTACGCCTAATTGTAATCAATTGTGGGTGAGGAGCCAAACAATTAGAAGCACATGGTATTTGGTAAGGCAATTCGAAGCCTTGGACGTATATGAATGTGCTTGGGCTATCAGAGGAAACACATGTAAGCACGTGTTGAAGGCGTTGGATTTTCGCAAGCAATATGTGTCGATGTCATCATATCAAGCACCAGAAGTGACAGGTAATTCAATGCCATCATATGTTACCGATGTAGATTGCTAAGCATAAGTCGTAATGAAATAAACATCGTGTTGAAATTCTTTTCATTTCACGTGCATTAGCCAATACTTATGGGGAGACAAGCAGGGTAAATGAAGACACGTTCCGACACGGCCCCTCTTCGTCATATCCAACAATAGAAGTTGAAGGTAATTTAATGTCATCGTATGTGGAAAGTACTGATATAGATTGCTAAGCATAAGTTGTAACAAAAAAAGCATCGTGTTGAATTTGTTTTCATTTCTCATACAATAGCCAATACCTATGTAGAGACAAGCACTGTAAACGATGGCATGTTATGGGATGGCCCCTCCTCGCCACCTCGACACTCACTGACAGTTGATGGTTAGTTGTTAATGCCTTCAATCAATTAATCGATGCCAATGATAATGTTCATCACGCATATTTATGATTAGGTGGCATTGTGTATTCATGTGTACTATGATATTGAAAAACCTAGTGTATAAATAAATAATTTTCTATAATGTCTTATACGTCACAGAACTCCTAAAACAGTTGGGGCTGGTGGTTTGATGATAGAAAGCGATTCATATTTTATGGAACACACATCCAAATAATTCTTGAAGTTAGTCTCTGATACACAACTAAGTACAGATGAACAGAAAAAAACATTCTTTGAATGTGTTCAAAGGTTTAGGAGAGACCTAGAAGCATCAAATATGTTGGATGTTTCTTTCAAAGGAGATGTCAATGAGATTTCCACCACCCGCATGCGTCCATGGTTTAGTGCAAGTAAAAAACACCACCACAGTGTGAGTAAGAGGCCAGTCATTGTAGAAGATTTGAACAATCATGCTTTGAAGACTACGAATGCTTCCAATTTCCCAACGACAATCATGCAAAGAGGAGACAAACCACACAAATGGAACATATAGGTTAAAAAATTGAACTATTAGTGTGAACTATTCACAAGAAATTTTAATTTTGGAGGCGAAGACTAACATATTGATCATTTATTTTACAGGTGGTTCAAATGCAACTGAAACATCTCCCCACTGCCGCTTATCTTTTAACAATTTAGCGTCTACGCAAGGTGTGTATTGAATGTCCTTAATATCATAAAATTTATTTATTGTATGTTTGGTAAAAATCCTTTGATACGTTGTCTAATATTTAATTCATTGTGTTGCAGATGCAACGGATATGCAAATGGTGTATCTTACAGAATGAGCAGGTTGAGCTTTGGAAAGTAAATGTATGACATGTTGAGTGGGCCTAAATTATAATTGTAAACATTTCCAATTCATGTATATGAGATTGTACATTGCGTATATTTAAAATACATAAATATGGAACGTGTACAACTGACCTACTCTTTGACTATTTTTAGAGTATTTAAAAAAAGTGCTTGGTGGTGTTAGCCAACGTAGAACCACTCACGTAATATATGGATAGTATAAAATATTTTAACAAATAGAAAGTTGATGTAATTATGATGAAATTATGTAATCAACAGTAAAAAATTATCATGTCGAAGTTTAATTGCTACTATTAAAGTGTTGAAAAATAAACCTTTTTCAACACTATATAAAATATTTCAACACGTTGAAAAACACGGTGTTTTTTAGCACTTTGAAAAACACGATCACATTCTCCAAAAGGCGCAACCCGCGGTGCTCTTCCTTCTTGTTGTAGACATTGACTCCACATCAACTACTTGTCAAGTGGAGAAGGGTTGAATTTTTCCAAAGCAATGGAAAAAGGGTGCGTTTTTCCACCACGTTGAAAAACACATGGTATTTTTCAACACTTTGAAAAACGTAACCCCGTTCTCCAAAAGGCGCAACCCGTGGTGATTTTCCTTCTTGTTGTAAACATTGAATCCACATCAAACTACTTGTCAGGTGGTGAAGGGTTGAATTTTTCCAATGCGATGGAAAAAGGGGTGCATTTTCCACCACGTTGAAAAATGCACGGTGTTTTTCAGCACTTTGAAAAACCCGATCACGTTCTCCAAAAGGCACAACCCGTGTGCTCTTCCTTCTTGTTGTAAACATTAAATCCACATCAACTACTTGTTAGGTGGAGAAGGGTTGAATTTTTTCCAAAGCGATGGAAAGTGGGGTGCGTTTTCCACCACATTGAAAAATGCACGGTGTTTTTCAAGCACTTTGAAAAACGTGATCACGTTCTCCAAAAGGCGCAACCCATGGTGCTTTTCCTTCTTGTTGTAAACATTGACTCCACATCAACTACTTGTCAAGTGGAGAAGGGTTGAATTTTTCCAAAGTGATGGAAAAAGGGGTAATTTTCCACCACATTGAAAAATGCATGGTTTTTTTCAAGCACTTTGAAAAACGCATCACATTCTCCCAAAGGCGCAACCATGGTGCTCTTCCTCCTTGTTGTAAACATTGAATCCACATCAAATACTTGTCAGGTGGAGAAGGGTTGATTTTTTCCAAAGCAATGGAAAGTGGGGTGTTTTCCACCACGTTGAAAAATGCACGTGTTTTTCAAGCACTTTGAAAAATGCGACCTCATTCTCAAAAAAGGCAAACCCGTGGTGTTATTCCTCCTTTTGTAAACATTGAATCCACATCAACTACTTATTAGGTGGAGAAGGGTTGAGTTTTTCCAAAGCGATGGAAAGTGGGGTGCGTTTTTCGCCACGTTGAAAAATGCATGGTGTTTTGCACCACTTTGAAAAAACGTGACCCTGTTCTCAAAAAGGAGTAACCCGTGGTGCTCTTCCTCCTTGTTGTAAACATTGAATCCACATCAACTACTTGTTAGGTGGAGAAGGGTTGAATTTTTCCAAAGTGATGGAAAAAGGGGTGCGTTTTTTCCGCCACGTTGAAAAATGCACGGTGTTTTTCAACACTTTGAAAAATGATCACGTTCTCAAAAGGAAACCCGTGGTGCTTTTCCTTCTTGTTGTAAACATTGAATAATTCAAGCTACTATAAGTGATAGGTAATTCAATGCCATCATATGTTAATGATGTAGATTGCTAAGCATAAGTCGTAACAAAATAAGCATCGTGTTGAAATTCATTTTCATTTCACGAAACATTGATCCAATTCTTATGGGGAGACAAGCGTGGTAAATGAAGATACATTCCGACATGGCCCCTCTTTGTCATATCCAACAAATGTGAGTTTTTGAAGGTAATTTAATGTCATCGTATGTGGCAAGTAATCGATATAGATTTTTCTAAGCATAAGTTGTAAAAAAAAAGCATCGTGTTGAATTTGTTTTCATTTCTTCTGAAAAGCCAATACCATTCTCAGAGAAAAGCACCGTAAATATGGCATGTTATGGGATGTCCCCTCCTCACCACCTCGACCCTCACCGACTATGATGATTAGTTCTTAATGCCTTGAATCAATTAATCGATGCCATGATAATTTTCATCACGCATATTTATGATTAGGTGGCATTGTGTATATATTTGAAAAACCTAATGTATAAATAAATAATTTTCTATAATGTATTATACGTAAATCACATTAAACAAGCAGTGTTGAACTCCTAAAACAATTTATGGTGGTTTGATGATAGAAAGTTTCATATTTTATGGAACAAACATCCAAATAATTCTTGAAGTGGCAGGTCTTTGATACATGACTAAAACAAATGAGAAAAAAACATTCTTTGAATGTGTTTAAAGGTTTAGGAGAGACCTGAAGCATCAAATATGTTGGATGTTTCTTTTAAAGGAGATGTCAATGAGATTTCCACCACCCTGCGATTCCATGGTTTAGTGCGAGTAAAAACGCATCGTGTTGTGAGTAAGAGGCCAATCATTGTAGAAGATTTGAACAATCACACTAAAGACTACGAATGCTTCCAATTTCCCAACGAATGGAAAATGACAAGGATATTAACCAAAACAAATGGAACATACATATTAAAACATTGAACTATTAGTGTGAAATATTCACACCGAAATTTTAATTTTGGAGGCAAAAGAATAACATATTGATCATTTATTTTGCATGTGGTTCAAACCTTAGTGAAACATCTCCTCCTCATTGCCACTTATCTTACGGTAATTTAGCATCACAACAAGTTTATGAATGTCCTTAATTCATAAAATTTATTTATTGTATGTTTGGTAAAAATCCTTTGATACGTTGTTCATCAATATTTTATTCATTGTTTGCATTGTGTATTCAACTGATATGCAAATGGTGTATCTTACGAGAATGAGCGATTGAGCTTTGGAAAGTAAATGTATGGCATGTTGAGTGGGCCTAAATTAAATTGTAAACATTTCCAATTCATGTATATGAGATTGTACATTGTATTTAAAATACATAAATATTGAACAGTGTACAAACTCTACTTTGACTATTTTTAGAGTATTTTAAAAAAGTGGTGGTTTTAGCACATGATAAACCGCTCACGTAATATATGGATAGTATAAAATATTTTAACAAACAGAAAGTTGATGTAATTATGATGAAATGATGTAATCAACAGTAAAAAATTATCATGTCGAAGTTTAATTTCTATTATTAAAGTGATGAAAAATAAACCTTTTTCAACACTATATAAAATATTTCAACACGTTGAAAAATGCACGGTGTTTTTTCAACACTTTGAAAAAATGATCACGTTCTCAAAGGAGAACCCACGTGTGCTCTTCTTCTTGTTGTAAACATTGACTCCACATCAACTACTTGTTGGTGGAGAAGGGTTGAATTTTCCAAAGCGATGGAAAAAGGGGTGAGTTTTCTGCCACGTTGAAAAATGCACGGTGTTTTTCAACACTTTGAAAAACGCACCCATTCTCAAAAGGCGCAACCCATGGTGCTTTTCCTTCTTATTTGTAAACATTGACTCCACATCAACTACTTATTAGGTGAAGGGTTGAATTTTTCCAATGTGATGGAAAAAAGGGTGCATTTTTTTCACGTTGAAAACCATGTTTTTGAAGACTTTTAAAAACTCATCACGTTCTCCAAAAGGCACAACCAGTGTGTCTCCTTCTTTTCAAACATTGAATCCACATCAAATACTTGTTAGGTGGAGAAGGGTTGAATTTTTTCCAAAGCGATGGAAAGTGGGGTGCATTTTCCACCACGTTAAAAAAACACATGGTGTTTTAACACTTTGAAAAACGTGATCACGTTCTCCAAAAAGGTGTAACCCATGCTTTTCCTTCTTGTTGTAAATATTGACTCCACATCAACTACTTGATCGGTGGTGAAGGGTTGAATTTTCTAATGTGATGGAAAAAGGGTTGTTTTCCGCCATGTTGAAAAACACATGGTGTCAAACTTTGAAAAACCCAATCACATTCTCAAAAAAGCGCAACCATGGTGCTCTTCTTCTTATTGTAAAAATTGAATCCACATAAACTACTTGTCGGGTGGAGAAGGGTTGAGTTTTTTCCAAAGAGATGGAAAGTGGGGTGCGTTTTCATCCACACTTTGAAAAATGCACGGTTTTTTTCAGCACTTTAAAAATGTGACTTTCTCTAAAAATACTGCGCCCGTGGTGCTCTTCCTCCTTGTTGTAAACATTGAATCCACATCAACTACTTTTCATGTGGATATGGGTTGATTTTTTCCAAAGCGATGGAAAAATGGGGTCTTTTTCGCCACGTTGAAAAATGCAAGGCGTTTTTAGCACTTTGAAAATTTACCCCATTCTCCAAAAAGGTGCAACCCGTGGTGCTTGGTTCCTTCCTCATTGTTTAAACATTCAATCCACATCAACTACTTGCCAAGGTGGAGAAGGGTTGAATTTTTTCAAAGTGATGGAAAAGGGGTGTAATTCATTTTCATGAGTTGAAAATGCATGTATATTTAAAATACATAAATATGGAACATGTCAAAAAGGACCTACTCTTTGACTATTTTTAGAGTATTTAAAAAAAAACTGCTTGGTGGTGTTAGCCAATTTTTCCAACCACTCACGTAATATATGGATAGTATAAAATATTTTAACAAAATAAAGTTGATGTAATTATGATGAAATGATGTAATCAACTTGGTAAAAATTATCATGTCGAAGTTTAATTGACTCTATTAAAGTGATGAAAAATAAACCTTTTTCAACACTATATAAAATATTTCAACACGTTGAAAAACACAGTGTTTTCAACACTTTGAAAAAACATGATCACGTTCTCCAAAAAGGTGCAACCCGATGTGCTCTTCCTCCTTGTTGTAAACATTGACTCCACATCAACTACTTGTCAGTAGAGAAGGGTTGAATTTTTCCAAAGCAATGGAAAAAGGGTGTTTTTCCGCCACGTTGAAAAATGCACGGTGTTTTTCAAAGCACTTTGAAAATGCGACCGATCACGTTCTCCAAAAGGCAGCAACCCGTGGTGCTTTTCCTTCTTATTGTAAACATTGACTCCACATCAACTACTTTTTAGGTGGTGAAGGGTTGAATTTTTCCAATGTGATGGAAAGTGGGGTGCATTTTCCACCACGTTGAAAAAACACAGTGTTTTTCAACACTTTGAAAACCCGATCACGTTCTCCAAAAGGCGCAACCCGCGGTGCTTTTCCTTCTTGTTGTAAACATTGAATCCACATCAACTACTTGTTAAGGTGGAGAAGGGTTGAATTTTTCCAATGCGATGGAAAGTGGGGTGTGTTTTCCACCACGTTGAAAAACACACGGTGTTTTTTAGCACTTTGAAAAATGATCACGTTCTCCAAAAGGTGTAACCCACGGTGCTTTTCCTTCTTGTTGTAAACATTGAATCCACATCAACTACTTGTCAGTGGTGAAGGGTTGAATTTTTCCAATGCGATGGAAAAAGGGGTGCGTTTTTGCACCACGTTGAAAAATGCACAAGTGTTTTTTTCAACACTTTGAAAAACCCAATCACGTTCTCAAAAGGCGCAACCCATGGTGCTCTTACTTCTTGTTGTAAACATTGAATCCACATCAACTACTTGTCAGGTGGAGAAGGGTTGAGTTTTTCCAATGTGATGGAAAGTGGGTGTGTTTTCCACCACGTTGAAAAATGCACGGTTTTTTTAGCACTTTAAAAAACGTGACCCCGTTCTCCCAAAGGCGCAACCCGTGGTGCTCTTCCTCCTTGTTGTAAACATTGAATCCACATCAACTACTTGTCAGGTGGAGAAGGGTTGATTTTTTCTAAAGCGATGGAAAAGTGGGTGCGTTTTACACCACGTTGAAAAACGCACGGTGTTTTTCAGCACTTTGAAAAATGTGACCCCGTTCTCCAAAAGGCGCAACCCGTGGTGCTATTCCTCCTTGTTGTAAACATTGAATCCACATCAACTACTTGTAAGGTGGATAAGGGTTGAGTTTTTCCAAAGCGATGGAAAGTGGGGTGCATTTTTTCGCCACGTTGAAAAATGCACACGTGTTTTTCAAAGACTTTGAAAAATGCGTGATCCCGTTCTCAAAAAGGAGTAACCCGTGGTGCTCTTCCTCCTTGTTGTAAACATTGACTCCACATCAACTACTTGTCAGTGGAGAAGGGTTGAATTTTTCCAAAGCGATGGAAAAAGGGGTGTGTTTTTCACCACGTTGAAAAATGCACGATGTTTTTCAACACTTTGAAAAATGTGATCACGTTCTCCAAAAGGTGCAACCCTGCGGTGCTTTTCCTTCTTGTTGTAAACATTGATAGGTAATTCAAGCACTAGAAGTGACAGGTAATTCAATGCCATCATATGTTACCGATGTAGATTGCTAAGCATAAGTCATAACGAAATAAGCATCGTGTTGAAATTCTTTTCATTTCACATGTAGTAGCCAATACTTATGGGGAGACAAAGCAGGTAAATGAAGACACGTTCTGACATGGCCCCTCTTCGTCGTATCCAACAATAGAAGTTGAAGGTAATTTAATGTCATCGTATGTGCAAGTACTGATATAGATTGCTAAGCATAAGTTGTAAAAAAAAAACATCGTGTTGAATTTGTTTTCATTTCTCGTATAGTAGCCAATACATATGCGAAGACAAGCACTGTAAACAATGGCATGTTATGGGATGGCCCCTCCTCGCCACCTCGACACTCATTGATAGTTGATGGTTAGTTATTAATGCCTTCAATCAATTAATCGATGCCAATGATAATTTTCGTCACTGCATATTTATGATTAGGTGGCATTGTGTATTCATGTGTACTATGATATTGAAAAACCTAGTGTATAAATAAATAATTTTCTATTTTCTTATACAACATCAGAACTCCTAAAATAGTTGGGGTGGGTGGTTTGATGATAGAAAGTGATTCAGATTTTATGGAACATACATCCAAATAATTCTTGAAGTCGAGTCTCTCAAAAAGGATACAACCCACTAAGTACAAATGAACATAAAAAAACATTCTTTGAATGTGTTCAAAGGTTTAGGAGAGACCTAGAAGCATCAAATATGTTGGATGTTTCTTTAAAGGAGATGTCAATGAGATTTCCACCACCCACATGCATCCATGGTTTAGTGTGCTCTTCAGTGAGTAAAATTGCGCCACCGCAAAGTGTGAGTAAGAGGCCAATCATTGTAGAAGATTTGAACAATCATGCTGAAGACTACGAATGCTTCCAATTTCCCAACGGAAATCGTGCAAAGAGGAGATTAACCACACAAATGGAACATACAGGTTAAAACATTGAACTATTAGTGTGAACTATTCGCAAGAAATTTTAATTTTGGAGGCGAAGAATAACATATTGATCATTTATTTTGTAGGTGGTTCAAATGCAACTGAAACATCTCCCCAAAGGAGCAACCCACTTATCTTACAACAATTTAGCGTCTCACATCAACACAAGGTGTGTATTGAATGTCCTTAATATCATAAAATTTATTTATTGTATGTTTGGTAAAAATCCTTTGATACATTGTCTAATATTTAATTCATTGTGTTGCAGATGCAACGGATATGCAAATGGTGTATCTTACATAATGAGCAAGTTGAGCTTTGGAAAGTAAATGTATGCCAAGTGGTGAAGGGTTTTTTCCATGTTGAGTGGGCCTAAATTATAATTGTAAACATTGCCAATTCATGTATATGAGATTGTACATTGCGTATATTTAAAATACATAAATATGGAACGTGTACAACTGACCTACTCTTTGACTATTTTTAGAGTATTTAAAAAAAGTGCTTGGTGGTGTTAGCCAACGTAGAACCGCTCACGTAATATATGGATAGTATAAAATATTTTAACAAACAGAAAGTTGATGTAATTATGATGAAATGATGTAATCAATAGTAAAAATTATCATGTCGAAGTTTAATTGCTACTATCAAAGTGCTGAAAAATAAACCTTTTTCAACACTATATAAAATATTTCAACACGTTGAAAAACGCATGGTGTTTTTCAGCACTTTGAAAAACAGATCACGTTCTCCAAAAGGTGCAACCCGTGGTGCTCTTCCTCCTTGTTGTAAACATTGACTCCACATCAACTACTTGTCAAGTGGAGAAGGGTTGAATTTTTCCAAAGCGATGGAAAGGGGTGCGTTTTCCGCCATGTTGAAAAATGCACGGTGTTTTTCAACACTTTGAAAAACGATCCTGTTCTCCAAAAGGTGCAACCCGCAGTGTTTTTCCTTCTTGTTGTAAACATTGACTCCACATCAACTACTTGTCAGGTGGATAAGGGTTGAATTTTTCCAATGCGATGGAAAAAGGGGTGCATTTTCCGCCACGTTGAAAAATGCATGGTGTTTTTCAGCACTTTGAAAAACCCATCACGTTCTCCAAAAGGCGCAACCCACGGTGCTTTTCCTTCTTGTTGTAAACATTGACTCCACATCAACTACTTGTTAGGTGGTGAAGGGTTGAATTTTTCCAATGCGATGGAAAGTGGGGTGTGTTTTCCACCACGTTGAAAAACACACGGTGTTTTTAAACACTTTGAAAAACGTGATCACATTCTCCAAAAGGAGCAACCCCCGGTGCTTTTCCTTCTTGTTGTAAACATTGACTCCACATCAAATACTTTTCAGGTGGTGAAGGGTTAAAATTTTTAAATGCGATGGAAAAAGGGTGCGTTTTCACCACGTTGAAAAATGCACGGTGTTTTTTCAAGCACTTTGAAAAACCGATCACATTCTCAAAAAGGTGCAACCTATGGTGCTCTTTTCTTATTGTAAACATTGAATCCACATCAACTACTTGTCAGGTGGAGAAGGGTTGAGTTTTTCCAAAGTGATGGAAAGTGGGGTGCATTTTCCACCATGTTGAAAAATGCACGGTTTTTTCAGCACTTTAAAAAACGAGACCCCGTTCTCCCAAAGGCGCAACCCATGGTGCTCTTCCTCCTTGTTGTAAACATTGAATCCACATCAACTACTTGTCAGGTGGAGAAGGGTTGATTTTTCTAAAGCGATGGAAAGTGGGGTGCATTTTCCGCCACGTTGAAAAATGCATGGTGTTTTTCAACACTTTGAAAAACATGACCCCGTTCTCAAAAAGTGCAACCCGTGGTGTTATTCCTCCTTCTTGTTGTAAACATTGAATCCACATCAACTACTTATCAGGTGGAGAAGGGTTGAGTTTTTTCCAAAGCGATGGAAAGTGGGGTGCATTTTTCACCACGTTGAAAAATGCACAATGTTTTTCAACACTTTGAAAAACGTGACCCCGTTCTCAAAAAGGAGTAACCCGTGGTGCTCTTCCTCCTTGTTGTAAACATTGACTCCACATCAACTACTTGTTCAGGTGGAGAAGGGTTGAATTTTTCCAAAGCGATGGAAAAAGGGGTGTGTTTTCCACCACGTTGAAAAATGCACGGTGTTTTTCAGCACTTTGAAAAACACGTGATCACGTTCTCCAAAAGGTGCAACCCACGGTGCTTTTCCTTCTTGTTATAAACATTGACAGGTAATTCAAGCACTAGAAGTGACAGGTAATTCAATGCCATCATATGTTACCAATGTAGTTTGCTAAGCATAAGTCGTAACGAAATAAGCATCGTGTTGAAATTCTTTTCATTTCACAAAGTAGTAGCCAATACTTATGGGGAGACAAGGGGTAAATGAAGACACGCTTACGACATGGCCCTCTTCGTCATATCCAACAATAGAAGTTGAAGGTAATTTAATGTCATCATATATGGCAAGTAATGATATATATTTCTAAGCATAAGTTGTAACAAAAAGCATCGTGTTGAATTTGTTTTCATTTCTCTTACATTAAATACATATGCACGAGACAAGCACTTTAAACAATGGCATGTTATGGGATGGCCCCTCCTCCAACCTCGACATCACCGACAGCTTGATGGTGGTTAGTTGTTAATGCCTTCAATCAATTAATCGATGCCAATGATAATGTTCGTCACACATATTTATGATTAGGTGGCATTGTGTATTCATGTGTACTATGATATTGAAAAACCTAGTGTATAAATAAATAATTTTATATAATGTCTTATACGTCACAGGAACTCCTAAAACAGTTGGGGCTGGTGGTTTGATGATAGAAAGTGATTAGATTTTATGGAACATACATCCAAATAATTCTTGAAGTCAATCTCTCGATACACGACTAAGTACAGATGAACAAAAAAAAATCATTCTTTGAATGTGTTCAAAGGTTTAGGAGAGACCTAGAAGCATCAAATATGTTGGATGTTTCTTTCAAAGGAGATGTCAATGATATTTCCACCACCCGCATGCGTCCATGGTTTAGTGCGAGTAAAAAATGCCACCGCAGTGTGAGTAAGAGGCCAATCATTGTAGAAGATTTGAACAATCACGCTTGAAGACTACAATGCTTCCAATTTCCCAACGACAATCGTGCAAAGAGGAGATTAACCAAATAAATGGAACATACAGGTTAAAACATTGAACTATTAGTGTGAACTATTCACAAGAAATTTTAATTTTGGAGGCGAAGAATAACATATTGATCATTTATTTTGTAGGTGGTTCAAATGCATTGGTGAAAAACATCTCCCCGCCACCGCTTATCTTACAACAATTTAGCATCTGCTTGCAAGGTGTGTATTGAATGTCCTTAATATCATAAAATTTATTTATTATATGTTTGGTAAAAATCCTTTGATACGTTGTCTAATATTTAATTCATTGTGTTGCGAGATGCAACATGGATATGCAAAATGGTGTATCTTACGAGAATGAGCGGGTTGAGCTTTGGAAAGTAAATGTATGGCATGTTTTGGGCCTAAATTATAATTGTAAACATTGGTGTTCATGTATATGAGATTATACATTGCGTATATTTAAAATACATAAATATGGAACGTGTACAACTCGACCTACTCTTTTTGACTATTTTTAGAGTATTTAAAAAAGTGCTTGGTGGTGTTTTCCATTGACATAGAAAAAGCTCATGTAATATATGGATAGTATAAAAAATATTTTAACAAACAGAAAAGTTGATGTAATTATGATGAAATGATGTAATCAAAAGTAAAAAATTATCATGTCAAGTTTAATTGCTACTTATTAAAGTGCTGAAAAATAAATTTTTTCAACACTATATAAAATATTTCAACATGTTGAAAAATGCATGGTGTTTTTAGCACTTTGAAAAACATGATCACGTTCTCCAAAAGGTGCAACCCACGGTGCTCTTCCTTCTTATTGTAAACATTGACTCCACATCAACTACTTGTCAGTGGTGAAGGGTTGAATTTTTCCAAAGCGATGGAAAAAGGGTGCATTTTTTCACCACGTTGAAAAACACATGGTGTTTTTCAAAGCACTTTGAAAAACGTAACCCGTTCTCCAAAAGGCAACCCACGGTGCTTTTCCTCCTTTTTGTAAACATTGACTCCACATAAACTACTTGTCATGGTGGTGAAGGGTTGAATTTTTCCAATGCGATGAAAAAAGGGTGCATTTTTCCGCCACGTTGAAAAATGCACGGTGTTTTTCAAAGACTTTGAAAAACTGTGATCACGTTCTCCAAAAGGTGCAACCACCCGCGGTGCTCTTCCTCCTTTTTTGTAAACATTAAATCCACATCAACTACTTGTTAGGTGGAGAAGGGTTGAATTTTTCCAATGCGATGGAAAGTGGGGTGCGTTTTCCACCACGTTGAAAAACACACGGTGTTTTTCAACACTTTGAAAAACGTGATCACGTTCTCCAAAAGGTGCAACCCACGGTGCTTTTCCTTCTTGTTGTAAACATTGACTCCACATCAAATACTTTTCGGTGGTGAAGGGTTGAATTTTTCCAATGTGATGGAAAAAGGGGTGCGTTTTCCACCACGTTGAAAAATGCACGGTGTTTTTCACTTTGAAAAACCTGATCACATTCTCAAAAAGGTGCAACCCGTGGTGCTCTTCCTTCTTCTTGTAAACATTGAATCCACATCAAATACTTGTCAGGTGGAGAAGGGTTGAATTTTTCCAAAGTGATGGAAAAAGGGGTGCGTTTTCCACCACGTTGAAAAATGCACGGTTTTTTTCAGCACTTTGAAAAACGTGACCCCATTCTCCAAAAGGTGCAACCCACGGTGCTCTTCCTCCTTGTTGTAAACATTGAATCCACATCAACTACTTGTCAGGTGGAGAAGGGTTGAATTTTTCCAAAGCGATGGAAAGTGGGGTGCATTTTCCGCCACGTTGAAAAACACACGGTGTTTTTTAACACTTTGAAAAACGTGATCACGTTCTCCAAAAGGCGCAACCCGTGGTGCTTTTCCTCCTTGTTGTAAACATTGACTCCACATCAACTACTTTTCAGGTGGAGAAGGGTTGAATTTTTCCAATGCGATGGAAAAAGGGGTGCATTTTCCACCACATTGAAAAATGCACAGGTTTTTTCAAGCACTTTGAAAAATGTGATCACATTCTCCAAAAGGCGCAACCCGTGGTGCTCTTCCTCCTTGTTGTAAACATTGAATCCACATCAACTACTTGTCAGGTGGAGAAGGGTTGAATTTTTCCAATGCGATGGAAAATGGGTGCATTTTCCACCACGTTGAAAAATGCACATGGTGTTTTTCAGCACTTTGAAAAACCTGACCCCATTCTCCAAAAGGCGCAACCCGTGGTGCTCTTCCTCCTTGTTGTAAACATTGAATCCACATCAACTACTTGTCAGGTGGAGAAGGGTTGAATTTTTCCAAAGCGATGGAAAAAGTGGGTGCATTTTTTGCCACGTTGAAAAACACACGTGTTTTTCAACACTTTTAAAAACGTGACCATTTCTCCAAAAAGGAGTAACCCATGGTGCTCTTCCTTCTTGTTGTAAACATTGACTCCACATCAACTACTTGTTAGGTGGAGAAGGGTTGAATTTTTCCAAAGTGATGGAAAAATGGTGCGTTTTCCACCACGTTGTTGAAAAATGCATGGTGTTTTTCAACACTTTGAAAAATGTGATCACGTTCTCCAAAAGGAGCAACCCGCGGTGCTCTTCCTCCTTGTTGTAAACATTGACTCCACATAAACTACTTGTCAGGTGGTGAAGGGTTGAATTTTTCAATGCATGGAAAAATGGGGTGTTTTTCAAGAATAAGTCATTGAAAAAGCATCGTGTTTTTTTCACTTTGAAAAACAAAATCACGTTCTCCAAAAGGCAAACCATGGTGCTCTTCCTTCTTCCTCCTTGTTATAAACATTGAATCCACATAAATTACTTGTCAGGTGGTGAAGGGTTGAAGTTTTCCAATGTGATGGAAAAAGGGGTGCATTTTCTACATAAGTTGAAAAAAGCATGGTGTTTTTCAAAGACTTTGAAAAACATTTATCACGTTCTCCAAAAGGAGCAACCCACGTGGTGCTTCCTTGTTGTAAACATTGACTCCACATCAACTACTTGTCAGGTTGTGAAGGGTTGAATTTTTCCAATGCGATGAAAAATCGTGCATTTTGTTTTTCCACACATGAAAAATGCATATGTTTTTCATTAGCACTTGAAAAACGTGATCACGTTCTCCAAAAGGAGCAACCATGTGTGCTTTTCCTCCTTGTTGTAAACATTGACTCACATCAAATACTTTTCCAGGTGGTGAATGGTTGAATTTTTCCAATGCGATGGAAAATAGTTGGGGATGTTTTCCACCATGTTGAAAAATGCATGATGTTTTTTAGCACTTTATGAAAAACATCCATCACATTCTCCAAAAGGAGAAAACCATGGTGCTTTCCTCCTTCCTGTAAAAACATTGAACCACATAAACTACTTGTCAAAGGTGGTGAAGGGTTGAATTTTTCCAATGCGATGGAAAAAGGGGTTGATTTTCCACCACGTTGAAAAATGCATGGTTTTTTCAGTGCACTTTTAAAAATGTGATCATGTTCTCCAAAAGGCAGAACCCAAGAGGTGCTCTTCCTCCTCATTGTAGAAATTTTGAATCCAATCACTACTTTTAGGTGGTGAAACGAATTTTTTCCAAAGCATGAAAAAGGGTGTGTTTTTCACCACGTTGAAAAATGGAGATTAACCACTCAAAAGGAACATACAAGTTTTCCTCATTGAACTATTAAGTGAACTATTAGCAAGAAATTTTAATTTTCCAAAGCGAAGAATAACATATTGATAATTTATTTTGCATGTGAAGTTTTTCCAATGTGAATGAAACATGCATTTTCCCATCAATGAAAAAACACATATCTTTTTCAACACTTTTTTAAAACGATCACGTTCTCTCCAAAAGGTGTGTACCCATGTCTTTTCCTCCTTTATTTAAACATTGAATCCACATCAACTACTTTTCGGTGGTGAAGGGTTGAATTTTTCCAATGCGATGGAAAAGGGTGTGTTTTCCACCATGTTGAAAAATGCATGTGTTTTTCAACACTTTGAAAAACGTGATCATTTCTCCAAAAGGCACAACCCATGAGTGGGCTTTCCTCCTTATTTGTAAACATTGAATCCACATCAACTACTTGTCAGGTGGATATGAAGGGTTGAATTTTTATTTAAAATACATGGAAATGGAAGTGTGTTTTCCACCACGTTGAAAAATGCACTTTGACTATTTTTAAGCACTTTTTAAAAAAAGTGCTGATCACATTCTCCAAAAAACGTAAACCACTGCACATTCCTTGGATAGTATAAAATATTTTAACCAACATAAAGTTGATGTAATTAAGGTGGTGATGTTGAATTTTTCCAAATATCTTGATGGAAAAAAAGGGTGTTTTTCACCACAGTTGAAAAATGCACGGTTAGTTTTTTTAAGACTTTGAAAAACAACATTCTCCAAAAAGGCTAAACCCATGGTGCTCTTCCTCCTTGTTGTAAACATTGACTCCACATCAACTACTTATCAGGTGGAAAAAGGTTGAATTTTTCAAAATGATGAAAAAAAAAGGGGGTGTTTTTCACCACGTTGAAAAATGCAAGGTGTTTTTCAATCTTTGAAAAACATGATCACATTCTCCAAAAGGAAATCAACCCGGGTGCTCTTCCTCCTTTTTGTAAATATTGACTCCACATCAACTACTTGTCGTGGTGAAGGGTTGAATTTTTCCAATGTGATGGAAAAAGGGGTGCATTTTCCACCATTGAAAAAATATTGCAATTGTTTTTCAAATTTGAAAACGTGAAGACCCTTCTCGTAAAAGGCAACCGCCATTGCATTTATTTTCTCCACATAAAATGCAAGGGTTGAATTTTCAATGCCAAAAAAGGGTTGACTTTTCCTCAAAATGAAAAACATTGAGCTTTCATTGATGTTCTCCAAAAGGAGCAACATTGTGGCTTTTCCTTTGTTGTAGTGAAGGGGTGAAGGGTTGAATTTTTCCAATGCGATGGAAAAAAGGGGTGCATTTTCCACCACGTTGAAAAATGCATGCATGTTTTTTTAAAGACTTTGAAAAATGTGATCACATTCTCCAAAAGGTGCAACTGCGATGGTGCTTTCCTCCTTTTGTTAAAACATTGACTCCACATCAACTACTTTCAAGGTGGGGAAGGGTTGAATTTTTCCAATGCGATGGAAAAAGGGTTGTGCCTTTTCACCACGTTGAAAAATGCATGGTATTTTTTTCAGTCTTTGAAAAACGATCACGTTCTCCAAAAGGAGCAACCTTGGCAAAATTATTTCCTCCTTGTTGTAAACATTGAATCCACATCAACTACTTGTCAAGGTGGTGAAGGGTTGAATTTTCCAATGCGATGGAAAAAGGGGTGCATTTTTTGCCACCACGTTGAAAAATGCACATGGTGTTTTTCAGCACTTTGAAAAACATGATCACATTCTCCAAAAGGCGCAACCCATGGTGCTCTTCCTTCTTGTTGTAAACATTGACTCCACATCAACTACTTGTCGGTGGAGAAGGGTTGAATTTTTCCAATGCGATGGAAAAAGGGGTGCGTTTTTCACCACGTTGAAAAATGCATGGTGTTTTTCAACACTTTGAAAAATGCAACCCTTTCTCCAAAAGGAGCAACCCGCTGTGCTTTTCCTTCTTGTTGTAAACATTGACTCCACATCAAACTACTTGTCATGTGGTGAAGGGTTGAATTTTTCCAATGCGATGGAAAAAGGGGTGTTTTTTACACATTGAAAAACACATGGTGTTTTTCAGCACTTTGAAAAAACTAATCACGTTCTCCAAAAGGCACAACCACGGTGCTCTTCCTTCTTGTTGTAAACATTGAATCCACATCAACTACTTGTTAGGTGGAGAAGGGTTGAATTTTTCCAATGCGATGGAAAAAGTGGTGTGTTTTTCACCACGTTGAAAAACACACAGTGTTTTTTAACACTTTGAAAAATGTGATCACGTTCTCCAAAAGGTGCAACCCGCGGTGCTTTTCCTTCTTGTTGTAAACATTGACTCCACATCAACTACTTTTCAGGTGGTGAAGGGTTGAATTTTTCCAATGTGATGGAAAAAGGGGTGCATTTTTCCACCATGTTGAAAAATGCACGGTGTTTTTCAGCACTTTGAAAAACACGATCACATTCTCCAAAAGGCGCAACCCATGGTGCTCTTCCTTCTTGTTGTAAACATTGAATCCACATCAAATACTTGTCAGGTGGAGAAGGGTTGAATTTTTCCAAAGTGATGGAAAATGGGGTGCATTTTCCACCACGTTGAAAAATGCACGGTGTTTTTAGCACTTTAAAAACATGATCACTGTTCTCCAAAAGGTGCAACCCGTGGTGCTCTTCCTCCTTGTTGTAAACATTGACTCCACATCAACTACTTGTCAGGTGGAGAAGGGTTGAATTTTTCCAAAGCGATGGAAAAAGGGGTGCGTTTTCTGCCATGTTGAAAAATGCATGATGTTTTTCAGCACTTTGAAAATGTGATCACGTTCTCCAAAAGGCACAACCCGTGGTGCTTTTACTTCTTGTTGTAAACATTGACTCCACATCAACTACTTGTCAGGTGGTGAAGGGTTGAATTTTTCCAATGCGATGGAAAAAGGGGTGTGTTTTTTCCACCACGTTGAAAAAAATGCATAGTGTTTTTCAACATTTTGAAAAACACATCACGTTCTCCAAAAAGGTGCAACCCACGGTGCTCTTCCTTCTTGTTGTAAACATTTAATCCACATCAACTACTTATTAGGTGGAGAAGGTTGAATTTTTCCAATGCGATGGAAAATGGGGTGCATTTCCACCACATTGAAAAATGCATGTGTTTTTTAGCACTTTGAAAAACACAATCCCGTTCTCCAAAAGGTGCAACCCATGGTGCTTTTCCTCCTTGTTGTAAACATTGAATCCACATCAACTACTTGTCAGGTGGAGAAGGGTTGAATTTTTCCAATGCGATGAAAAAGGGGTGTATTTTTCACCACGTTGAAAAATGCACGTGTTTTTCAGCACTTTGAAAAATGTGACCACATTCTCCAAAAGGTGTAACCCGTGGTGCTCTTCCTCCTTGTTGTAAACATTGAATCCACATAAACTACTTGTCAGGTGGAGAAGGGTTGAATTTTTCCAAAGCGATGGAAAGTGGGGTGTGTTTTTTGCCACGTTGAAAAATGCACTGTGTTTTTCAGCACTTTGAAAAAAACATGATCACGTTCTCCAAAAGGAGCAACCCATGGTGCTCTTCCTCCTTGTTGTAAACATTGAATCCACATCAACTACTTTTCAGGTGGTGAAGGGTTGAATTTTTCAAATGTGATGGAAAAAGGGGTGCATTTTCTGCCACGTTGAAAAACACATGGTGTTTTTCAACACTTTGAAAAATGTGATCACATTCTCCAAAAGGCATAACCCACGTGGTTTTTCCTTCTTGTTGTAAACATTGACTCCACATCAACTAATTTTCAGTGGTGAAGGGTTGAATTTTTCCAATGTGATGGAAAAAGGGGTGCATTTTCCACCATGTTGAAAACACATGGTGTTTTTCAACACTTTGAAAAATGCGATCACGTTCTCCAAAAGGCGCAACCCCACGGTGCTCTTCCTTCTTGTTGTAAACATTGAATCCACATCAACTACTTGTCAGGTGGAGAAGGGTTGAATTTTTCCAATGCGATGGAAAGTGGGGTGCATTTTCCACCACATTGAAAAACACACGGTGTTTTTCAACACTTTGAAAAATGTGACCCGTTCTCCAAAAGGTGCAACCCATGGTGCTCTTCCTCCTTGTTGTAAACATTGACTCCACATCAACTACTTTTTAGGTGGTGAAGGGTTGAATTTTTTCCAATGCGATGGAAAAAGGGTGCATTTTCCACCACGTTGAAAAAACACATGTGTTTTTCAACACTTTGAAAAATGTGATCACGTTCTCCAAAAGGTGCAACCCGCGGTGCTTTTCCTTCTTGTTGTAAACATTGACTCCACATAAAATACTTTTCAGGTGGTGAAGGGTTGAATTTTTCCAATGCAATGGAAAAAGGGGTGCATTTTCTGCCATGTTGAAAAATGCATGGTGTTTTTCAACACTTTGAAAAATGCGATCACATTCTCCAAAAGGCACCCCCAAGTGCTCTTCCTTCTTGTTGTAAACATTGAATCCACATCAACTACTTGTCAGGTGGAGAAGGGTTGAGTTTTTTCCAAAGTAATGGAAAAAGGGGTGCATTTTTCCACCACATTGAAAAACACACGGTGTTTTTCAGCACTTTGAAAAATGTGATCCCGTTCTCCAAAAGGAGCAACCTGTGGTGCTCTTCCTCCTTGTTGTAAACATTGACTCCACATCAACTACTTGTCAGGTGGAGAAGGGTTGAATTTTTCCAAAGCGATGGAAAAAGGGGTGCGTTTTCCACCACGTTGAAAAACACACGGTGTTTTTCAACACTTTGAAAAACCAGATCACGTTCTCCAAAAGGCGCAACCTCGGTGCTTTTCCTTCTTGTTGTAAACATTGACTCCACATCAACTACTTGTCAGGTGGTGAAGGGTTTAATTTTTCCAATGTGATGGAAAAAGGGGTGTGTTTTCCGTCACGTTGAAAAACACATGGTGTTTTTCAACACTTTGAAAAATGTGATCACGTTCTCCAAAAGGTGCAAACCCATGGTGCTTTTCCTCCTTGTTGTAAATATTGAATCCACATCAAATACTTGTCAAGTGGTGAAGGGTTGAATTTTTCCAATGCGATGGAAAAAGGGGTGCATTTTTCGCCACGTTGAAAAATGCACGGTGTTTTTCAACACTTTGAAAAACATGATCACGTTCTCCAAAAGGAGCAACCCCATGGTGCTTTTCCTTCTTGTTGTAAACATTGACTCCACATCAACTACTTGTCAGGTGGTGAAGGGTTGAATTTTTCCAATGCGATGGAAAAATGGGTGCATTTTTCGCCACGTTGAAAAATGCATGGTGTTTTTCAGCACTTTGAAAAACATGATCACGTTCTCCAAAAGGCACAACCCGTGGTACTCTTCCTCCTTGTTGTAAACATTGAATCCACATCAACTACTTGTCGGTGGAGAAGGGTTGAATTTTTCCAAATGATGAAAAAGGGGTGCGTTTTCCGCCATGTTGAAAAATGCACGGTGTTTTTCAACACTTTGAAAAACACGATCACGTTCTCCAAAAGGCGCAACCCATGGTGCTTTTCCTTCTTTTTGTAAACATTGACTCCACATCAACTACTTGTCAGGTGGATATGGGTTGAATTTTTCCAATGTGATGGAAAAAGGGGTGCATTTTCCACCACGTTGAAAAATGCACGGTGTTTTTCAACACTTTGAAAAATGTGATCACGTTCTCCAAAAGGCGCAACCCGTGGTGCTTTTCCTTCTTGTTGTAAACATTGACTCCACATAAACTACTTGTAAGGTGGTGAAGGGTTGAATTTTTCAATGCGATGGAAAAAGGGGTGTGTTTTCCACCACGTTGAAAAATGCATGGTGTTTTTCAGCACTTTGAAAAATGTGATCACGTTCTCCAAAAGGAGCAACCCACGGTGCTTTTCCTCTTGTTGTAAACATTGAATCCACATAAAATACTTGTTAGGTGGTGAAGGGTTGAATTTTTCAATGCGATGGAAAAAGGGGTGCATTTTCCGCCATGTTGAAAAATGCACGGTGTTTTTTAGCACTTTGAAAAACCCGATCACGTTCTCCAAAAGGTGGAACCGTGGTGCTTTTCCTACTTGTTGTAAAGATTGACTCCACATCAAATACTTCTCAGGTGGTGAAGGGTTGAATTTTTCCAATGCGATGGAAAAAGGGTGTTTTCCACCACGTTGAAAAATACATGGTGTTTTTCAACACTTTGAAAAACTTGATCACGTTCTCCAAAAGGTGCAACTGCGGTGCTTTTCCTTTTTGTAAACATTGACTCCACATAAAATACTTGTCAGGTGGTGAAGGGTTGAATTTTTCCAATGCGATGGAAAGTGGGGTGCATTTTCCCCACGTTGAAAAATGCACGGTGTTTTTCAGCACTTTAAAAAACCGATCACGTTCTCCAAAAGGCGCAACCCCCAGTGCTTTTCCTTCTTATTGTAAACATTGAATCCACATCAACTACTTGTCAGGTGGTGAAGGGTTGAAGTTTTCCAATGTGATGGAAAGTGGGGTGCATTTTCCACCACATTGAAAAATGCATGGTGTTTTTCAACACTTTGAAAAACCGATCACGTTCTCCAAAAGGCGCAACCTGTGCTTTTCCTTCTTGTTGTAAACATTGACTCCACATAAACTACTTGTCGGTGGTGAAGGGTTGATTGAGAATGTTGGTCCTCTTTGAGGCAATGGATAAACGAGCCAACGCGGGTTTATTGAGGCTACTTTTATTACTACTAGCGAGGAACCTATGCAAGTCTCACAGATTCTGCCTTCGGGGGTTGGGATCTCATCCCAGTAGAGTGTTTCAGGCTGAGAAAAGAAAGGAATGGAAGAGGGAAAAGAGAAAGATCAGATCCGAAGGAAGAAAAGAAATGAATTCCAAAGCAGAAGGGTCAGAAGATCTATGCTTTTAGTTTGGTAGTAAACAGAGCCAAACCTACTTGCATAAATAAACAAAGCAATACTGATAAACAAATGACGGAAAAGTAGATATGAATCAACGAGAATAAACACATACAGATCTAACGTAAGAAAGATCTAATGCATAACACAGCTATTGAGCACAAAGTCTGAATAATTGTATTACTGTTCTTTTCTGTTACAAGAAAGCTCAAAGTCTTTCTCTCCTCACTTCTATTTCTATCTGAAAAATGTTCACCTTTGAATACAACAAGTATTCTAGTATTTATAGAAAGTGAGGGAGAGAGAAGGCAAAATGGAGCCAACCACTTATTCACAAGATATTTACAAAATATCCAAAAGTCATGTTGACTTTGACAACTTGGATGGATGACATCATCCCATGATGCAACATGGATGATGTCATCGTTCATGCCAACACACTTATGATATTTCGAAGAGAAAGTCGGAGAATAGAGAGGAGAAGAAGAAGAAGAAGAAGCTATTCATCATCATCATCCTGTGGCCTAAAAGGGGTCGCCTGTTTTTGATGCTGATCAGGAGATGAGATGTGGAACTGAGCGCGGTATTCCAAGAACTTGCTGATCATTGGCGCAAATTGATCTTGTGATGGATCCTTGTGCCTTTCACTGATTGCTTCGCAAGTTTCCCGCTCATCAATGAGCTTTTCGGGGACCTTGGAATAGTCTTTACCCGCCTCGATTAGGGACCCGATGAAGTCTCTACAGGCCAGTAGGTTGTTGATGGATTCGATGTCGAAAAGTGACTTCTGGCCCTGTCCCTTGAGAAGCTAACTCCTTGAAAATTCGGATAGTATCGTCAGCTGATCTCAAGGTGAGGGAAGGAGTGAGCAACCACAGGTCATAGATAGAACAATCTTCTCCATTTGATGCATCGCATCCAGGGCCTCTTCCTTCACCTTGTCTATCTTCTCTAACACAAATTCGAGCTGATCTATCAGATAGTCAGTGGACATGGTCTTGTTGAGGTCCTTGGATGACCGAATACTCCAAACTTGACCAAATCTTGGTGAGCAGTCGAACATTTGTTGGAAGGCCTCGTGTTGGAGTCAGGCGTTTCGAGCTCTTCGATCTTGGACTTGCTAATGTTTGGAGTTCCTTATTCGCCTTCTCGATGTTCGGTATAAAGCGATATACTCGGCGATCACCTTTTCACTATCCTTAAGGATTTGGCTTCTCAAGCGAAAAGCTTGCCATACCTTGCTCGCCGATTTTGAATATTCATTGATCTTCTCTGGTGAGCAGCTCGGGAGTCTCGGCGCGATTGTGGGAGGTGCACTTCCCATCTTACGTAGGCTTGAAGCGGTATTTATTACTGCTCCTTGGTAGCCTCTTTTCTTCCTTTGTTTCTGAAGCTTTTCGCGAGTGCATCAAGCTGGGAAGAGCTTCCCCACAGACTTTCGAGGATGTCCCCATTGTGACTTGGGTCACTTTGTGAAATCTGCTTGGAGACAGATCTTCTTTCTCTTTGGTGGGATCGGGGTAGGCAATTTCCATAACTCTCTCACTGCGGCGCTCTTGGAGAAGCGTGTAACCGGCTTGTGCTTCTTTGCTCCTTTAGCGGAATGGTGAAAAGTCCATCGGAGCGATGGGGACTTTCCTCTTTGGTTGGCTCATTTCTTTGAGAGATCCAAGCTGGTCCTATTGAAGAAGGACCGAGAGAGGAGGGAGAGCGGCAACGGTAGAAGAGGGAAGAGCGTGGAGACACGCGGCGGCGGCATTGAAAGAATAGCCGAAGACATGCCCACGGGAGGAAGGGAAACCGCAGCTGTAGAAGACATGGGAAGGGAAGGGAGCCCGGAAATGAGGGAAGAAATGGAGGAAGACAAATCAGCGAGAGAGGAGAAGATGGACGAAGAGGCAGGGGAGAGAGTAGAAGAAGGGGGAGAAGACACAACCAAAGGAGTGGTTGCCGATATCTGAGGAAGGGGAGGAAGAGAAGAAGAAGGGATAGAAGGGACCTCTGTAGTTGTAGCAATGCCGACATCCTGGGTGGATGGGCGTATAGGACTATCCTCTGTCAATTCCTTCTCTGGCGAATCCAGGGTTATTACTTGTTCAGGCTCTGAAGGAAGAGGACTTTCAGGGGCTTCCTCCTGAATGGTGCTAGGCTCACCTTCCGCAGCTTTACCTTTTAGCTGCTTCTTTGACCTTGGAGGTGCATTACCCAAAGGAGAAGTTGTAAAATCTACACCGAGGTAGATTAACCCATTCATGCGGCACCAATGCTCTGTTCTCCGCATAGTCTCCTTGACCCTCTCCTCGATTGTCTGAGGAGCCTTGCTTCTGTCAATGTCCGGGAAGGGCCAATCATCCCCTTCTGTGTCATTATACACTTTGTCTACTTCGTCTTCCGTGGTTTGGAAGCCTTTTGGGACAATAGCCACTCCGTAATGGATGATTTCCGTTAATGCTAAGCGAGAGTGATCCTTTCTTCTGAGTTCTACCTCATGGAGAACGTCAATGTAGATATCCTCAATCTGAGGGACATGAATCGGATCAAGCTTAGCCCTTGGTAGACAGCCCCTAGGGTCGAATGTAGGCCTTGCTGGGAAATCATGCTTTAGGTTGAGCAATTCTAGCTCAGCAAACATCTCCTTCGCCTTGTGATAGCTGGAGCATGTGTAACGGCCTACTGTGAGGGGGAAAGGAGTTCCGCCCTTCTTTCTCTTGAGGCACTTTTCATGGTATGTGACGAGCTGTCTTGATAGTTCCAATAAAATCAGCTTTGGTCCAGCATACCTTGGCAACCTGGTTGGTTCGCCCAAAAAGTTGACCGCCCTCAGATAGGTGAATGTGGGAAATTGGGTGAACAAGGCCCCCCACTTCTCTGTGACTGCCACTATGTTTTTGGTTGTCCGGCCATGAGTCAAATTTGGCCGCAATATGCACATGATGTGATAGAAGAAAACATCATTGATCTTAGCGAAGTGTTGGATGCTGTTCTCCAGCTTCAGCTCTTGATAGTATTCATATATTTTGGCCTGAGGCCAAGTTCCGCTTCGGTGCAGCCCTGGATAATCCCTTTGGGCGGCGGCATACACTACGTAGGAGTTCATGTGGAACACTCCTGTTGTAGCGAACTGTTGCAGTTGCTCGGATATTGTGCTTTGCTTATTATCTCCCCAGCGAAAGCGGCGATCGGGCGATTCTTATTCATTGTGTCCAGTACCGCGGCATCCACTTATGGAAGTAGTGAGCATCGAAAGGCCGAAGACTCTGCTCGGGAAGGTGATTGTATCAGCGAGTTCCTCACGAGAAATCACTCGGTGGATAGTTTGAGGCCACCGGGTCACTACCTTCTTATTCTTGAGGTAGACCTCATTCATTAGCTGCATGCACTTGGTCCTCGTTGTCCTCCCAGCCTTGAGGCATTCTTGGCGGCTATGACCACATAGTTCGGTGATGAGGATGCGAAGCATTAACTCAAAGCGGCGGGCGATGGGTTTATAACTACCTCGCCCTTGCTATTCTCGACACATCTTGTGTCTTTGTTGAAGGATTGTCTGCGCAACCCATCATAAACTCGTTAATTAACAGCTTGCGAGAGAATCCCACCGGCGAAGTGCGGGCGCGCTGCTATCAATTTATCCATCCATGGACTCCTTGTCACTTTACGAGTCCTTACCCGGAATTCCTCTCTATGTCAATGTGGCCCGATTCGAGAATCCACGACATCCATATTACACTCTGCTGTGATTCGGGCATCGACCCTCGATATTTGTATTTCATTTCTTCTTACGTTAGCTTTGCCTTCCCTCTTGGTTTGGTGGGTCTCTTGCTTGCGTAGACATGTGTTCTTGAGGCTTATTTGATGATGCACACGTAGAAGGAGCGAAACCCAATCCAAGAAGCTTGAATTAGTCATTTGATCTTCCATTGGAATACTAGCGAAGAAAAGAGTTAGAACTTTTAAGATTCGGGCGCGGGCGCATGAAAAATGTATATAACGAGCAATTTGAATAGTCAAGGCGCACGGGAAAAGGGTCAGCGAGAGGTTAAGTTGGCGCCCAAGCGCATGGCGCATGGATGAAGCGGTTTGCATTATATATAAGGCGCACGAAATGCATGTTACATTGAGATTTGGTGCGCCCCTTGGCGCATGGGCGGATGTGCAACATGGAAAAAGAGCGCGCGAGGTATATGGCGCGGCGCATGGAGGAATACACAACATCATGTACTTGCGACGGAAGGTGCGCCGCGCCTTGGAGGCTTTATACTTGCGCAAATAACTCTTGCGTTGCATGGAAGGCTAGGCGCGCCCTTTGGCGCATAGAAGAGGATCTGTGCGGGGGGTAAAGGTGCGCGAAGTTTTTATGGAGCCGCGGGATTTAAACTTGCGGCATGTAAGAGGCGCGCTTGAATTTAAAGCTATGCACAAGATGGCGGGTGCGCCACTAGGCGCGGAGTCTCGAGCGTGTTACGGGCCGAAAGGTGCGCTAGGGCGCATGATTTTAGCTCTGCGCGTCTTTGGGTAGGCCTTGAGGCGCGCGTGCTAGGTGCTGACATGGCGTGTGTGACGCTCCATGGGAATACTTGAAATACTTAAGCATTTTCACATTTCAACCTCCACTTGAAAGGACGCTTGGCATCACTTAGTTTGATAAAATAGGATTAGACCAAGCCAAAATAAAACCATCCCTCCCTTTCCCATCAAATCCGGAAAAGAGGGAGGGAGAGGAGAAAAAAGCACTGGAGACCGGGCGGGAGGAAGAAAACAAAAGCTCGAGGGAAACAAGCCGAGGCACAAATACAGCGATGAAAACCAGCAAGCAAGCACACACGAGAACTAAATGAAAAGAGGATGAACCTCTTACCTTAACAATATAGCCAAAATCCTTGGCGGGTCCACAACTTGATGAAAATGACGGAGAAGGGTGACAAATCCGGAGCGATCACGTGCCTTGACAAAATGCAATGAAAATGACAGGCGGGCACGGGTATATATAACAAAACTTTGTCATTAATCGCCACCAACTTTTGAAATGGCGCATGGAAACAGTGTCGGCGAGGAAAGCGTCGCCCTTTGGCGCATGGAAGAAATGAAACGAGGAGAATGAGCGCGCCTTTGGCGCATCAAACGAGTTGTCGACATGAAGCTATGTGCGCCCTTTGGCGCACAAAACTGATGTAACAAAGATATTACGTGCGCCCTTTGGCGCTGCTACTCAACATCCTTTGGCGCACCGAAAGACGTGCTAACATGGAAAACCATGCGCGAAGGCTTTTAAAGGCGCATCAAAAATTGATGTTGCAGAGCAAAACCATGCGCCCAGCCAAAAAGGCTCAAAAAGACTAAGTTCAAAAACTGAATTTCCCGGGAAGGGATTTTACAATATTTTGAACGCGAAGGATCCCTAACGAGGGATCGAGACAAAATTTTCGGTATGGTTATCGGTAAAATTGCCCTTGTCAATTTTACAGGATAACAGCTGGCTCTTTCTGGGGACTATCCCTGAGTGAAACTCGGGGGTAGAGAATCCCAGATCACATGTGCCTATCCATTGGGTATGGAGTCAAAAACAAGGGGGACCGGAGGGAGAAAAAAGGAAACACACAACAAACCGAAAGCAAACACACAACCAAAATAAACTGTACAAAGAAGAGAGCAAGCTCTACTTCCTGAAGATCTTGAGATGTTGCCCGCTATAGGGAAGCGGGAGTTCAGCTCCATCCAAATATGAGAGATAGAAACTATTCTCTCCATTGAGTTGCTTGATTTTGAAGGGCCCTCTCCATAGGGAATCAAATTTTCCGTGCATACCCTTTGGCTCTCTTCGCTTGTCCCAAGAGAAGGACGAGATCTCCCACTTGAAAATCTCTCTGTTTGGCTTTCTTATCAAAAAGCCTCTTTACTTGATTCTGATGTTCGGTGATCCTGTCGACCACCTTTACTCTCTTTTCTTCAAGTTCTGTCAAATACATGATTCTCTTTTCTAGAGAACTCTGAAAAGTTTCATCTTCGATTGCTCGTGCCAAGCGTAGAGCAGGAAGTTCTGCAGAAATGGGAAGTTCGGCATCAGTGCCATATAACACTTGAAAAGGTGACATGCCGAGGGATCTCTTGGGGGTAATGCGGTCCGCCCACAAAGCATCGTCACAACTTGTGCCACATCCGCTGATTTTCATCTACTAATTTCCGTATGATGGTCACCAAGTTCTTATTCTTTGGATTCTGCTGACCATTTCCCTGAGGATAATAATCTGAGGCATGTGCTAAAGTTATCCCATATTCATAGCAAAAGCTAATAACTTCCCGGGAAGAGAAGTTAGAAGCATTATCAGCAACGATTTTATTTGGAATGCCGAACCTGACAATGATATTTTCCTTGATAAAACTGCAAACCACCTCAGAAGTGGCATGTTTGACAGGTATGGCCTCCACCCATTTAGTGAAGTAATCCGTTGCCGTGAGGACATAGCTATGTCCAGCACTCGATTGAGGATTGAGTGCACCAATAAAATCAATTCCCCATTGCCTGAATGGTTCGTTGATAATAACCGGCCTTAGGGGGAGGGCAGCCAACTTGGGCTTGCCGACGAATTGCTGACAGGGTTCACACTTTGCCACCCAGGTAGCCGTATCTTGAAAGAGCGTCGGCCAGTAGTACCTGGCTCGAATGATCTTGTGTGCTGTCACGGAAGAAGAAAAATGGCCTCCACAGGCTGAATTGTGAAAACTTTCCAGCAGTTTTACTTGCTGGGGCTTGTCAACACATCGCAGGAAGACACGTCTATCCCCGCGCTTATATAAACCGTCATCCCGGATGACATACTTAGCTGCTCTGAGCTTTCTGATGCACGCTTCTCCTTTGATTAGGTGCATCGGGCATTCGCCGTAGGTGAGGAAGAAAGCAATGTCGGAGTACCATTCGTCACTAGTTGCCCTGAAACAAAACCGGAGGCGGAGAATCGGGCCCCTTCAGAGGGTTTGCTCTTCATTGGTACAATTTTCTCTTTCATCATGATTTTACGAACCCTTGTTCTCGGCCATTAGGCGACACGGGCCTTTGCCCCTCACCGGCTTGGTGGGTTTAATATCTAGGTCATATTCTGGACCTTTGCGATCAATTCCCTCTTAAGCTTCCTAACTCCTGCTTTGAGTTAGAATTGACTTCACCGCGATGTCGGGAACTAGCACCACCGTATGTGAGTTCGAATATAATACCTGAAATTCTTCTTTGCTTTGACAACGGCAAGGCGTGCTTTTCTAATTGAGTCATTTTCAGATTCGTGAGGCTTAAGAGGAGAACTCATGAATGCGATTGGAGATTGATATCCTCAGTTCTTTTGCATTAGGATTGCAGACACGGTATGTTCGATGCGTAGCTATACATAATGAAGTCTTTGGAGAAATCCGGACATACGGGACCGGTGCATGAGCAACGAAGTTTTATTTCCTCAAATGATCTTTTCCCTTCTTCACTCCATTTGAAAGTGGGTGACCCTTTCATCATGTTCAATATGTGGCGGGTCTTCTCGTGAAAATCGGGAACAAAACGCCTAAGAAAGTTCACCTTTCCGAAGAAAGAATGAACACCATTCTTGCTTGTAGGCAGAGTAAGGCTTTGGATAGCCTTAACTCTTTCGGCATCAATCTTGGTTCCTTCTTTGCTAACCACATGGCCTAGCAATTTCCCTTCAGTAACCCCAAAAACAGACTTTTTAGGATTTAGGGAAATCCCATGTTCTCGACACCTGGCCAATACTTGCTCCAAGTGATCACAATGATCACTTCGTCGTTTGGAGAACACGGTTAAGTCATCTAGATAAACTACAATGACTTTTCCCATCATGCCTTTAAATGCGAAGTCCATGGCCCGCTGAAAAGTGGCACCGGCGTTAGTTAGGCGAAAGGCATTCTGCTGTAGGCAAATGTACCCCATGGAGTAGTGAATGCTGTTTTGAATTGATCTTCAGGCGAGACTTCAATCTGATTATAGCACGA
Source organism: Taxus wallichiana var. yunnanensis (assembly GCA_018340775.1). Lineage (NCBI taxonomy): Eukaryota > Viridiplantae > Streptophyta > Pinopsida > Cupressales > Taxaceae > Taxus > Taxus wallichiana. The sequence goes on along the minus strand of CM031240.1, from coordinate 921,641,026 downwards.
AAAACCGTCAAGCATAGACGGCATCTACGACCCGATTCTTGCTTGCGAGAACTTGGTCCATTATGGGAAGAGGGTAGTTGTCTTTCGTGAAGCTTGATTCAAGTTTGGAAGTCTCACGCGAGATCGTATTTCACCGTTTTCTTGCGTCTGGCACAATGTTTGCCACCCAAGTCTTTGTGATGGATAGGGAAGATGATTCTTGCGTCCGGCATCTTAATTTCGGCTTTGAATGGTGCCGAAACCTTGGGATTATAATGCCTTTGCTTGACGGAAGGCTTTGGCATCTTCTTTGATGGTATATTATCTTTGAGCGTCCTGCGGCTTGAAGGACTTTAAATCTGCATAGGACCATGCCAATACATCCATATATCTTTTAATGCAACTTCACAAATTTCCGCTTTTCTTACGGCGTGCAACATTTCCCGATGTTCACAATGCGGATGTGCCTCGAGAACCTATATTGAGGGTTGTCTCTGCGGAGATGAGCTAGGATCATCTCGCCTTTTCTTTTTCACAAAAGCGGTCATGCACATCAAGCAGGCGCTCCGGAAGAAACCGAGGCCTTTTGGAATTTTATTTCCCTTAAGGTGACAAATGCCATCGTTCTCCTTTGTTTCGTGGTTTTGGTGTTGATTGATTCACGGCATGGAGAGGTGGATCCTTGAAAATCTGACTCATCAAAATTTTCGATTTTTCTAGAAAGGCAATAAGGTGATTATCATCGTTGAATACACCCAATCTTGAGAGTTATGCAGCACGCTTGGCGGAAAACCACTTGATGGTGTACTTGTTTGTTTTCAAACCGGGTGTGGGAGCATGAGAGATCTTTGAAGCGACCAGCGAATCAGCCATGTCATTTTGAGCTCTTGGAATCTCTCCTATTGAAAAGGCATCAAATTCCTCAATGCTGTCCCATCTTTGCATTACGGTAGTGCTGAGCCTTTCATTTTTACTTGGTAAATCCTTTTAACCTGATTTACTGACTAGCTCGGCATCACCTTGGACTTTTAGATTTTTATTCCTCTTTCCTTTGCGGCTTGCATACCGAGTAAGAGAGACTCATACTCGCGGTATTATTCGTATTGAAAAACTGCAATTTGAAAGAGAGAGGAATGACCTCCTCCTCGGGAGATATTAGCACAACCCAGCGCCGCATCCACTAGTTGCGCGGTGCCATCAAATTGCAAGTCAGGACTTTATTAAGGTCCTTTTCTTGAGCGAAAACTTCCTTTGTATCCGCCTCGGTGGATAAGAAGTAGTTCCCCATCCACGATGATTCAAAAGGATTTGAGCTTTGGGGTCTTGAGCTAGTGACCAAGTATTTCTTTTGGGATTAGGCTTCAAAGTTTGCATTACGCCTTTGGTGGAATTCTAGCTTTAGACCGAGTCCATATGAATTTCTCCACCAACCCATGCAAAAACTCCTTCCCGTGAAAATTCCATAAGGCTGCTAGGAATGTCGGCGACAGAGCGGTCATCTTTACTCTTTTTTGAGGGAATCTGCGACGCGAATGCGCGTCTTTGATTTGACCAATCAATGGCACTTGCTTGGTTTCAATGAGTAGCATCTGCCGAAAGGCTTGGTAAAGTGAGGCCCAAGCATGGCGACTTTATTTGGCATGGCGTTATCGAAGCTCGGAATCAATTATCTGTTGCTCAACTTATGGCCATTGATTAGGAGGGAGAGATAGAAAGGCTCTATCTTGCACGATGGAGATGTTGAGGCAACATTTATGTGGGATTCGGGAGGAGTAGAAAGGATTCCTTTAGGGGAAGCTTTGACTAGATATAACACTTGACTTTGGATATACTTAGTCAATCTTACAAGGTTTGTTCGGGGTTTGGTTTGAAGATACTCGGCTTGGACATTTGGATCTTGGTCTTTTTGCATGATCTATTATATCAAATGCGGCCAGGGTTGCGGTGGTAAAGGAATGAGTCCTTCACCCCGCGATGATGGAATAGGGTTCTTGATCTTGATAGGAATATGAGAGGGCTGATTCGGAGGAGAGATAGGTAGAAAAGGCTTCTTTGCAAAAGATTTAACGAGGGAGTTGAGTGGGAAGAGGATTACCTCTTTTAACAATGTTGGAGCGCGTTTGACACGGCCTTCTCTTTTTGCGTATGGGCAGCAACTTACTTCCTTTCCTTGCGGCGGGTAAAAACAGCGTAGGATTGTCATTGCATAGCCACAGTACTCTCTTCTTCATCAGATTCATCCTCGTCAAATTCCATGTATCCATAGTAGAGTCGCGGTCGGCTCACCGACATCTTGATCATCTTCGCCTTGGAGGCGAAGGTTCTTCATAATCTTGCTCCTCTTCCTCTTGATTTCGGCCAAAGCATTGGCCAGGAGGAGCTTGGCCTTGGCCAACCGTGGAGCAGTGCCGAGGCAAGCGCGGCCTTTGTGAAGCATTGTTAGGAACAAAATTCCTTCTCGGGATATCCGTCTGAGGAAGCCAGGAGGGCACAGGCTAGGCTGCTTCTTTAGTGCAAGCAAATCATTCGCCATTTTTGGAATCTTTGGATCGGAGCGAAGTGATAGGCGAAGGGCCCAAAGACTTAGGCTTTCTTGATTCTTTTCTTAACTCACGAGATATTATCAAATTGTCTTATACGGATGGCGGCGGCTGAGCGAGAGGTAGAGTAGCCACTCGCTCTTGAAGGAGTAAGCTAACTTTTGAACTCATGGCATTTACGAAAAAACACTTACGGTTCTCGGTGTTGGAAGCATGGCGGTAGGGACACGGTTGATTAGCGCATTGAGCAGGGCAACAAAATCGCGCATGGTCTCATTTGCCTCCTTCTTGAGATGAGTGATTCGTGACAATAAAGTAAATGCATCTTCGAAGGCTTATACTGTCTTAGCGTCCATGAAAGTTGCCCACTAGTGATAGATCCGGCCGGCAAATCTGAAACCATTCAGTGCGAGGCCCTTGTAAGTTTCGAGAAAAGGCGGACCGACACATCTTCGTGAGTCACGTCCAAAATCTTTGCATGACATAATGAAAGCGAAATGTGGGAATCCGTGCTTTGATTTCCGCTCCCGTCGAATTTAGGAAAATTCTTTCGATTTCCGTGAGGGTGCGTGAAGCTGGATGTGGTAAAGCCAGCGGACCCATAGCGTTTCCCCATGGTACCGCCATCGAAAAGCCGGAAAGAGAACACGAGTGGAAGTGTAGTTCATTGAGTAGCAAAGCACTACTGAAAGGGATGTGGATGCTTACGGCAAAGACTTTTTCTTCGTGGAGGTGAGACACTCTGGATGACCATTTGCGAGCTGAGCTTAGCGCTGAAAAAAACGTCTGCGGTGTTACGCTGAAATTGTGCCTCTGAAGCAGATCGAAAGTAGGATCAGCTTCTCCACGGGCTCTTCTGCTGCGCGTAAAAGGTTCACTCGCCAGTGTACCTTTCAGATCTGTAATATTACAGCGCAGATTTAAACTTTATTTTTGGGTGTACTTGCTGATTTTCTGGTTTTTCTGACAAAAACCAGCAGCATGCACTTTTCTGAATATTTGAAAATTATCCTCTTCAGAAACCGATTGCGGTTAAATGACAAATAACAGCGAGGATAAGATGGAGGGAATATAGTAAGCTGATTTTTCAGATCTGGTTTTTAATTTTCAGAGGGTTTAGAACATTTCAGAAAATAGTTAAAAACTCAGATCTACGGAAAATGATGATTTTTGATAAAAACTCAGCGAACTAAAGATATGTAACAGGCCCAGATCTATGATTCTCAGAAGAAAATTTTCAATTTTGAGTACTTTTGCAAATTTTAGGATTTTTAACAAAAAGGTTTAGATTTGCAAGCGGCGTGACACTTTGATTTTCTGATTTTTATTTTACTACCGGCGTAGATCGTGATTTATCATTTACATTGGCGAAATCATTAGAAAATCCGATCCCAGTAGTCGCCAAAAGCTGTTGGTCAGAAAATGCATCGCGTGGGCGGATCTATGGATAAGCGAGCCAACGGTGTGCGGGGCTTAGCCCCTCTTTGAGGCAATGCGGCCCGGTTTATTGCTACTTCTACTAGCGAGGAACCTATGCAAGTCTCACAGATTACGCCTTCGGGGTTTGGGATCTCATCCCGGTAGAGTGTTCAGGTGAGAAAAGAAAGGAATGGAAGAGGAGAAAGAGAAAGATCAGATCCGAAGGAAGAAAGAAATGAATTCCAAAGCGGAAGGTCGGAAGATCTATGCTTTTAGTTTGGTAGTAATGTGAGCCAAACCTACTTGCATAAATAAACAAAGCAATCTTGATAAACAAATGACGGAAAAGTAGATATGAATCCAACAGATTAAACACATACGAGATCTAACGTAAGAAAGATCTAATGCATATACACGACTATTGAGCACAAAGTCGAATAATTGTATTAATTGTTTTTTTACATTCTGAGAAAGCTCAAAGTCTTTCTCTCCTCACTTCTATTTCTATCTGAAAAATGTTCACCTTTTGAATACAACAAGTATTCTAGTATTTATAGAAAGTGAGGGAGAGAGAAGGCAAAATGGAGCCAACCACTTATTCACAAGATATTTACAAAATATCCAAAAGTCATGTTGACTTTGACAACTTGGATGGATGACATCATCCCATGATGCAACATGGATGATGTCATCGTTCATGCCAACACACTTATGATATTTCGAAGAGAAAGTCGGAGAATAGAGAGGAGAAGAAGAAGAAGAAGAAGAAGCTATTCATCATCATCATCCTGTGGCCTAAAAGGGGTCGCCTGTTTCTGATGCTGATCAGGAGATGAGATGTGGAACTGAGCGCGGTATTCCAAGAACTTGCTGATCATTGGCGCAAATTGATCTTGTGATGGATCCTTGTGCCTTTCAGATTGCTTATGAAGTTTCCGCTCATCAATGAGCTTTTCGGGGACCTTGGAATAGTCTTTACCCGCCTCGATTAGGGACCCGATGAAGTCTCTACGAGAGCCGATGGGTTGTTGATGGATTCGATGTTGAAAGTGACTTACAGCCTGTCCTTGAGAAGCTAACTCCTTGAAAATTCGGATAGTATCGTCGGTGATCTCAAGGTGAGGAAGGAGTGAGCAACCACAGAGTCATAGATAGAACAATCTTCTCCATTTGATGCATCGCATCCGGGGCCTCTTCCTTCACCTTGTCTATCTTCTCTAACACAAATTGAGCTGATCTATCAGATAGTCAGTGGACATGGTCTTGTTGAGGGTCCTTGGATGACCGAATACTCCAAACTTGACCAAATCTTGGTGAGCAGTCGAACATTTGTTGGAAGGCCTCGTGTTGGAGTCTGCGTTTTCGAGCTCTTACGATCTTGGACTTGCTAATGTTTGGAGTTCCTTATTCGCCTTCTCGATGTTCGGTATAAAGCTGATATACTCGCGATCACCTTTTCACTATCCTTAAGGATTTGGCTTCTCAATGCGAAAAGCTTGACCATACCTTGCTCGCCGATTTTGAATATTCATTGATCTTCTCTGGTGAGCAGCTCGGGAGTCTCGGCGGCGATTGTGGGAGGTGCACTTCCCATCTTACAGGGCTTGAAGCGGTATTTATTACTGCTCCTTGATAGCCTCTTTTCTTCCTTTGTTTCTGAAGCTTTTCGCGAGTGCATCAAGCTGCGGAAAGAGCTTCCCCCAGAGACTTTCGAGAGGATGTCCCCATTGTGACTTGGGTCAGCTTTGTGAAATCTGCTTGGAGACAGATCTTCTTTCTCTTTGGTGGGATCGGGGTAGGCAATTTCCATAACTCTCTCACTGCAGGCGCTCTTGGAGAAGCGTGTAACCGGCTTGTGCTTCTTTGCTCCTTTAGCGGAATGGCCCAGAAAAGTCCATCGGAGCGATGGGGACTTTCCTCTTTGGTTGGCTCATTCTTTGAGAGATCCAGCTGGTCTATTGAAGAAGGACCGAGAGGAGAGGAGAAGCGGCAGCGGTAGAAGAGGGGAAGAACGTGGAGACACGCGGCGGCGGCATTGAAAGAATAGCCGAAGACATGCCCACGGGAGGAAGGGAAACCGCAGCTGTAGAAGACATGGGAAGGGAAGGGAGCCCGGAAATGAGGGAAGAAATGGAGGAAGACAAATCAGCGAGAGAGGAGAAGATGGACGAAGAGGCAGGGGAGAGAGTAGAAGAAGGGGGAGAGGACACAACCAAAGGAGTGGTTGCCGATATCTGAGGAAGGGGAGGAAGAGAAGAAGAAGGGATAGAAGGGACCTCTGTAGTTGTAGCAATGCCGACATCCTGGGTGGATGGGCGTATAGGACTATCCTCTGTCAATTCCTTCTATGGCGAATCCAGGGTTATTACTTGTTCAGGCTCTGAAGGAAGAGGACTTTCGGGGGCTTCCTCTGAATGGTGCTAGGCTCACCTTCCATGACTTTGCCTTTTAGTTTGCTTCTTTGACCTTGGAGGTGCATTACCCAAAGGAGAAGTTGTAAAATCTACAGGGTAGATTAACCCATTCATGCGGCACCCGAGTGCTCTGTTCTCCGCATAGTCTCCTTGACCCTCTCCTCGATTGTCGAGGAGCCTTGCTTGTCAATGTCAGGAAGGGCCAATCATCCCCTACTGTGTCATTATACACTTTGTCTACTTCGTCTTAGTGGTTTGGAAGCCTTTTGGGACAATAGCCACTCCGTAATGGATGATTTCCGTTAATGCTAAGCGAGAGTGATCCTTTCTTCGAGTTCTACCTCATGGAGAACGTCGATGTAGATATCCTCAATCGGGGACATGAATCGGATCAAGCTTAGCCCTTGGTAGACAGACCCCTAGGGTCGAATGTAGGCCTTCTTTGGGAAATCATGCTTTAGGTTGAGCAATTCTAGCTCGTGAAACATCTCCTTCGCCTTGTGATAGGCTGGAGCATGTGTAGCGGCCTCTTTGTGAGGGGAAAGGAGTTCCGCCCTTCTTTCTCTTGAGGCACTTTTCATGGTATGTGACGAGCTGTCTTGATAGTTCCAATAAAATCAGCTTTGGTCCAGCATACCTTGGCAACCTGGTTGGTTCGCCCAAAAAGTTGACCGCCCTCAGATAGGTGAATGTGGGAAACTGGGTGAACAAGGCCCCCCACTTCTCTGTGACTGCCACTATGTTTTTGGTTGTCCGGCCATGAGTCAAATTTGGCCGCAATATGCACATGATGTGATAGAAGAAAACATCATTGATCTTAGCGAAGTGTTGGATGCTGTTCTCCAGCTTCAGCTCTTGATAGTATTCATATATTTTGGCCTGAGGCCAAGTTCCACTTCGGTGCAGCCCTGGATAATCCCTTTCAGACGCAGCAGCATACACTACGTAGGAGTTCATGTGGAACACTCCTGTTGTAGCGAACTGTTGCAGTTGCTCGGATATTGTGCTGCTTATTATCTCCCCAGCGAAAGCGCGATCGGGCAGATTCTTATTCATTGTGTCCAGGTATCGCAGCATCCACTTATGGAAGTAGTGAGCATCTGAAAGACCGAAGACTCTGCTCAGGAAGGTGATTGTATCACTGAGTTCCTCTGAGAAATCACTCCGGTGGATAGTTTGAGGCCACCGGGTCACTACCTTCTTATTCTTGAGGTAGACCTCATTCATTAACTGCATGCACTGGTCCTCGTTGTCCTCCCAAGCCTTGAGGCATTCTTGGCAGGCTATGACCACATAGTTCGGTGATGAGGATGCGAAGCATTAACTCAAGCGGCGGCGATGGGTTTATAACTACCTCGCCCTTGCTATTCTCGACACATCTTGTGTCTTTGTTGAAGATTGTCTGCAACAACCATCATAAACTCGTTATTAACTGACCTTGTGAGGAATCCCACGGCGAAGTGCGGGCGCTGCTATCAATTTATCCATCCATGGACTCCTTGTCACTTTACGAGTCCTTACCCAGAATTCCTCTATGTCAATGTGGCCCGATTCGAGAATCCACGACATCCATATTGCACTCTGCACATGATTCGGGCATCGACCCTCGATATTTGTATTTCATTTCTTCTTACATTAGCTTTGCCTTCCCTCTTGGTTTGGTGGGTCTCTTGCTTGCGTAGACATGTGTTCTTGAGGCTTATTTGATGATCTGCACGTAGAAGGAGCGAAACCCAATCCAAGAAGCTTGAATTAGTCATTTGATCTTCCATTGGAATACTAGCGAGAAAAGTTAGAACTTTTAAGATTCGGGCGCGGGCGCATGAAAAATGTATATAACAGGCTGAATAGTCAAGGCGCGCACGGGAAAAGGGTGCAGCGAGAGGTTAAGTTGGCGCGAGCGCATGGCGCATGGATGAAGCGGTGCATTATATATAAGGGCGCACGAAATGCATGTTACATTGAGATTTGGTGCGCCCTTGGCGCATGGGCGGATGTGCAACATGGAAAAAGGCGCGCCAAGGTATATGGCGCGGCGCATGGAGAATCTACACAACATCATGTACTTGCGACGGAAGGTGCGCCGCGCGCTTGGAGGCTTTATACTTGCGCAAATAACTCTTGCGTTGCATGGAAGGCTGGCGCGCCCTTTGGCGCATAGAAGAGGATCTGCGGGGGTAAAGGTGCGCGAAGTTTTTATGGAAGCGCGGGATTTAAACTTGCGGCATGTAAGAGGGCGCGCTTGAATTTAAAGCTGCACAGATGGCGGGTGCGCCACTGGCGCGGGTCTCGCGTGTTACAGGCCGAAAGGGTGCGCTAGGGGCGCATGATTTTTAAGCTGTTGCAGGCATCTTGGGTAGGCCTTGCGCGAGGCGCGCGCTTATCTAGGTGCATTTGAAAAAAAGCAGCGCGCCATGGGGAATACTTGAAATACTTAAGCATTTTCACATTTCAACCTCCACTTAAATACGCTTGGCATCACTTAGGTTTGATAAAATAGGATTAGACCAAGCCAAAATAAAACCATCCCTCCCTTTCCCATCAAATCCGGAGAAAGAGGGAGGGAGAGGAGAAAAAAGCATGAGACCGAGGCGGGAGGAAGAAAACAAAAAGCTCGAGGGAAACAAGCCGAGCACAAATACAGGCCCAGTGAAAACCAAGCAAGCAAAGCACACACCAAGAACTAAATGAAAAGAGGATGAACCTCTTACCTTAACAATATAGCCAAAATCCTTGGCGGGTCCACAACTTGATGAAAATGACGGAGCGGGGCTGACAAATCGGAGCGATCACGTGCCTTGACAAAATGCAATGAAAATGACATGGCGGGCACGGGTATATATAAAAAAACTTTGTCATTAATGCGCCACCAACTTTTGAAATGGCGCATGGAAGCAGTGTCGGCAGAGGGAAAGCGTCGCCCTTTGGCGCATGGAAGAAATGACAACGGGAGAATGGCGCGCCTTTGGCGCATCAAGCGAGTTATCGACATGAAGCTATGTGCGCCCTTTGGCGCACAAAATTGATGTAACAAAGATATTAAAAAGTGCGCCCTTTGGCGCTCAAAATTTTGAACGTGAAGGATCAACATCCTTTGGCGCATTCAGAAAGACGTGCTAACATGGAAAACCATGCGCGAAGGCTTTTAAGGCGCATCAAAAATTGATGTTGCGAGGCAAAACCATGCGCCCGGCCAAAAGGCTCAAAAAGACTAAGTTCAAAAATCTGAATTTCCCTTCTAATTGGAAGGGATTTTACAATATTTTGAGCGAAGGATCGAGTGTTGATGTACATATTCTTCCATAATTGTTTGTGACCTTCGTGAATTTTAACAATGAAATTGAAACTTTCTTATTGATTTTCGAACACTTTTTGTTGGATTCGCACGTTGTCTCCCAATTCTTAATTTCGATTTCAACTCTTGAACCTCAAGCTCCAACTCCATCTTCTTCGAGGAAGCATCTAGTAATTGGTCCAATAATTCCTTATTTGTCTTTGACAATTTTAAATATTGCAGTCTAAGTCTTTCACACTCGATTTTATAAAACTTTGCCTTATTCATTACAAGTTTCAGTTCTATTTCCATACAAACCGATTTGACGAGGATGACTCATCTTCTTGTCCAACTTCAACATTTTCATTTGTAGTGCTCTCTACAGGTCTTCCGAACACATTAGTACGAGACTATAAAATTTTGCATAGTCTTTCAGTTCCCAAAGCACTAGTGAGGCCTTGCGCTTTCCAACCTTCTTTTTTCTTGTCATCTAATTAAACCTGTATTTAAACAATCAATTAATATTTGTTAACATTCAAACGTAATTGTAACCATATCACCGTTACAGGCGTAACCCAACAAAGTAATCGTATACCATTTACCGTAATCCACATTCATAGTCACATTAATACATTAACCTTATACACAGTCACAACATCATTATTTATACAATAAATGAAATGTCACATAACAAGAATAAAAACAATCTAATGTGCTATAAACAAAACCACAAACCATATTCAATTTAACAAGAATGAAATACTAAATCATAAACGTCAAACACAATAAAGTAACAACCTCATCACACATATATACAATTGTCTTCTAATCACATGGTGTATTACTCTTCCTTATTCATCACATTACATACCAGATATAACAATTGAAATACATGATCTAAATACTAATTAATGTGCATATCATAACATCAACCGAAAAACAACCATATTATTGTAAAATCACATACATTTAATAATCATAATTTAACCACGCACGCCTATCCATATCATCTATTATGCTACAAAGGAAAAATTCATCAAATATAACTAATTTTTTGCATACCACATAATCAATATCTATACATATATGTCTAATATATAAGTAAAATTTATCAAATATGTAAGTGAAATATTAAAGTTCTATGACTTGGTATATTCATTTGTTATTATTGTCTTGGGTGGGAGTGCTGTTGTTTTTCCTCAATTTCCGCCTTGGCTCGCATGTACATCTTCTTCCATACTTCATTCGATCTTCGTGTGTTTTAAGAATGGTATTAAAGTTAGGCTATATGATTTGCGAACAATTTTTTGTCCACTTCACGCATTGTCTCCCAATTCTTAATTTCTAGTTCTAACTCCCCACGAACCTCGAGCTCCAACTCCATCTCGCCTCGAGGCAATTTCTCCTATTTCATCCAATATTTCCTTTTTTTCATAAAATATAAATTTTCCAATGCAAATATTTCATATTGGTTTTGATATATCTTTGTCTTCTTTATTCTGGTTCATTTCTAACTCCATACAAACCGACGGTGAAGGCTCATCTTCTTGTGTAAGACCGACATCTTTGTTTGTAGAGCTCTTTGCATTCTTTTTGAACAGATAAGTGTCACTATCGATGATTTATAATCATTTGGTTCTTGACCGGTGAAGCCTTGCGCTTTCTAGTCTTCTTTACTCTTTCCATCTAAATAAACTGTATTATAAAAATTGATTATTATCTATTACCATTCAAACATAATTAGAAAGGAAATAATGCACTTAACTTATACGTAACAAAATATTATCATGGATGAAAGTTTCAGTAACAACATCAAACCCAAGTGCACGCAAACATGGATGTAGAACGCACTATGTAACGATAAACCATAAGCCATAATCCATAATAAACAAAATCGCAATTATTTGCGATTAGTTACTAAACACATCAAACCCAAGCAAGCATACAAGGAATAAGAACTCAACTATGTAACCACATACCAAAAACATAATCCACAATCCATAAATCACATTAATACTTTAACCAAATACACACCGGTGACAACATCATCATTTATACAAGAAATGGAATGTCACATAACAAGAATAAAAACAATCTAATCCATTAGAAACAAATCGTAAATATATAAATCTATGTAACACATAACCACAAACCGTATTCAATATATCAATAATGCAAAGTACTAAGTCGTAAAACCTTAAACAAATTAAAGTAACATCATTTTTATATACACACATATACTAATCCGAATCCTCACAATCAATGTTATACATAAAGGTTTTCATCTCTTTCATTGCTAGTGTTAGCTACATGCAAAATATTCCATCATAAAATATAATCGTTTCTTCTCATTTCTATGAATGAATTTGGAGTGATGCGAAAATGGGTGTGGCATCCGATGTCTTTATCGAGTATGGCACATTGTCTCAACTTTGTACCGCATCATCCCAAAGCCAACCATATAGTAAATAAGTGAACATAGATGAATCTCTCAGTTAAACACATAATTAAATTAAATCATTCATTACAACTACTTGCCTCTTTAGGAGTGTCAAGTCTGATATTGTTGAGATCCCAAATAGAAAACCCTTTGACACACTTTGCCAAAGTGTTTGCAAATGTATTAGGGTAGGGAAATGGAGCAATTGGGGAACAATGGCCTAAGAAATAATCACTTTGATAGTAAATTTGGGGAGTGTGATGCCATGACACTTCACGTGCGGGCTACTATCACAAACCACTCCTCTCACATGCAAACCATATCATCCGACATTAAACCGACTTCGACCCGCAAATCAGAAAATCCTAATAACAAAAATCTGGAATCTGCATTAATAAATTTTTCTTAATTTCACCAAAAAATAATATAGAAAATCAAATGAGAACATTCAATAACTTACTAGTCCATTTCCACCCTCTCTCGTACTGCCAACAATGGTGTTTGTGTCCCTCTCCTCATGCCTCCCCTCGTCACCCTCTCTCTCCTTGACTTGCAAAGAAGCTGTAACTCTGAGATTTTTCATCTCCACCTCTCTTACCTCACGTGAAGCTATCTCTCCAATAAGATCGAGACCATAGGCTGATTGAGAAGGTGTCGTATCACAAACGTCCACCTATAACAATCGAGTCATCAAGACAATTAAAGTATTAAAAACATAAGGCAACTTAAATTTTTCAATTGCGTGTTAAGTTGTGTTTACCTATTTCTATTTCACACTACAAATCGAGTGTCTCTGTCAGCGTAAGAGTTGACACAAGGGAATTTCATAATCCTACACATGCCTACAGTTAGTATATACAAAAATACAAAAACTACATTGTATCTTTACTTCACGAAAGACCAATAATTTCTTACGTTATCATTCGTAGGGGTCAACATTTTTGCTACTTGTTCCACCTCTTCTCTAGCTTCTTATTCATGATAGAATATCAAGTTTTGCTTTCCAACCAAGCATAATATATAAAATACTATACTAATCTTAAATTTACCTGCCTTGATATTTGAGTTTTATTTCCTCTCACTCTCAACCAATGCTCCTCTCTAACCTTTCGCATATCCATCGAATCATAGCACGCATTGCATCATCTACCTCACTCTTTCCTTCTCGGGCTTAACTCCTCGAATCAATATTTTCATTCTTTTCGCAAACTTGATCGATAACCCTCCTCCGTAAGTAGAAACATTGCCTCAGGCGAAGTTTCACATCCGCCTCCCTCTTTTCACGAATGCCCCGCTTCTATCTTGAGATATAGGTGATTGTTTCCCCATATGCTTACGAGGTTCCACGAAGGAAGATTGTGTTCTACTTGGGCGATGTCTATTTAGGCTATGCAACTCAAAAACCTAACATCCCCACTTCATTAACACATGATCCATGTTGACAGACATAACAAATACAACCATTAACATATTCGGTTCTATAATCTATGGGTGGCTCATGGATATCTACGTGAATGGGCTTGGAAGGACCATCGACGTATAGCCATCAACCGTTGGAGGATCATCTCCCTTTGCTTCCTCTATGATGCTTGTGAAATGCGTATGCGCCATGTGATGTGAAGGTGCTTGTATCTACGGAGTCCAAGTGCATAACTATTACCCCAACATAAAATATTAAGTATTTTGCAAAAGAAGTAATGTTCACATATTCAAATATTATCATCATGGAATGTGAAGAAACCTGTATGAAAATACAATGATTTCATAATTGTTATCCCTGCAAATGAGATAATCACATTACGATAAACAATTAATGTTCACAAAGTTATATATTACTGTCTTCATTATTTATGTCTTCCCTAAAACATAAGAACAAATTGTGAACATGGATCAACCCATGTCGCCGCCGAGATTCTGCATGTTTCATTCATGTGTTGTCATAACCATCATTGAAGTGACACATTGTAAATTAAGTTAAATCCCGAAACAAATGGTGCATGAACTTATTTATTCATATTGAGAAAATCGTAAATAAACGATTTGTGAAAACTAAATCGCACACATTATTTTTTTCAAAATCTGGATACTAGACTCTAGATGTTTCCGAAGTAAACATGAAATATGAATTACAAGTGTGTTAAAAGAGAAGATAGGATAAAGCGTGATGTATCCAAAATGCCCGGTTTATCAACCAACACTATATGATGTATCATCATATTATCCATAAAATATATAATATTAGTTATTCACAATCTAATAAATAATGTATGCCTATCCATTACGCAAAAAGAAAATACAGTGTGTACATATATCATATTGAAATTTCCTCCATGGAAAGTGCTAGCAAAGCTACCATTTCTTGGTTTATAGTGTCCCTAGACACTTGACATACATATAACCTACCTCTGTTAACTTTTACATGCACGTATGAACATTTCACAAAGCGAGATACACTCTTTAGCACTTGAACTCGAAGAATCGAAAGATTTACATTGTTACATTGGTATACACCAAAGTCATTTGTTTCAAAACAACCATATCATGAGAAAACACACAATTTTTCCGAACATCGTGGCATATCGATTCCTCAAGACCCAATATCAACGCCCTATACTCAGCTTGGTGGAAGGTCATAGTGGCATTTCTGACAATTGTACCTCTTTCTATTATCTTGCTTCCATCGTGGTCGATAATATGAACGATGAACATGTAAGATTTTGGAGGTATTCACACTCCATGAATTTCCAATCTCGAAATGGCAACCATGATTACCTTTATAATTGACAAAAATATATCGTAAGCAAACATAAAAAAATAGAATGAACACTTCACAGTTGACTTTTTCAATACAAACATCAATGGTAAAATGTACTTCTTTAGCTTTCCCTAAATAATTAAAAAGCCTTAGAACTACACAAGATAATTAAACAAAAGTACACTGACCTAGCAAAAGTCTTAGAACTACACAAGATAATTAAAAAAATAAGTAAATAATCAAAGGGGGGCCATATGAATACCGTAAATGATTGGAAATGATAATCACACCAGTACAAACCTAAATTAGACAAATGATCATAACCCATACTTAGTGAATTAGAAAATCGTTACCATTACACATTTGGTACCTAAATAGAATTTTAACATAAATGAATTTTAATAATTTAAACTTGCTATATTTAAACATGCGGTTTAACAAAGGACTCTCTATGGATTCTTTGAGGCATTTGAGTTGTAGTGCTTTGAGGCCTATTACATGGCCGAGAGGGTGAGGGCCGAGGAAAATGGCTCAGGATAGAACCAAAATGCACAACATGGTAGTGAGAAAATGCATAAGGGAACGAGCCCAAACTGGAATGTAATTAAATATGGCAAAAGAAAAAGGTACCCAGATAGAGCTTGGCCCAAGGGAAATGACCCACATGTAAAACAAGTAAAACCCAATGAGGGGAAACTCGCCCCAATAAGAGACTCGGATGTCAATGTGCTATCATCGTATCGTTAATAATATTTTTATATCATTACACATTTATCTTTTAATAGTTTTTTTAA
>CM031240.1:921545391-921625311 GCA_018340775.1 Taxus wallichiana var. yunnanensis | reverse complement strand
GGGACATGAGGGCACAAGTTCTAATGTCTCCTTTATGTGCTTATATCCCTTTCTATCTTTTTCTCAATTTTCAAATACCACAACATTTAATATCTTTTCTAAATTACTATCTATCACTTTGGCATGGCCATTTTTGTTGACTAAATTCAAAGGAAATCATAAATACACATGACTTACTCATTATTATTAGAGGGTGGGAAAATTATGTTATTACTTCTATCTACTACTAGGAAAATATGAAAATTCAAGGTTTGCATTTGGGTTCCATCATTCACTACATAGGAGGGTACATTCCTTAATGCCATCTCAAGCATTCATATTGTTTGAAATATAGTTGTAGCCCACTATCTCTGTGTGAATGACATAAGGGTAGCCTAGATTCAAGGCACAAAATTCTATCACACACACACACACACACACACACACACAAACACACACACTAGAACTTCATGGACTAAAATGTTAAGTGCATTTCTTAGTGAAAATAACATTTGGGTTACTATTGAGGTTTGTCAATGGAATCATATGAATAATTTATTTAATATAATTTTTTTCTTTGGCCTTGCGGAGGTAACTAGGATTTTATTTGTAGGTTCAGATGCAACAAAGGATACATATGAAAAAAAGTGAATGTAAAACATAAGGTAAGGAAGAAGATAAGTTATAAACCATAAAATATTAAAAGAAGATCATTTTCTATGACACTAGCGCCAAATCGAATACAAGTGCCTAGAGTAGTGTCATCCCCCTTTGGATGGTTATGTTTGAAGGAGTTTCAGTTCCTAGTTTTCTAGATGAATCATACTCATCTCAAACCCAACATGTTCCACCAATTTCCTAGTACAAAATCAAAATAGGTATAGACACATAAGAAAATTCATTCTTGTCTCACTATTAATTACACTTACTTGTCTCTTACATGATAGATATCACATTTTTTATTGGTAAATGGTTTTTGATGGGTACCATACCCTATAATAAGAAAGGGTCAAAACTTAGATAAAACAAAAGAGTGTTGGGGTCTAAAAACCCATATAAACAATGAAGCCTCTAGAAAAAGTATCAAGGCTGCCTAAAAAAATAGACAACAACACAACAAGCTTACAACCAACCAACAACCTGATTGAAGTAGAGAAACCGACCAAAATAGTAGGCCTTCATCACGGATGAAGCATTATACATAAAAACATGACAAGCCTCGTTACTTGTTTGAAACAATGGGGGTGTTAGTTTGGTATATCCTTTCTTTCTCTTATCCACCACCATCTAATCCTCATTACCGTATTATGTGAATATCATAAGAACAACTTCAAGATAAGATAGATATCACTTGTTTTCATTATATATGCTTGATCTCAATCCTCTAATTAATATTTATTCAAATTCTATTATAAGATATGGTAAATTTATTCATTTAATGGAATTCACTTTTTATCAACATCACTTTCAATATAAATCTCTTTTTCTATCGACTTGCTTGCGTAAAATTATTTTATGTCATACCATATAATTGATGACAATGCTTCGCATTATGTATTCAAATTCAAATTCATAATGGGCTTGTTAAGCCTTCCTTAATTAGTTGATAATAGATCTTGTGTTAATGTATGAAACATTTACTTTCTCCCTCAAATTGGAGTATATGTGATGCATGTTTTTATTATTTTATATATCTCTCCTCTGTATATATAACATATTTTTACACTTGATAATGAGATATATTATCACTCTTGATAATGGATATAATGGTGTCTGAAATCCCTATTCCCTACCCTAATTGCCTTGGTTTCTCTGGACTTGGTGATGGCCACTTATCCCTTGGGGAGGAAGATATAGTTATTCACACGGGAAAATTGTGGGGGAGATTAAGTTGTTAGCGAAAATTTCTCTTAGTGATGAAAATGATGGAGATAGGGGAGATTGTCGCACTAGTGGGAGAAATGCGGTGGACAAAAACTTGTTGAGGATGACCATGTCATGCTACTTGGTTAGGGTTTGAATAGGGATGATAATTACAATGACAAAGTTTTCATGCTTGGCATGAATGGGAGAGAAAAATACAAGGTTTAAGGGGGTTGAAATCCTTTCTAGAAATTTCCAAATCTTGTGGCCACCCACATGCTAAACCCATGGCCTATGATAAATCGACACCACTAGTTTCCTCGGGTATGATGTTGTAAAGTTTGTAGAGTTATTCTAGAACACGAGTTGGATTTGTAAGTTTATTAGCTTCTTCCGAGCCTTATAGATTTACTCAAGTGGATCTCTGAACAATGGAGTCCTCTCATTGAATGTAAATTTAATATTTCTCCCTTATCCCATGCCATGTTCTTAGTAGTGTTTGAAATTCCCTCTTATAAGGAGGATTTTTTTGGAAAATATGGTAATTTCAATCTCATCTCCTTCTAATGAAGCCATGGTTCCCTTATTTTAACCCCCTAATAGAAAATTTCAATACTAGACCTGTATGGGTAAGACTACCCTATCTTCCTCTTCTCTTCTAGGGAGTAGATTGCTTTAGAGCTATGGGTAACACTTTGGGTAAATTCTTATATATAGATCCCAAAATGAAAATTTTTAACCACACCACATATGCCCTTATCTCTGGTGGATATGGACATGACTACCAACTTTCTAACCACCATGGAGATTAAAGTCAAGGATACAATATGGACACAAAATTTAGATTATGAAGGCTTTCCTTTTAGATGCAAAACTTGTTTTTCTCTAGGACATTTAGCCTCTGATTGTCACATTGTTAAAAAAATAGATTAAGGGTCGAGGTTTCTTGGTGGAAGGATTTTAATCTAGATCATCTAGTTTTCAAAGGACTTGTAGATAGTGAAACTGAAAATGAATCGAGTTAGCCATGAGGATAATTCCACATTTCATGAACAGAAAAGAGTGAGGAAAACCCCTTTTCCACTAGTCTCAAGCTAAGCAATTTGTTCAAACCAAGAGTGATTTAAATAATATTAAATAAAAGTGAGGGGCCTCTACACCTCGATCTCCTAGATCCATGCAATTTCAGATTCCTAAAACTAAGGAGGTTCTTGAAATTCTTCTACTAGTACACCCTGATGAGAATGTGGATCGTAATAAGAGTGATGGATGGATGGACGTGAAAATCCAAAAGAAAGGAAAAAATCGGTAATTCTCCTCTTAAGGCGAGCCTTAGATCTCAAAGGGTGAAGGACCATGGAAGAAATCTTTTTCTTAGTGGGTGGTCAAGTTGCTTTAACTTGCTTGCTTTGGGAGGCCTTTTCTCCTTTTGGTGCTTCTCGGTTTTGGGTTTAGGCTTGTATGTTTGTTTCTTTTTTGGCCTTGGAGGAAATTTCTCCATGGTGTCTCTCTTCTGTAGTGGCCACTCCTCTTCGACACTATTTCATTTAGATGTTATTCTTTGTTGATTTGATACTTAAACATTTGATTATTATATTTTAGATATGTAGATATGGACTATGCATATAAATGTATTATTGACATGATGTGTTTTGAATTTTTATGATGATGCACTAGATGGTGATGATAGACATTATATATATTGAGTTGCAATATTATAATTTTTGTACTAACATGTCATAATTTGGATGCATAACCTATGTTGGATGTTTTGTGTAAAATTATGATTTTATGGATGCTTAAATCAAATTAATTGTAAGATGATGGATAATATAATCGCTAGATTTGAATGATGATCATGGATTTTATTTGTATATTGTCTCGATGTTGTTAATATGGATGAAAGGCTAGATATGTATTTTATTTGTGTCAGGGCATTTTCTCACATACATCGAAAGGGATAGGGGACCCGACCACAAAAGGATGTTGGGTGTTGAGAAACGTGGTAAAAATTTGACGGTTTGTGTAATGTTCTTATAGTGTGGTGTTTTTACATGTCTAGTTAGGAGGTTTCGCATTGGGGTGACATCACATGTGTCGCCATGGGGTGAATTGTGTTCCCTTTATTTTAAGTTTTTATGTGATTTATTTCTATTTTATGCATTTAAATTTTGGTAATTATTGCCACTTTATTAGCATGTAATAATGTGTCTTAATTAAGCTAAACCCTTCTTATTTGAATAACTAAAATTGAGATGTGACAAATAGATAATTATGGGGTTAGGTGGTCCTTTTTATAAGTAATATTTTTGTTGATTTGTGTGTGTTTTACTCCACCCCAACTTAAATATTCTTATTTTAACTTGGGAGTTCTTTTCGGAGGCTTGTGCGATAAGCTAAGCTTGTCCCATGCCTCTTAAAGTTACCCAAAACCCTACCTATGGTATGTGGAGTTGATTTTTGACCTTTTATACTTTTTGGTGTGTAAAGAGTTAAAATAATTACACCCTCTTCTTGTCACGATTAATTTTTTCCTTAAAAAGTATGGTGTGCAAGTTTGTGTGCCATGTAGGTTTGTCATAATTCTTAGAAGTTCATTTATTGTCTTGGACTTGGTGTGTTGAATTGAGTGTGGGAATGGAGGAATGATGAAGTGGCATCCTACATGGAGCCACCTCATCATCCTCACATTCCATTTCTATTTATTGTTGGATTTTGATGGAATGGGGGTTACTTGTTCATTTTTCTTCTTGTGCACTTTTGGATTTGGGGTAGCTTGTCAGATTTATTTGGAATTTGCTTGGCTTCAAAGTTTGAAAGACTTATGAAGGGAATTTTTATTGGAACTTGATGGAGAGGTAGGATCTCCTTCCTTGTAATTTTTGTATTTATGTTGTAAATGTGAAAATGGTGCTTGATAAATATTATATGAGTGTTTTGATGTTTTGTTTGTGTAGTTGGGTAGTATGCCTTAGTTTGGGTATGGGAGAAGGACTTATTGCACCATTAGGAAGGGAAAATGGAGTTTTGTGAGGCATGCATTTGGTGGTAGTGTGATTGGGAGTTTCCCTATGGGGAGTGAAAATAAAATCATGGTTATTTTATTGCATACTTTTAAGGTAGGGATAGGGATTTTGTGTTGATTGTTTTGTGCACTTGGAGGCTTAGGGTGAAACTCCCACTTCACTTGGGAGGCATAAGGAGGTGTTTTCCCATAGTCCTTGCTCTATTTGGTTTGATTTCAAACCTTTGAATTGTTTGAGAAGTTGCAAACTTGTTGAATATGTCATTTTGCTTGTGATGAGTATTTTTAATTGTATGTTCCTTTGTGGAAGCCATATTTGTTAAATTTTGTAAAATGTTGCTTAATACCCCATCATGGTTCTTTGGTTGGGGCTAGGGGGGCCATTAAGGGGATGGATTCTCCTCTTAATGGATTAAAGGTTGGGCAGAGAGTGTTGCCTGCCCCCTTCCTTGTATTGTGATCCTTGTTGTGAGAAGATTGAAGTGAGTTAGATTGGAGCTACATTTGGGTGAATACTTGTAAATTGGAGACTTGTACATTTGGCCTTGTTGATAGCCCTTTGTTGTAAATTTTCAATTTATTATTCCCACTTTGAGTGGAAGGTTATAAAATTGTAAGCTTGAGAGAGAGTGTAGTTTCCACTTCCCTTCGACACTTATTATGTTTTGATTTCGATTACTGTTGGTTATATACATGGATATTATTGTATCATTTTGGCTTAGCATGATGATTAGACGATAGAGATACTTTGACTATTGATGAATTTTGAATTATAAGATGATTGTGTGGATTTTCTTAGAGAGAAATTTTATATTGATGATGATGTGTTGTTGACATATTTATATATTTCTAACATTCGACATTTTCATCATATTGAGTAGGATTTAGCAATGAACTAATCTTGTGATCTTATTGGTATTGATGAAATATAAAATTGAGATGTTGTTGGAATTTTAAAATAATAACATTATTTTCCTAGATGATGATTTAATTTATGTATGGATTATTGTTGACTTATATGCATATATTTTATCTTGGATGTTTTGATATGGCCATGAGGTGAAGGATGTATTATGTGTTTTGCAACTGATTATATGACAATGATCAAAGGGGGATTGGACACCAACCACAACAAAATATTGGGTGGATTTGAAAATGGTCACCGTGGAAAATTGTGTTTTGTTATGTGTGTTTTATTTTTTTGTTAGGGGGTCCGCATGGGGGGATTACCTCTAATTATGACCAAGGTGTTTATGTGTTGTTATTTTTTTTTCCATTATTTAATTTTAGAGTATGTGATTTTATGGTGATGTAATTCCCTTTTATCATTAATTAATTTATGTGTGTATATCGGTAAATTAATCATTTTACTAAACTAATTATGGATGGGACAAAAAGAAGTCATTTATTAGAAGAGATGATTCTTTGGTTTATGTGATTTAAGATGAGTGTATGTGATCTTAAGTTTGGTACACTCTACCTCTCCTTAGAAATTCGGATTTGGCCTTAAGGGCAGTGCGGACCCTTGGGACAAGTTAAACTTGCTCCACACCTCTTAATTTATTATACCAACCATACCTACGAGGTTAGGGGGTCAAAAATATACCCATTATGTGTTTTGGAAGGAAAAATGTGAGTTTTAATTGCACTCTCTTACATGTGTTTATTTATTCATCCTAAAGGGTATGGTTCGAGTCATGTGTGTAAGAGGTTGTCATACCTCTCAACCACCCATTTATTTTTCCTTGGAGTATGGGTTTGACTTGGGTGATGTGGGGTGGAGAAGAAATGATGTGGCATCCTACATGGAGCCACATCATCTCCCTCCTCCTCTTTTCTATTTATTGGAAATTTTGGGAAGTAAATGGGGTTACTTGCTTAGCTTTGGATCTTGGATATTTATGGAGTGATTGCTTGTTGGAGTAGAAGGGAGCTTGGAGTTTCTTGAGTTTGAAATATTTTGGGACTTTCTTGAAAATTGGAGCTTTACCATGGCAAGGTAGGATCTTGCACTCTTGTTTTCTTCTTGTTTTCTTGTATGTTATGTGTTGTATGGATGTGTGTTCTTATTTGAAGTGTTGGGTAGTAAATTGACCTTAGGTTGTGTTGAGATTTGGAAATGGGGATGAAATATGTTGGGAGGCATAAGAGATTCTTTTTGTGTTTAGGAGGGAGTGGGTTTTGGATGCCCCACCTTGTTCTATTTTGTTATTTTGTGTATTGTGGGAGCCATAAGAGAGAGGGAGGCATAAGAGTGAGGGAGGCATAAGAGACATATATTTGTTGTTGTGGGGAGGCATAAGAGATTTTGGGGTTGATTGTGTTTTGGAGGATTTTAGAGGTGGGCATCCAAACCCTTGGGAGGCACAAGGGTATCCCATATTCCTATCTCTACTTGGATTATTTTAGAGCCATTGTTTGGGAAGTTGTGCTTAAAAATAAGTGTTTTTGTGTGGTTATATTTCTTGTGTGTTTGTTTCTTGAAAGTAAGTGTGGAAGCATTTTATAGTTTCCATGTGTTTGATCCATCCCTTATTGCCTTGTGGTTAGGGCTCGGGGGCCAATGAGAATAATTACTTCTTCTTCTCATTGGATTTTTGGTTGGGTGGAAAGTTTTGCCTCTCCCCCATTTTTGGTTGTTGTGATCAAGTGAAGAAAGATGGAGCCATGTTGGAGATTTGAAGCTTGGAACAACTATAGAAGACTTAAAATTTTTCCATTATAGTTACCTTCTTGTAAAAATTCCCACTTCAAGTAGAAGATTATTGCATTGGGTCTTTGAAAGAAAAGTGACATTGAATATTTGTTATTGAGTTATAATGTATGTTGGAAAGAAAGGAATTTTAGCAAAGAAATTTGATGTAATAGAAATGTGATTGGAAAGAGAAAATAGCTTGTTCTCATTTTAGTGGAATTGTAGCCTTCATTAGGTGTGTTATTCTTGTTTTAAAAATTATTGGAAAATCTTGTTGTAAACCTCTTGTGGGAATGTTTGAAATTTGTATGTTGTAAGGAAAGAAACATCAATTTCTATTGTATTATTTGGAAGGCATATGATGGATAGATAAGTCATATTTTTTATTTCCTTGTATTGTTGAAAGAAAGTCAAACTTTGTATGCTTAGATGGAAGGAACTTAAATTTTCCTTATGATTTTCTTGGCCAATAAAATAGATTAGTTCCTAATACTAGTGGAGTAAAGAAATTTCTTGTGTACAACTTAGGCCTTAGCCTCATTGGAGTGTGTAAATTCATTATTAAGTTATTATAAACTTGCTTATAAAACCAATGTTAATCAATGTAACAACAAGTGGAATTTAAATTGGTTTTTAATCATCTTATCAAAACCCCTCAAATTTTAAAAGAAATGCTAAGTGTAAGACTAAAACTTAGTTAATATTACCAATACCATTACTTTTGATAATAGTATTAAGATTCTAAATACTAATATTTCGGTATTAAAAATAAATTAATTAATTTGATATTAATAATTTATATACCAATATATTTACCATACATCCATACATACATGTATATATATGTATGTATATATATATATATATGTATGTATGTATATATATATATATATATATATATATATATATATATATATATATATGTATATATATATATATATATATGTATATATGTATATATCTATATATGTATATATATATATATATGTATATATATATATATATATATATATATATATGTATATATGTATATATATGTATATATATATATATATATATTTCATGTATTAAAATAAATAAATTAATTTGATATTAATAATTTATATACCAATATATTTACCATACATCCATACATACATATACATATATATATATATATATACACATATATATATATATATATATATAAAGTAATATTAAACTATATTAATAAATTTCCAACTATGAATGTCAATGAAGATGCGGTATCATTGTTTGAGATTTACATAAGTTTACAGACGTGAGTATTAAGAATAGGGTTAAGGGTTGGGGGGAGGGTCGCTGACACCACCCCCACCCCATTATTAAATGGGATGCGGGGTGGGGTTGGTGACTATACGTACTCCAAAATTGTAGGTCTTGTCTTTGCCGCCGTAACAATGTAACACGTGCCTGATGATGATCTGAGTCTCCTCGCAAGGTGTTTGGATCTAGAAAAGCTCCCCAAGTGTATGTTAACATCCAAGCATGCCTGCTTAGCCCTCACATCCTTTGTTTTTCTCTTTTCCCCTCTTTTCTTGGCATTTTGCTCTTGATTACGAAAATGCCACCTGCTTTGGTGGCGGTCTCGTGACCGCAGCCCTAAGCAGGGCAACGGTCCCTTACATGTTTTCAGAATGCTCTTTTAATGCAACTCACGTAAATTTCAACGTTTACCAACTTTTTTTTTTACCGCCATAAGCTTGCATTAATGATTCTAGTTCCCTGGAATAGTGTTTTGCCATTGTTTATAGTTTAAGAGTTCAATTTGGTTTTTACCTTGGGTAAATGCAAATGCTATAAATAGTTGGCTTGTGCTCAAGCAAATGGCCCCTCAAATTTTCCTCTGAATTTCTCTTTGGAATAGATTAGTCTTTCATTTTGCTTAGAATTCCTAGTTTCTTTCATTGCATGCCTATTTAGTATTGTTTTCTTTGTTCGGAAGCGACATATCCATCTTGTGCAGTGTTTGTTAATATTTCATCCAATCCATTGGAATAGAATATCTTGTTTTCAATAGGAAGCCATTAAAGTTATAGGTTTTGTTCTTCAAGCTGAGAATAGTTTCGAGGTTACGGGCGTTTTATGTTGCATGACTCGCATGATAAATCCCGCTAGGAATTGCATAAGCCAAGCTCGATGTACTCTTGCGCTATCCCTCTCTACTTAAATTATATTGAGTCTATATCCTAAGCTGCCTTTATGCCAATATCTATTTCGTTGATGCTAGCATTACACGCTTTTAGATCTACATGAACACGAAGGAATGAGGAGATCACACTGAGGGGAAAAAATCACACACACCATCGGATTTACCACTGTTCTGTAGAATCCAGGTTCTAGCTTTCAAAGTTCTAAATTAGAAACATATCAAATAGAGTAGCCAATCACTTTATTTAATCAATTTTACTTTCGATATTACCAGGAAGGCAGTGGGGATTGATAGTTTCCGAGAGACTATGATTCATTCCTCACTTCTCGAGGTAGGGTTGAGAGTCTGCAAAGAGACTAGATTAATTATTTCATTGTTTAGAATAGGTTCTGATTGCACACACAAATAGCTATACTCGGTTATTTTGTTTGTTTTAATTTGTTATTTTAGTCATCAATTCTAAATATATTAATGATTACTCTTTTAAAATTCATTCGAATAGTTCATCAGAAAATACAAAAATAGAGAAATCATATATGCTATAGATATACTTAACGTAGTTAAATTTCACTTTGTTGTAGTTAATTTACATTATTGCTTTTGTATGACAATCACGGGACCTAGAGAGCCCAGGGAATACGTATTCGATCCAATCGTGCCCTAACCCAATCTCATCACAGCAATAACTGATATAGATCAAAATCTCAGGATCCAAGTCTTCCGAACAACGGTAAACGTTACAACAAATTGATTCCCAGTTAAGCGGGTTAAACATAGAAGATGACAAAGCGCATACGTTTTGGTCGAATCAACCAAACTACAGATTACCCTAGATTCATATCTGCATGACTGTAGAAGGGTTTGAAAGAGAGCGGACATTTGGTTGTGATCCTTTGGTTCCATAGCCAGACGCAGGAGACACTCTCACAGATATAGATACCAGCTTAAGAATTCAGGTTGCACGAATGCCTGTAAGATATTCTGAGAAGATCACACAGTTATTGATTCTGAATATAGAAGCTGAGAAAGCATACGATTACTGGATACTAGGGATTAGGGACTGATTCCATATATGACCATAGCAGGTCCGCAACAAATACGAATCTATGGTTGTGACCCACAAATCCCACAGCCCAACGAATCCATAGGTGAATCAGACATAGACACTGGCCTACGTACACTAGTATTCCAGTCTACTCCACTTCCACCTATCATCATCGAACAGTTATCCTTATTAGACGTAGCAGCTAACGAAGCTAGGGAATTTTGGACTAGGCCAGAGAATCACCCATAGATTCAATTATATTTACCATCCACCCTATGACCTTATCTGGAGATATACATGAAACTATCCCAGGACATTTTCCACATATTCCACAACCTATAGACTGAATCACACCAGAGCTTGATATTGATTGGAGCCTTTGAGAAGTCATCCTTGCTGATCGATCTATCACACCAGTTCAAGTTAGGAGGGCCTTCTTTGCCTTAGATTCGTAATTTCCACTAGTGTGTGTCGAAGACATTAGATTGCTTAACTAGTTTTTTTCGCATCCCACACATATTCCATCCCCATGGCTGTCATCTCGGCACGACCTCGGGAGGTTGGGTGTGAGGAAGAGTTACTTGTAGATTCCCAAGCCCGCTTGTCACTTTTCCGTCATACAAAATTGGTGAACCCGCGTGAACTTTCTACTTTCTGCTCTGGAGTCAGATTTCTACTAGTTCTTTTAAATTAAATGACTCTTTTGTCTTTACTTACCTCATCAGCTTTCACCATCACCTTCGCTCCTGTGTGCATGTATACTTTGCTTAATGTTAAATCAAATGAAGCAAGAACTACCACCTAAAATAGTTCTACAATTTAGCTAAAACAAAGCATAAACACCATCATGATAAGAATTAAACAAGGGTTAGATGTTAGCATTCATCAATACAAACTTTGAAACTAACAATGCTAAATATCTAAACTCCTCTATTCTCTAACAACAAATAAATGAATGGACCTAAGTAAGCTCCGTGGCTATCAAAATAGTTGTCCTTAATGCTCCAAGAACCTAGGAATGGGGGCTAATCAAAGTTGGGCTCAAGACCCTTTTGACACCTCCCATATGACCCAAGCACTTTAAGAAAGAGGCTTAACTCTCAAGATGATGAACTCTCAAAGGGCAAGGTGCAAGCTCTTAGTCTCTTTCTTTATATGCTTTGCATTTGCTCTCTTAGAAAGTTTAGGTGTAAGTAAAAAGGTAGGTGGAGGGCTCTTTATATAGCCCAAAGGATAAAGGATTCAACACATTCTCATGAATGTGGGATAAAGGTAAAACATGATTAGGAATGGATAAAGTTGCTTTATTAAAGGTAACCTTACTTTAGAAGGGTTTAATACATGTTTAGCAAGTCATGGGAGTTGGGGGTATTTTAATTAATCAAAGGTGATTAATTAATAGGTAGGTGTAAGCTTATAGAAGCCAATTAGAGGAATATTAGTGTGATTTAGGCTATTATAAGGGGATTAAATCAATTAAATATTGATTTATTGGTTAAATGGAAGGGAAAGCTAATTAATTAATAATAATTAATTAGTCTAGGTAGAAGGGGTGATTTATTAACGGAAGGTCGTTAATTAGGGTATTTGTTGGATAGGCAACTTAATTAATTAGCTTAGTGTAATTAATTAATGATGATATGAGGGAAAATGAGTGCCTTTGACGATATGTCGTTGATTTGCGAGAAAGGGGATAATTAGCACAATTTAAGTATTTAAATTGCTTGGGCGTAATTATAGGTGTCTACATTTGCCCCTCTTTGGGGTGGCATAAGTGATGCCACTTCAAAGATAGTAGACAAAAGAGATTTTGAAGAGATGGAAGAAAAATTAGTAGGAGGGAGAGATGCCCCCTCGAGTGTCGATGGGGTGATAGAAGAACTCGATCGACGATCGAAAAAGGTGAGAAGTAGGCAGAAGAATGGGGATGAGGCAGGATGCCCCGAGGAGAGGGAGAATTAGGGGTGAAAGGGAAGTGGTGTAGAATAAATATGGATGAGGGGAGAGAAGAGCTTAACCTCTAGCCACTTATTTGTTTGGAACAAATTTGATGTCATCATATTGCCATAGGAACTACATCATCGGTCCTTATGAAAAATATAAGCATACGACAAAGGTAGAATGACATGAAAAGCCATATTACTACGAACAATTGTCTATTCTTGAAAGTACCAACTCCACGCAACATACAATAATGCAATGTAATACGAGAAGGAAACAAGCTCATATACGGGGGAAAATAAGTACGAACACACATATCTAACCCAACAATGGTCAAGACAACACATTTTGTACAAATGTTTTGTTATCAAGTGTTGAAGAGATCCACAAGTTCGTGATTGATGACAAGGGTTAAAAATGATGCCCCAAGCAAGGATACATGCAGGGGAAATGAAAATGGACACGGGGTCCATGAAAAGCATTGTGCATGTAACGAAACAACACCAGGCAACCAAAAGTGCCCCAGTGAGAAGAAGCAAGCTAGCTTTTGTGAAGGTTGTGAATCCGGTGATCCACGAGTCGTATTAATCGGGGAATATGTGAGACAAACCAACAAGATATGGAGAAAATACCATGTACAAGACATAAGTTTCAGCCGTAAGAAGCAAGTTACCATTTTGTAGGTGTATTTTACTTTTTAGGAATTTTTGAAAATTTTGCCTTGTTTTTAGATTTTTTTTTTGATATATATATATATATTATTTTGTTGTTTTCTTGAAACAATGTTCTATTGCTTTTTGTGTTTTTAGGGAAACAATGTTCTATTGTTTTTGTTTTGGAAGAAAAGAAACAATTTTCTATTGTTTTATGTTTTGTGAAACAATTTCCTATTGTTTTTATGTTTTGTGAAACAATTTTCTATTTTTGTGTTTTGTGAAACAATTTTCTATTGTTTTGTGTTTTTAATAGTTTTCCAAAGCAATAAAATGCGGGTAAGAAGAAAGCATGGATACCCCCAATACATTAGGTGGGAATAAGATACAAAATAATTACACGCTTATGAACAGGAGAAGGTGAAGTCATTGAGTTGTCCCCCGATCGGTGAAAGATGGGAAATACGAAAGACCACATCACATTCACGGATGAATAGTTTAGAAGAAGGCAAAGCTCGATCAAGGCTGAGACTAGATGGTGTGCACAAGGAAAATCGAAGGTAGTGTTGTAGAGGTCGATGATAGACAAAGACAACTACCCTTCTAATACAAATGCTTGTGAACAATGAATCCTCCCGAGGTGCCGAAACCGGTTTTCACCCAAGGACTTGTCAAAGTGCCACAATTACGTGGTTTTCACTAGTGCAACGACTCTTTTCTCTTTTTTTTTTTGATGTTTTTGATTTTTTTTTTTGATGTTTTTATTTTTTGTGATTTTATGACTTTCTTGTGGTAATGTTTAGGCATAAAACCTCTTAAGATGCATGGAATTCATGGGAACCTAAAGCTCATCACCATTGGGGTAGGAATCATATGCCCCCTGTGCCATGAATGCACTATGACATAGGGTCCTAACAAGGTGTGGTTCGAACTTCCCTTTCTTTTCTGCTTTGCTCTGCAGAAAGAAAGAATTGGTTCTCCTTCATAACTAAATCACCCACCTCAAACCTGGTGAGGATGATTCTCTTCTTGAAGTTGAGGAGATTACAAAGTGTTGATATACTTTCAAAAGTGATTAAGAGCGCGAATGCCTCTCATCCAGAGCTCTAACTCACCCAATCTTGCCACTCGGTAATCTTCATCCTTATCAAATAGTCCGAAAAGAGAAATTTGCGGGGATGGGAGTTCAATCTCTAAAGGGATGATAGATTATGTCCCAAACACTAGGGAATATGGCGTCACATCCGTGGGGGAGTGTGAATTGATGTTCGGTAGGCCAGAAGGGTGGGTGGATTTGTAGGTGCAGTTTCGACCAAAGTTTTGCTAATCATCTTCTCCATTATCCTTACCAAAGTCTTGTTTGTTGCCTCAATCTTGTCCATTACCCTGAGGGTAAGTATGGCGTGGACCATTTCAATCTGATTTGGAGCTGTTGGCAAAGACCTTTCATGATTTGTTCTTAAATGACTTCCCATTATTTGTGACAATGGTGCTGGGGATACCATATGGGTAAATAATGTGATTCATGATGAAATTAGAAATCATGCTCTGTGATTTATAGGTTAAAGGGATGCCTCCACCCATTTTGTAAAGTATTACGTGTGATTTGTGATGATATGTGTATGACCATCGGATGAGGTAGGAGTAAGCTTCCCTATTAGATCAAGTCCCCACTTGGAGAATGGTCACGAGGTAGTGATTGGTTGCGATGGTTACGATGGAGCATGGATGAAATTTCCATTCTTTTGGCATAAAGCACACATTTTATAACATAATTGCAATGATTTTCATGGTGTAGTTGATAGTAACCTATTCTTGACAGTTTCTTAGCCTCAAGACCATTCCGTTCTGAGCCTATGTGCTCGCATACTCCTTCGTGTACTTCTTTAATTGCCTGGATTGACTCTTATCAAACATCCAGAACAGCGTAGCAATTCCCATCATAGCCACGATGATAAAGTGTACCTCCTAACAGTGAGGGTGTAATGGGCTACTCTGGCGAATTAGGCTCTACTTTTCGTGAGCGGGAGATTTCGGGAGGGAATGTATTGTCCTTACGATAGGTGAAAATGGGTTCATACCATGGTGCTTAAGTGCGTAATTATAGGTGTGTACATGGGTTCATACCATGGTGAGGGGCAAATGTAGACACCTATAATTACACCCAAGCAATTTAAATACTTAAATTGTGCTAATTATCCCCTTTCGCAAATCAACGACGTATATCGTCAAAGGCACTCATTTTCCTCATATCATCATTAATTAATTACACTAAGCTAATTAATTAAGTTGTTTATCCTTGTCCAATACCCTAATTAACGACCTTAGTTAATAAATCACCCTTCTACCTAGACTAATTAATTATTATTAATTAATTAGCTCTCCCTTCCATTTAACCAATAAATCAATATTTAATTGATTTAATCCCCTTCTAATAGCCTAAATCACACTAATATTCTCTCTAATTAGGGTGATCTTGAGAATAAGCTTACTTTAGTATTTATTAATTAAGCACCTTTGATTAATTAAAATACTTCAACTCCCATGACTTACTAAACATGTATTAAACCCTACAAAAGTAAGGTTACCTTTAATAAAGCAACTTTATCCATTCCTAATCATGTTTTACCTTTATCTCCACATTCATGAGAATGTGTTGAATCCTTATCCTTTGGGCTATATAAAGAGCCCTCCACCTACCTTTTTACTTACACCTAAACTTTCTAAGAGAGAAAATGCAAAGCATATAGCAAAGAGACTAAGAGCTTGCACCTTGCGCTTTTGAGAGTTCATCATCTTGAAGAGTTAAGCCTCTTTCTTAAAGTGCTTGGGTCATATGGGAGGTGTCAAAAGGGTCTTGTAGTCCAACTTTGATTAGCCCCCATTCCTTGGAGGTTCTTGGAGCATTAAGGACAACTATTTTGATAGCCATGGAGGTTAATTAGGTCCATTCATTTATTTTTTGTTAGAGAATAGAGGAGTTTAGATATTTAGCATTGTTAGTTTCAAAGTTTGTATTGATGAATGCTAGCATTTAACCCTTGTTTAATTCTTATCATGATGGTGTTTATGCTTTGTTGTAGCAAAATTGTAGAACTATTTTAGGTGGTAGTTCTTGCTTCATTTGATTTAACATTAACAAAGTATACATGCACACATTTGGAACCAGGTGGGACATACTCCATTGTCCTTTGTAACACTTAATTTCAAGTTTTTGTAGTTAAGTTTTATTTTGGTTACTAACCCTCTTTTACACATGTTGATCTAACTTGTTTTTTTCAACATGTTTTGTTGAGTTTGCAAACTATGTGTTGGGTTTTCTTTAGGTATGAAGGAGGTGAAGTGCTTTGTCAAAATTGGAATTGAGGGGAAAATTTCAAGATTTCTCCATGTTTTCATTTTTAGAGCTTACTTTTTCAACATTCTACATGCTAGAACCTTTTTGTCAATTTCTTGAAGATTTTAAATTTTGAGCACGTAGGTTAGTATTTGATAGTGCTGAGTCTTATATTTACATATTAATGTGGTGGGTTGCTGTCAAAATTTAATCTTGGTGAGAAAATTTCAAGATTTCATCATGTTTTCATTTTTGAGCTTACTTTTTCAACATTTTAGATGTTAGTTTTGTCAATTTCTTGAAAATTTTCAATTCTTGAGCATGTAGGTTAGTGTTTGATAGTGCATTTGAGTCTTCTATTTACATATTAATGTGGTGGGTTGCTGTCAAAATTTAATGTTGGTGAGAAATTTCAAGATTTCATCATGTTTTCATTTTAGAGCTTACTTTTTCATCATTCTACATACTTTAGTTTTTTTTTGTCAATTTCTTGAAAATCTTAAATTCTTGAGCATGTATGCTAATGTTTGATAGCATTGAGTCTTCTATTCATACATTAATGTGATGGGTTGTTGTCAAAAAATTGAATCTTGGTTGGAAAATTTGCCCATTTTGTATATATTAAGGGATCGTTTTTTTTGACATTTTTAAGTGCATGTCTTGTTCATACCCATGAGCATAAGAGCATATGAGTAACCCATCTTCAAAGGCCATAACTTTTGCTCCCGAACTCGAAATGACTCCATTTTTTTACATTTGGAAAGGTATTGAAGTTAACTATGCAATGAAAACATAAATTGGGACTTTATACTTACAAAAGTTGCAGGTTTTTCTGTTAGTTTAAAAGCTGGTCATTTTCTAACATGTCTAATGTTTTGATGAATATTGTATTTCCATGCTTACTCGATTTAGACCAAAGCATGTGTATGCTCTTCTCTTGCACCTTTTGGTGATCTTGAAAATCAAAACAACATTTGATCTCTAGGGTTAACATTGAGGATTAAACTTGGAAACTTGATTATGGAAACCTTTTGCTTAAGGAATGAACCCTTTTACAAAGCATTTTTCAATGGTCCTTTTTTTAGAAAAGGAAAAAGTTTTCCATTTCTATATAGTTGGGATAAAGTTTGTGTATGCTCTTCTCTTGCACCTTAGGGTGATCTTGAGAATCAAAAGTAACTTTAGTCTTCATTTTATAACATTTGGTAAATTAGAAACTTCATCTTTCACTTTTGGTTTAAGGGGAATGAACATTTATCAAGAATTTTGTATGGTTCATTGATCGAAAAGATTTTTTTACTTTTAGTTGGATTATTTGTTGTGTATGCTCTTCTCTTACATCCTTGGATGATCTTGAGAATCAAAAGCAACTCTTAATCCTCTTTTAAATAATGTGATTTTCTTGGAGAACTACTAACACTTGAGTGCAGGACCTAAAAACGCTTGTCAAAGAAAGGAGGAATCAAAATGAAATAAAAAACTACTAATATAGTTGTTATATAGGTTTGCCAAAAGGTGTTCAAGCAAACCAAACCTAATTAAACAAGATAAAAGAACAACATATTCAAAACATCGTATTATAGGTTTTGGAAAAGGGTACGTCCCTCTCGCTCAACTGGAACATAACCCCTTTGGCATAATGCCTTAAGCTACAAAAATGGGGGTGGTTCGGGAACCCCAAAGTAGTCCATGTAAGAGGGAACCTTGTGGACGAAACGGGAAGTGCTTCGCACTACCTACTTGACTAGTGATTCCTTTATGAGATAGCATTACAAGTTGTCCATTGTGGCGACCCCAGTGATAGTACACGTAGATGCACTAGTTGCCTACTATTCTTGAAGGGGGTAAAGTAAATCCGAGATACTCCCAAACTAGTCAGTGTGACTTTTTGGGTAAATCGCGCTCACTCGTGGCAACTTTGTAACACCTAGGGCGAGAGAACCACCTAGGAGAATATACTTTGGCCAGGAGCCCACTTTGACCATTTTAAAATAGTGTTGAGTTGTGAACCTTATTTTTGAGAAACGTGTGACGTATTACTTTCACCTAGTTTTTACTTGCCTTAGGGCGGTGAAACTCACCGAAGTAAGACTAGCATTTTTGTCATTTTTCTTGATTTATTTCCTTCATATTCTTTTGACACTTTGTTGATCAAAAGAGGTGTGATTACCTTTGTGTTTCCATTTGACTGTTTCTCTCACTTTTATGTCCGTTTACGCCCATCCATGTTTGCGGCTGGGTTAGTTAAACATCTAAAGTGAGTGGAGGCATTTTCACGTCATTTGGTAGCCATTGTGATCTTGATACCCACGTCAAGATCATCATTATAGTTAGGCGTGGTTCATCACTGCGGACTTCCATAGAGGAGTTAACTTGTTTGTCTCGTATCATTACAATTTTGATATTTACGTCTTGTTTCTTGTAAACTCAACACAAATACCTATATTGTACGGTTCTGTGCACACATTCTTAACTATTCCTAGCTATACATTGAGCTTTTTTTTTGTTCATTTTATTATTATCTCGATTTCAAAAGGTGTTAGGTGTTACCATTTGTGCGTGTTATATCAATAACACCTCGATATCAATACTCCACTTTCTTGCGAAGTGGGTTAACATATCTTAGTGATATTATTGTGTCATTCGCAAATCGTAATTGACACTTTTTGAGATATAGGTCTTAATCAAGTTTGAGCTTGCTCATCATATATCTTGATTGGGAGATCACATTTAACTTCATGTATTTACTTATGTCTTATTCATTCCTTTGAACTTGGCATAAGTGGAGACATCTTGTTAATCATCTTGCAACATAAATTACTTTAGAACGTAATCTAGGAGGTACTTCATTTGATTAGGTTTTGATACCAAATGATTGTTTCATTGGTGACTTTATCATTCTATCACATTGGTATTCTCACATTGTTAATTTATTCTTAACACGTATCTTGTGTTTCACTTAGGGGTAATTGAAATTTGAACAAATCTTCACTTACCTTAGTGAAACTTATCACATATGGCTCCCAAAGTCTAGGTTTAAAGAAACAAACATATGAGGAACAACACACAAGCTTGGGAAACCTCTAATAGACAAGGGTTAAAACCCATTTATCGGACATGATTAGGACCACTATTTTACGCAGAAAAGGAAATAGAAGAAATGGTTGACCATAGTGGAAATGAATTAGAGTCACCACGCGTGGACTTTGATTTTGACCCTACTCTACTAGATGAGTTTCTCCTTAGAAAAAAGATAGAGTTTTGGCATGGGTCATGGAATTAGGGGACTAAATTGCCCATCGAAAATGAACCAATATTACCTACAAATGACACTACTAAGGAAGAATGCCCCCTTATCAATATGGAAGATATTTTAATAGGTGGGCATGCTTCCACTTCTACTTATGCAGAAAATGATAAAGTGGTAGGGCATAGAACACCCCTCATCAAAGTTCCACGAAGAAAAAAGATAGAACATGAGACAAGGGAAGAACCTCCACAATACGAAGAGGAAGAACCTTTAGATGAAGAAGACACAAACCAAGTCACAATCCAACAACAACTTAGTAACCTAAGCCGACAACTAGCTTTGCTTACTTTCCAAGTACAGAAAGACACAAACAAGAATGTTCAAAAGTCAAAGCCTAAGTTTAGGATCCACGAACTCCATCGAGAAAACCAAGGAGAAGAAGACACGGGGTACCATCATGTACACATCCCTACTTCTCCCACTAAAGAACAATTGCTCGCACAAGAAGTACAATCTATGAAAGCAACGCATGAGCATATAAGAAAGCAATATAGGAAGTATTAGGAAATACCAATACAAAGAACTATGCCCCTATCCTTTTGATAAGAAAATGACCCTTCACCCTTTCCAAAGAAATTTGATATGCCAAAGTTTGACAAATAAAAAGGAAAGGGAGACCTAAGGGATCATGTTAAATATTTCTACATGGCATGTTCAAGAGGTGTCTTATAGTGATAATTACCTCATCGAATTTTTCCTAAGAGTCTCGGAGGTCAAGCATTAGAATGGTTTACGTGCTTACCACGAGGATCAATTTTCACCTGGCCAGAATTGGTGGAAAGATTCGTGCGTCATTTCTCATATAACATAGAGAGTGACATCACCATGGTAGACTTGTGCGGCACAAAACAACGCCCAAATTAGACCTTTGCCAGCTTCCTCCAACGATGGAGAGGGATAGCTAGTCGCTTCCCTTGCGCTTTCCCTGAGAAGCAGCTAGTCAGTATTTTCATCCCTAATCTCAACCCAGATATAGCTTTCCACCTCCAAATGCATTGTGTCCACACCTTTGAGGAGGTTATCGAAAAAGGGATTCAAATAGAAAAGGCTCTCATTGCCAAAGGCACCCTCAAAACCCAATCTAAAGACAACCAAAGTGTCAAACCCCATTTGAAAAGCCAAAGATCTTTAACAAAAATGAAAATGTGGTGGGAGATGGAATCACTGATTCTAAACGTGTTCAAACGGTCCAAACCAGTCAACCTTTTAAACTAACCAAGGGCCCAATTCAGCCACCACCAAAGTGACGAACATTCACCTCCCTCAATGAACCATTTTCCTCATACTAAAATAGTTGGATGCGGCCCACATGATGACCTATCCTACAACACAACCATTTGATGACAACACTCCTAAACCTTCATGGTATAAGGAGCATGAATATTGTGAAATGCATCGCGTTAAAGGTCATAAAATAGACAAATTTTGTGACTTCACCACTATATTCAAGACCTCATTGATAATAGGGAGATAGAGGTGGATAACCCTGGCCACATGCAAACACCTAACGAGAAAATGGGGATTTATAAGGAACCATTCCCAAGCATGATAAGTCGGAAAAGAAAACCGGATTCGGGGAGAGTCATCCCAAACCTATAAAGCCACAAATTACTTATATACCAAGAGAGATAACAATCATTATGATTCACTTATCGGATGTATTCACTCTCCTACTGACCATGTCAATACCATCTAGATCAAGGGAAAGGACTGCGCTACAGTAACAAGGCGTGCCCGCCTCGTGATTCCGGAACCCTCTCTGTTGACCCGCAAACTGGTAAATATAACCTTTTAGAACAACTTGAGAAGACACCTGCTAAGATCTCGATCTTAGATCTTCTCAAGATATCTAATGTGCATAAGGAAATTTTGTATCAAACTCTTTAGGGGTCGGGAGTGCCTTTAGAAGTCGATCCTACATACCTTCAAGCCACGGTGGCAAATATTGCACCCAGTGAGCATCTCACTTTCAACCATAGGAGGTCCCTACCGAGAATCCTACACATAATCTTCCCTTATACATCGAGGTAGTTGTTACCGCATGAAAATCAAATGGGTGCTTGTGGATAATGGATCGGGATTGAACATCGCACGCTTAAATTAGTCAAACAATTGGGACATACGAAGAAGATCTTGAGTCCCATATCATCACTATCACTGCATATGACAACACGGAAAGAGAGTTAGCAGGAACCATTACGCTACCCATGGATGTGGGCCCCACTTGCCATCAGACAAAGTTTCACGTCCTAGACTTGGAACTTCCATATAATATGCTTCTAGGCCGACCATGGATCCATGCCATGTAGGCGTGCCATCAACATTTCATCAATGAATCAAGCTGAAGCATGAGGGACATATGGTTACAATACCAGGAGATTCATAGCCCTTTGCTCATTATACAGCGCTTAATAGCTTTGCATGAAATGGTACATATGCATGTCCCTCCATAGATATAGTTGTCCCTCTTCATTTTGAGGCCATGGAATCTCGAGTAGATTCAAATTATCTTAGTTCTTACGCTCATGGGGTGTCTACTTCAACATCTCCATTTGATTCATGGGAGATGAAAATCCTAGAATATGGTATGGGGAGTATAATGTACAACAAGCACTCTTGGTTTCGACCTCTCTTGTCGCCCAAGACTAGAGGTCGACCCAACTACCGCTTGAAGACCTAGAGAGGAACATACTATTGGGTCATTCCTACCTGGAGGCTTGTTAGCTGAGGAAAAATTACTTGATCCACCTACTACTTGGGTCCCTGAGGACACTCAGCCATCTTGTTATCAAACCCCAAAATATGAAAAATCTAGCAAAATGATGTACTCCATGGGCTACAAAGGCCTAGGATGTGGGAGGAATGAACAAGGACAAAGAGAACCAGTCCCTCTTCCACATTTCAAAATAGAAAGATATGGCATTGGGATTTTCCCTTATGGAGCACACCCCAACGATCAAGATGCGACTTGTTCTGAGCATGAGGATAGCTCCGATTACCTAGACAGCGATACGGATTCCCATTATAGCCTATATGAGGATCTGGCCTCCATGAACCTTTTCATGAATAATGTTATCCTAACCATCACCCCCACAAAACCAACCCTTGACCTTGTATACCCCTCCCTTGTTGAATGGGACCAACATGTCATGTGCCACTAGATTTATTCGAGAATGATGAGGCTATTGTAGAGTTCATGGGCATAAGGGATACAATTCCCATTGGAGATCACAAGAAGGGTTTCTTTATCGACTTAGACACTGTGCCTACTTCGGTGAGGAGGTTGAACTTCATGGTTAACAAAATTTAAAGAAAAGTGAGGGCAAGAGTTCTAAAAAAAAGCCTCTAAAAAATCAAAGTCAAGTCACACGGTGAAAACCTCTTTGAGGCATTGGGTGACAAATAAATAAGAAAATCAAAGGACAAACAAAGTGACCACGCCAAGGATGAAAATCTCGTAGAGACATCCTTGGATGAAGATCTCAACCTACCTCCCGATCCTACGCGTATGGAGGATTTATCAAAATTGTTAGTTGAAGAAACCATTGATGTCAATATTGGTACAGAAGAAGATCCCAAGATAGTAAAATTGGGAGCATCACTCTCAACCAGAGAACAAAAGACATTCACTATGCTACTACGAGAGTTTATTGATGTGTTCGCATGGTCTTACAAAGACATGCCCGGCTTAGATCCAACTTTGGTCGTGCATAACCTAGTTGTGCATGCAGACACTAAGCCTATCAAACGAAGCTTCCAAAAGATGCACCCAAGAGTGGCCTTGTTAGTTAAAGAAGAGTTGGAAAGGTTGCTTGCAGTAGGATTCATCAGGCCAATTGATTATTCTGAATGGATATCGAACATTGTTCCTATCCAGAAGAAACCTATTGGTATCCAAATTTGCATAGATTTTAGGGACATCAATAAAGCTTGCCCTAAAGATGACTTTCCATTGCCCAACATTGACATGATTGTTGACTCAACCGCAGGGTATGAAATGCTATCACTTATGGATGGCTTTTCGGGTTATAATCAAATTAAGATCGCTGAGGAAGACCAACACAAAACAGCTTTCACAACTCCTTGGGGCACCTTCTATTATCAGGTGATGCCATTTGGCCTTAAGAATGCGGGAGCAACTTATCAGCGGGCCATGACAGTAATATTTCATGATATGATTCATGACATCATGGAAGACTATGTAGATGACATCCTGGGAAAGTCCAAAACAAGAGAGGAACATCCTATCATTTTGCGGTGTATCTTTGAACGCCTGCGTGAATACAAAGTCAGATTGAATCCAAAGAAGTGTGTCTTTGGTGTGTTATCCAGGAAACTATTGGGCTTCATTGTGTTAAGATGAGGTATTGAGGTAGACCCTACTAAAGTGTCTGCCATCACAGAAATGCCTCCACCTGAGAATATCAAGCAACTGCGTAGCTTGCAAGGGAAAATTCAAGCCATTCGCCGCTTTATCTCCCAGCTTGTAGATAAATGTCACTCATTCACTCATTTTCTTAAGAAGGACATCACTTTCATCTGGGGACCCGAGCAACAACAAGCCTTTGCTTTGCTTAAACAGTACCTGGCTAATCCACCTGTCCTCATGCCTCCCACTCCAGAGAGAACCAATTTTTCTCTATATTTCGCTACACAATATGCTATTGGTGCACTGCTCACCCAATATGACCTTAGCCATAAAGAGAAAGTAGTGTACTATCTGAGTCGCACCCTCATCACCTATGAACGTAATTATCCTCAGATTGAGAAGGCTTGCTCATTGTTTTTACCTTTCGAAACTTTGCCATTACCTACTAAATACTAAGACCAAGCTCATATCCAAGGTCGACCCACTCAAGTATTTGTTATCCAAACCCACCTCACGGGTAGAATGGCTAATTGGATCATTCTACTCAGTGAGTTTGATATAGAATTTGTCCATCAAAAATCAATTAAAGGACAAGTACTTGCTAACCAGCTAGCGGAAGCACCTTTGCAAAGCACAGAACCTTTGAGTCCGGATCGCGGATGCATCTTTGCTCTACATTGAAGAATTTGTCATATGGTGATACATTTTGATGGATCTTTTACGTTTCATGGTTCAGTGCGGGAGTGTTCCTTATTACTCCTTCGGGTGATCCTATACCACAAGGCTTTCACTTTGGCCTTCCTTCGCACAAACAAAATTACGGAATATGAAGCACTCATTGCGGGGATGAAGCTAGCCATCAAGTGGAATATTCAACATGTGAAGGTTGTAGGTGATTTATAGCTAATCATCAAACAGGTAATGATGAGTATAAAGTTAAGGATGATAAGCTCATACCTTACAATAAGAAGAAACTCTAAAGGAGTATTTTGTGCACATTACCTTTGAGAAAATCCCAAGAGCGCGAGAATAGATTAGAAGATGCTATGGCAACGATGGGATCTATGCTTCGTATTTTGCCAGGGAACAATGATATGCCATTCTTCGTAGAAAATCTACACCAGACCGCGTATGACATGCTAGAATCTTGCTTGGCTTGTGAGGTTGTTGGTCCCCATTCACCATGGTATGAACCCATTTTCACCTATCTTAAGGATAGTACTTTCCTCCCAAATCTCCCTTTGAAAAGCAGAGCCTAATTCGCGAGATAGCCCGTTACACCTTTTAGGAGGTACACTTTATCATCATGGCTATGATGGGAATCTGTTATGTTGTCTGGATGTGGAGAGTCAATCCGAGCAATTAAAGAAGTACACGAAGGAGTATGCGGAGCACATACAAACATAATGGTCTTGGATAAGAAACTCCTGTTAAGAGTAGGTTACTATTGGCCCACCATGGAAACCGATTGTTGTAATTATGTTAGAAAATGTGTGCTTTATGCCAAAAGTATGGAAATTTCATCCATGCTCCATCGCAACCATTGCTGACCAATCACTACCCCGTGGCCATTCTCTAAGTGGGGACTTGATCTAATAGGGAAGCTTACTCCTACCTCATCTGATGGTCATACACATATCATCACAGCTACATAATACTTTACAAAATGGGTGGAGGCTGTCCCTTTAACCTATGTCATAGGAGCACATATTTCTAAATTCATCATGAATCACATTATTTACCGATATGGTATCCCCGAGACCATTGTCATAGATAATGGGAAGTCATTTAAGAACAAAACTATGAAAGGTCTTTGCCAACGGTTCCAAATCAGATTGAAATGGTCCACACCATATTACCCTCAGGGTAATGGACAAGCTGAGGCAACAAACAAGACTTTGGTAAGGATAATGGAGAAGATGGTTAGCAAAACCGGTCAAAACTGGCACCTACAAATCCACCCAGCCCTCTGGGCCTACCGAACATCAATTCGCACTCCTACGGGTGCGACGCCATATTCCCTAGTGTTCGGGACAAAATCTATCATCCCTTTAGAGATTGAACTCCCATCCTTGCAAATTTCTCTTCGGAGACTATTTGGATAAGGATGAAGATTATCAAGTGGCAAGATTGGCTGAGTTAGAGCTCTGGATGAGAGGCGCATTCGTGCTCTTAATCACCTAAAAGTATATCAACACAGAATCTCCCGCAACTACAACAAGAGAATCATCCCTCGCCAGTTTGAGGTGGGTGATTTAGTTATGAAGGAGAACTAGTTCAACACCAGAGCGAGCGAGAAAGAAAAGAAAGGAAGTTCGAACCACATTGGTTCGACCCTATGTCATAGTTGCCAAGTATGGCATGGGCATACAAGTTGGCTCACCCCAATGGTGATGAGCTCCGGGAGCCCATGAATTCCATGCATCTTAAGAGGTTTTATGCCTAAACATGGCACAAGAAAGTCATAAAAATCACAAAAATATAAAAACAAAAAAAAAAAATCAAAAAAATCAAAAACATCAAAAAGAAAAAGAAAAAGAGAAAACAGGTCATCCACTAGTGAAAACCACACAATTGTGGCACTTTGGACAAGTCCTTGGGTGAAAACCGGTTTCCGGCACCTCGGGAGGATTCGTTGTTCACAAGCATTCTATATTAGAAGGGTAGTTGTCTTTGTCCTGGACCTGGTTCTACCTTTGAGTTTCCTTGTGCACACCATCTAGTTCAGCCTTGATCCGGCTTTGCCTTCTTCTATTCATCCAGTAAGGGACGTGGTCTTTCGTTATTTCCCATCTTACGCTGGGGGCAACTCAACGACTTCACCTTCTTGTTCATAAAGTGCGTGGCTTCGCTTGTGTATATTCCCCACCTAATGCTGGGGGCATCCATGCTTTCTTGGTTACCTGCACATAGCTTTGGAAAACTGTTAAAAACACAAAAACAATAGAAAATTGTTTCACAAAACACAAAAACAATAGAAAATTGTTTCGAGAAAAACACAAAAACAATAGAACATTGTTTGAGAAAAACACAAAAACAATAGAACATTGTTTCGAGAAAACAACAAAAACAATATATATATATATATCAAAAAATCTAAAAACAAGGCAAAATTTTTCAAAAAATTCCTAAAAAGTAAAACACCCTACAAAATGGTAACTTGCTTCTTATGGCTGAAACTTGTGTCTTGCGCATGGTATTTTCTCCATATCTGTTGGTTTGTCTCACATATTCCCGATTAATACGACTCGTGGATCTTTGGATTCAAAACCATTCACAAAAGCTAGGCTGCTTGCTTTAAATGTACTACGGGGCACTTTTGGTTTCTGGTCTTTGTTTAGTTTGCACAAAATGCTTTTCATGGACCCCGTGTCCATTTTCATTTCCCTTACATGTATCCTTGCTTGGGGCATCATTTTTAACCCTTGTCATCAATCACGAACTTGTGGATCTCTTCAGCACTGATAACAAAACATTTGTACAACTGTCTTGACCATTGTTGGGTTAGATATGTGTGTTCGTACTTGTTTTCCCTGTTATATGAGCTTGTTTCCTTCTCGTATTGCATTGCATTATTGTATGTTGCGTGGAGTTGGTACTTTCAGCAATGGAAAATTGTTCGTAGTATGGCTTTTCATGTCATTCTACCTTTGTCGTATGCTTATATTTTTCATAAGGACCGATGATGTAGTTCCTATGGCAATATGATGACATCAAATTTGTTCCAAACAAATAAGCGGCTAGAGGTTAAGCTCTTCTCTCCCCTCATCCATATTTCTTCTACACCACTTCCCTTTCACCCCTAATTCTCCCTCTCCTCGGGGCATCCTGCCTCATCCCCATTCTTCTGCCTACTTCTCACCTTTTTCGATCGTCGATCGAGTTCTTCTATCACCCCATCGACACTCGAGGGGGCATCTCTCCCTCCTACTAATTTTTCTTCCATCTCTTCAAAATCTCTTTTGTCTACTATCTTTGAAGTGGCATCACTTATGCCACCCCAAAGAGGGGCAAATGTAGACACCTATAATTACGCCCAAGCAATTTAAATACTTAAATTGTGCTAATTATCCCCTTTCTCGCAAATCAACGACATATCGTCAAAGGCACTCATTTTCCCTCATATCATCATTAATTAATTACACTAAGCTAATTAATTAAGTTTCCTATCCAACAAATACCCTAATTAACGACCTTCAGTTAATAAATCACCCCTTCTCGCCTAGACTAATTAATTATTATTAATTAATTAGCTTTCCTTCCATTTAACCAATAAATCAATATTTA
This sequence comes from Taxus wallichiana var. yunnanensis, assembly GCA_018340775.1. Taxonomy (NCBI): domain Eukaryota; kingdom Viridiplantae; phylum Streptophyta; class Pinopsida; order Cupressales; family Taxaceae; genus Taxus; species Taxus wallichiana. Next base: position 921,596,637 of record CM031240.1, on the reverse strand, counting down.
ATTGATTTAATTCCCTCTAATAGCCTAAATCACACTAATATTCCTCTAATTGGCTTCTATAAGCTTACACCTACCTATTAATTAATCACCTTTGATTAATTAAAATACCCCCAACTCCCATGACTTGCTAAACATGTATTAAACCCTTCTAAAGTAAGGTTACCTTTAATAAAGCAACTTTATCCATTCCTAATCATGTTTTACCTTTATCCCACATTCATGAGAATGTGTTGAATCCTTTATCTTTGGGGCTATATAAAGAGCCCTCCACCTACCTTTTTACTTACACCTAAACTTTCTAAGAGAGCAAATGCAAAGCATATAGCAAAGAGACTAAGAGCTTGCACCTTGCCCTTTTGAGAGTTCATCATCTTGAAGAGTTAAGCCTCTTTCTTAAAGTGCTTGGGTCATATGGGAGGTGTCAAAAGGGTCTTGAGCTCCAACTTTGATTAGCCCCCATTCTAGGTTCTTGGAGCATTAAGGACAACTATTTTGATAGCCATGGAGGTTACTTAGGTCCATTCATTTATTTTTGTTAGAGAATAGAGGAGTTTAGATATTTAGCATTGTTAGTTTCAAAGTTTGTATTGATGAATGCTAGCATCTAACCCTTTTTAATTCTTATCATGATGGTGTTTATGCTTTGTTTTAGCAAAATTGTAGAACTATTTTAGGTGGTAGTTCTTGCTTCATTTGATTTAGCATTAAGCAAAGTATACATGCACACATTGCTCCTTCCCATTATTTTTCAGGTATTCATATACCCCGCGAATATTTCGGGATTCGATGCATATGACAGACCCCTCTTGGGTCTTGAGGCATACTACGCCCAACAAAATAGACAATCATCACCTCGCTCTCGGTATGGGGTGATAACTACTCCAGTTGTCAACACAAACTTCGAGGATCAGATATACCTCATCCCTCCATATAGAGGAATTGGATCGGTTCGCTCAAACATGGAAAACAGAGCCTTCATGCTCGAAAAATATGACGCTCACGGGAGAATCAAGTTCATCTCCTTAGGCACTACTTAGACCACAAATTAGTAGACAATCAGACTCATACCTAGGTTTAGATGATGAACATTCGGTATGTTATGCCAAGAATTAACAACTTTCTCGAAGTATGTACCTACTTATAGGAGGTTTACAAACACAACCCGAAGTCTCTTTTCAAGGAAATACCTCCATACCATGTCATATAGAAAATGCCCTCGGGAAACTTGGCGGGGCAATGATCGGTTCATAGCGAGGATATCACATGCCTATACAACATCGGGATATAGAAAAACGCCACCAAGGAAAAATTATCACGACTTCACCAAATGAAGTCATTTCAACTCTAGTAGAAAGGTTGGGGGTTAGAAATTTCCCAAGCAAGTCAAAATTCTCAATTCATACAGCGGGGAAGTTCCAATCCTCCACACCATCCTATCCAAGTAGACCTTCTCACAAGAGTAGGCATGTTAGGCATGACTCCTCGGTATTCACAACAAACCCCAACCTGGACCCACCATCCCTAACACCGCTCCCGCTCGGCCTAGTGCAAAGTAATCCTTTCTTGGATAATACCCCTTTGTACTTAAACATGTACTCCAAATCATCTCAAGGGGATATGTTCTCCTCTCCGGCATGGTTCCTTAAACACAGGGGTTTCCTTATGCCCTCACTAACATGTACACTACACCATATCAATAACCCATTCCACCTCCACTCCTCAAAGACGCACCATCAATGGTGAAACCTATGCGATAGGTATTTACTTAGAATATTTGAAAGAACCCTTAGATTTCACCATACGAAGTGTAATGCTTCCAAGGCCTCTTCTCGATTTTCCCAAATACAAAGGTGAGGGAGATCTTAACGCACATATCAAGGCTTACGCAAGCACCATCGAGAACTACTCCCATGGGATGGGGTTGTTGTTAAAATATTTCCCAAAACCTTGGAAGGTATCGCTCTTGATTGGTATTATAGAATACCGAGGCTTAGTCCATTCATTTAAACAACTCGTTTCGAGTTCATCGAGGCATTTTACATGAACAAACTATTAAGGATAGGAATCGGGAATTCTTACACATTAAGCAAACGCAATAGAATCGTCACCCATTTCATCCGAGAGGTGGCGTACGGTTCTTTATTCTTGAAAAGTGCTCCAAATATGGATCGAGATGGAACTATGCATTTATTCCTTCATTCTCTCGGTAGAGAAGTGAAGGAAGAAGTCCAAGTTTCCACTAAGGACTTATGATGAAGTACTTGAGAGTTCTCTCCGAATAGATCGAGCGGGAATTGATAGTGGTCGCATGAAAACATATGGAGCTAACGGGAGGTTAATCACCTCTAACTAGAACACTACAACTTATCCTACTACCATGAATATCAATCAAGGACCTAAAATCCTTAATAAAAATCACGGCGTAATAATAGATGGAGTAACCGATCAGCCTAAGAAGGTAAATGTTGTCAATACTCCATCACAAATAAACAACCAACGAAACAACAACTTTACCCCGACAATCAATGCAGTGGATTTTAATCATCCACAACAACAACAACAACAACGATGGTGAAACCTTATATAGGGTTCAAGCCAAAGATCAACCAGTTATCAAAATCAGAATCAAGATCAAAAAGAACAAATGCAAAACTTTAATAGCAACGATTCTATCAAAGTTTTGGGCCACAATAACACCAAACCAACAAACTAGGAATTACAATCCTAATTCATATTGTGGTTTCCACAAAATTCAGAGCCATGAAACTAGAACATGTTGTGACTACTGATAAATTCATGCAACGCTTTCCGGAAGAACAAAGACAACTTTTAATAGATATGTTTTTGACAGATCCTATGTCACCAGATCAAATACTTTTGCAGGGGCAGTTTCCCCTCAAAATGCACCCCTCAAGATCTTCAATGATCCGCTCCCAAATCACAACAATAACAAGTTAAATCCAAGTGGGACAAACAAGGGTGTAATTACAGGAAACAATGATCATGAAGCTTCAACTTTGCTAAATCCATTAGTTGCGCCACAACTAGGAAGTCAGCCACGACCTAAGATAGTCGGTTTAGTGGAGTTAGATGCCGAACTATCCATCGAAGCTATAACAAGGACACGAGAGTATTTCTCTCAGCCAAGTCCAAGCCACCTGCCAGGGACTAGATAACATCCAACAAATAGTAGCAAAACTGTGGGTGCCTATGATTTAATTAACGACCTAACAAAAACCTTCTCGCACATTTCATTTTTAGACTTACTAAAGAACTCTCCTACCCACGAGGGCTGCTCTTTTAGAGGAATTAGGTTTAGGTCATTTAATTAACATCACTCCACCTCCGAAACACAGGTAAATCATATAGACTTTGATGTTCATCCTCCAGGGCAGGCGGATAGGGATGTCGAATTCATATTCAAAATAAACAAAATGCCAACAGATGCTGAGATTGCACGCCAAGGTGATCCAACCTTACATTTGCAAGTATGGGTTTATAACAACTATGTAAAGTGTGCAATGGTAGACGATGGGGCAGCAGTTAATATAGTCCCCTTCTCTTTCCTTCAAAAGCTAGGGTATGGAGAAACAAATTGTTCCACAACTCGAAACACACTAAGAGGCTATGATAGCCTTAAAGCCACCTCGATTGGAACTATAATATTACCGGTCACCTTAGGACCCAAAACCATCTTGACTAAGTTTTATATTATAGATCGGGAAACTAACTATAATATGATCCTCGGCCGACCATGGATACACCACATGAAGGCAATCCCTTCTATGCTATTTCAAGAAGTGAGGTTTTACACTTAGGAAAGATATTCGTAGCCAAAGGTGATCTAAAACCATTCGATGTACACTTAGCTGACTTAAAGAAAAGACCAGGGGTGCACTTGGAATTTGAACTCCCAACAAACCAACTTAATAAACCTACCAACACAAAACCAGAGGAAAAATTGGTACCTACAACAAATCTTGAGACTATGAGTCTAGCAAGGCAACCCCCCCCAAAGATGAGGCAAAAATTGTAGAAACAGTATCATTAGGAACTACTACAAAAATTGTTGAATTACTAGAACAGGATCTACCAATTTTCCTACCATTTGATTACTGTAGGCATGGGGTGCACCCAGGGGTGATGGTTCTCTTCCAGCAGTGGAGGATCTCTGCATGGTGGAAGTAGAATGCTTAAACACAACAAATATCCCAAAGCATCCATACTCCCAACTAAATATTGGACTCTCCATTTTGATGGAGCTAAATGTCGTTGAGCTAGGGCTAGAGTAATCCTTACTTCTCCCAAAGGAAAATTCCTACCATTTTCCTTTAAACTAAAATTCGAATCCACAAACAATGGCATTGAGTATGAATCCATCCTCCTTGGCCTCATTTTAGCCAAGAGGATCGAGTGTTAGTAACATCATGGTGTTAGGAGACTCGCAATTGGTAGCAAATCAAGTCTCTGAGATATATGAAACCAAAGCCGAGCACTTACAACTTTACAAAATAGTTGTATTAGATTTAAGCAAAGAGTTTGACTTCATATCAATTGAAGCAATCCCACGAGAACAAAATCTTCTCGCCGATTCTATAGCAACCTCGGCATCACGCTTCACTCCAAACAATGAATTCCAAGATACCCATTTCATGGTGTCCCTTCGTACCGAACCATTGGTAAAAAAATTGTTGTCAAATTCTCTGTTAACAAGCAAGGATGAGAACAAATTTACTATCCTAGACCACGTTGGTAGTGATATGGCAACTCTGAATTACTTAAACGCCTATGCGGCATTACATCTCTCCCATCACGTGATAGATTTGTCCTTAATCCCACATTCATCTTCCTACTTCAGAAATCCCATGATGGAGCTTCCCTCACAAAAGGAACTTAGCATATACGCAGTTGAGAATGGAGATGATCTGGAACTACCTCCAGCCCCACCTGAGTTTGAAGAAGGTAACACTTCTTTAATCGAAGAAACAATTGATGTTAACATCGGAATGGAGGATGAACCAAAGATCTTAAAACTAGGATCCTCGTTAACCCCAAAAGAAGTAGAAATACACACTCGAATCCTCAAGGAACATCAGAAGGCTTTCGCATTTAGTTATAAAGAAATGAAAGGGTTGCACCGCATTATTATACATAACCTTGTCACTAAATCGATGCAAATCCAATTAAACAAAATTCGAGACCAATGAAACCTAAGGTAGCTTTCATGGTGAAAGAAGAAGTAATAAAGATCCTCCAAGTAGGATTAATCAAACCAGTCGATTACTCTCAATGGGTATCTAATATTGTTCCCGTTCTCAAAAAGAATGGGAAAATATGCATCGCATAGATTTCGAGACATCAACAAAGCGTGTCCTAAAGACGACTTCCGTTGCCAACCATTGATGTCATTGTTGATGCAACAGATGGATTTGAACTTTTGTCTCTCATGGATGGATTCTCGGGATACAATCAAATCAGAATATCCGAGCAAGATCAAGCTAAAACCACATTTATAACTCCTTGGGAACCTATTGCTTATCTTTGTTATGCCATTCGGTCTCAAGAATGATGGCACTACATACCAACGAGCTATGGCATATATATTTCATGACCTAATTCATAAAATCATGGAATCCTACGCTGATGACTTGTTGGAAAAGGCAAGAAGCGTTGTGACCATCCGAAAGTACTTCGTATCATTCTTTCACATCTCGATAGAATACGAGTCATGCTAAATCCGAAAAATTTGTTTTTGGTGTGACAGGAGGGAAGCTCCTAGGTTACATTATATCATCACACGGATCGATGTTGACCCAACCAAAATTCAAAGTTGTCCTCGAAATGGTCCCACCTTCGGATGAATTTGGAATCGGTCATTTCTTGGAAAGCTTGGTGTAACTCGAGATTCATCCTGCATTTAAGTTTCACCATTCATCCAATCAACAATCTACTCAAGAAATATTATAGCATTGATTGGCTGAAGATTGCAATGAAGCTTTGATGCAGTTAAGTGTTTCTTGTTATCACCACCTACGCTAATGCCACCTAAGCTAGATCGCTCATTAATTTTGTATTCACGAGCTACCAATGTCTCGCTAGCCTGTATGTTGGCCCAAGAGGATGATGACAAGAGGGAACGCGTGATTTATTTCATTAGTCGAACATTGCTTGACTACGAAACGCGTTATACACAGGTAGAACGAGAATGCCTTGCCATAGTCTTTGCAACCAAATGCTTAAGACATTATATGCTAAATCAAGAAACAAGGGTCATGGTAAAAATGGACCATTTACGAACCTTCCTCACGCAAGGGTCCTTTTCTAAAAAGGTTGGACGTTTTATAACCTTAATGGGAGAATTCGAATTAACATTTGTAAATCAGAAGTCCGTTAAGGGATAAATCATCGCAGATTGGTTAGCTGATAACCCATTAGACGGAGGTGATCTAGTAGATCTGGACTTTCCAAATGAGTGCGTATACTACATCAAAACCCGACCTTCTATCTCTGAGTGTCCTTGGTACATTGATATCATTAATTATATCATGGACCATACGATCCGTAAGGTGCTACACCACACAAAGAAGGTGGTTACACATCATCGTAGCTAAATACGTCATCATATAACAAGTCCTCTATCGAAAGGCATTTTATGGAATGCTTCTAAGATGTGTCGACAGTAAGAATCCAAGAAGATTCTCCACAAATCTCATAGTGGAATGTATGGAGGTCACTTCGGTGGCCATGCCACCACTTGTAAAATACATTCAATGGGCTATTTCTGCCCACTCTAGAACACGACGTGAGTAGAGTTTCAGACGCAGTGTCATAAGTGCCAAGAGTTCTCCCATGAGATCCACATGTCGGCACAAGCTCTACAACCAATCGCTTACTCCATGGCCTTTTTCCACATGGGGCCTAGATTTGATAGGAAATTCTCTCCCTCATCTATGATGGCCATAATTTTATAATCATGGCCACCGAATATTTTACTAAGTGGGTAGAGGCTATGCCTCTTACTACTATACTTGGGTTCTCAGTAATCGCAAGTTCATTTTGAACCAAATCATTTGTAGGTATGGTATCCCATAAGTCATTATCTCAGATAATGGAAATTATTTTAAGAATGACAAAGTTCACGAATTGTGCAATAAATTTAAAATAAACCATCATATGGCTTCATTATATTACCCTCAAGCCAATGGACAAGCTGAGGCGACAAACAAAACATTAAAAGCCATTCTCCTTAAAACGGTGAAAGAAAACAAACGAGATTGGCATTTAAAGTTATATCCGGCCTTATGGGCCCACCGAACCTCAATAAGAACACCAACAGGAGCAACTCCTTTCTCGCTGGTATTCGGGGTAGAAGCAGTTCTCCCGCTTGAGGTTGAAATACCTAGTCTCCGTATTTCATTACAAGGGATCCTGGATGAAGACGCTTATAGAGAAGCACGTCTCTCCTAACTAGAAATCCTAGATGAAGCTAGGTTAGATGCTGAATAGCAGCACAAAGTCTATGCTGACCGAATGTGCCAGTAGTATAATAAGAAAGTCTATGAACATGACATATATGAAGGTGATCTAGTTCTAAGGCTAGATAGCCGGATTGATAAAAAGACCTGAAGGAAGGAAGTTCTCGGCTCAAATGGTTTGGGCCCATACCTGAGTAATGAAGGACTATAGAAATGACCTCTTATGTACACTTTAGAAGGTGAGGAATTTGGCAAATAGCAGGTCAATTCCCTTCACCTCAAACGATTCTACGCATAAGCAACTAGTACTACTTATAATTATATCTACATTGCATCTTCATATAGATTAGGATCATTTTTTCCGCTTGTTTCATACAAAAATTGTGATCAAGGAATTTTGTTCTCAAAGCAATTCATTACAAACTCATGATGTTGTTGGCATAAACACTCTAATCGTACTTCTCTATTTCCATGATATCATCAAACTATCTCAGAATCATTTCATCAAATAAAGCTAGATATGACAAGGTCTTAACGGTAACCATGCCAAGATTTGCAGGTTTATTCTCACTTTTGGTTTCTTCTTAGGATGGGTTTCTTGCCTATGGTTTGTTCTAGAAGCTTCATGGTGTCACATCTATCCCGTATATATATCAATTTGGAAATAAGAACACACTGACATTTTGCTCAAATAAACAAGTCAAATATAGAATCAAACAGAAAATTTTAAATTTACACATTTCTTGCCCCACCAACCTTCGGTGATGATCTTGCATCTCTTACGGTGACGTAGGGTTGGGAAAGGATGGAAATGCCCTTACTCGCCTATGCCTTGCCCATGGTGATAAACCCACACTTCTTACTTAGTAGCATGGGGCAAAGTGTAGGGGTCCTCTTGACAAACAAATGTAAAAGGTCATAAGAAAACAATTCAAACCTCAAGCTTTGAGTCAAAACAAATGAATCGATGTTCAAAATTCCAAAAGAGTTTAAAGCCAAGAACCCAGATTTTCTCTACTATGTGGCCATCTACGGATCTAAGTCTATATAAACCCAGAAAGCAAGTTGCATCCCAAAACTATGAAGTCACTCGAGTGGAGTAGGCTTGTGGTATCCTAATTTGGTTCCGCCAAAGCTTTGTCTATCTTTCATCAATATCATTTCAACACATTTCATAAATTGCGCCCTTCCTAACTCTCGGTGATGAGCCCTCGTATCTTACTAGTTGCGTGGAGTTAGGAGTAGGGGCAGGTTTATCTGCTCATCATATCAGCTTATCTTCACCACTTTGCCAAAGAAAATATGAAGTGTCCAAAATTGCTTATAGAAACTAAGATTCAAAATCACATTATATCTACATTATCACATATCAAGCATCATGAAATACAAAAAGAAAGTAAAACACTTGCATCATCATTTGTTCTCAATCGTGCATATATTTTAAAGAGCATACAAGCATAAACATCATAATCTACATGAGGAAACTGAAAGGAAACAAAGCCATAAATGCCAAAGGTTTGATCCAAAAAGAATATATATATATAAATGGTCAAAGTTTTCAGATAATGCCATCATGCGCTAAGCATGGTCAAAACACTCACGAGAGCTTGAGATATACAAAAGAACATATCATACAAAATCTAGGAGAGCAAGTGCCTTCTCAATCCCTATGAGACCCTCTAAAGGTGTACGCCCATGCCTAGGACTCGGCTACACCGACGCTCCGAGTGTATGGAGGGATCAGGGATCCCGAGGGGCAGCCATAGTCTCGCCACGAGAATGACTCCTCATCAAGCGCTCGGTTGTCCTATACCCCACTAGCTCCGTGCGGAGAGTCGATACCATCCTTGCCACATGCCGATCGGGGCAAAGACATCATTATGTCGACCAGTGCCGAGGGCTCCTAAAGATCCACATATAGCTCGCACGGTCCGCCCATGGGGATCACTCGTGGTATCAAGTACATACCTCTGCGAATCAAGTCTCGCCACTCATCGGCAGTCTCTGCAAACAAAGGAGAAAACAAATTAGAAATAAACAAGAAATAAAACATAAGAGTAAATAAGAGGAGAGATAGTAACTAAAGCAATCCTAAATTAACAACAAATATTAAAAGGAGGGATGGTAACTTACTCGGATCACCAGGCCTCAGGATGGATCTCTAGGGTCAACACCTACCACAAATGCCACCGCAGACCGAGGTGCTGCTCCGTGACTAGGGCAACATAGCGCCCCACAATGACTCATCCTCCCCGCCATGGCCCTGGGAGAGTGGCTCCTCTGAAACCAGAGTCACCCTCTCTGCACTCTGCTCGGCCCTCTCTGCCTGCATGATATCCTGAGTATCATGCCACTCAGGATCAGTCTCCTCCTCTGTCTCTCCCCCTGTAAACTCCTCAGACTCGAGTCTATGTCAATGGGGTCATCGCTGCTATGGGTAGGACCCGCGATCAAAGCAAGGGTGCCTGAGGTGCACCGGCTCTCCCTCGGGCACGTACTACTCTCCGGTCGCAATAGAACGCCATGAGTAACAACTCCATTCAACCCGGCCCTCTCACCCCCTGACCTCTAGCCTCTCAAACCGACTCAGTATACTGGAGCTACTGGGGAAGCATGCCCATGTACGGTAGGGCCAAACCGCCGAGGAACTCAGCCAAAGGGGTGTATCTCCACTCACCACACACCACAATAAGCTGGCCTGTGGTGGAGCTGGAGATCAAAGTAAGAGCCTCTCGCCCATATACTCGCCATGGTCGTCACGGTGTGGCCTCCATGTCATAAGAGTGGTCGAGAGGCAACCTCAACGATGAGGTGCTCTCGAGACCGACATATCTGTCCATCTAGCTACCCTCACAACTCCAGGATCTGTCACCTCTACACCTCTACCATAAGGAATGAAGTGCTCATAGACCCAACTCATGACTGTGGTCGGGTGGCTCAAGGACCTGCCTCAGAAATGGACTACCATGTATAAATCATGGTAGGTAGTCCCAAATATATCTGCTCCCTGCATATATCTAGCCATGTCCCTCTATCTGTGTAATTATGGGGGACCAAAGAGATATAGAAAGGTGTGTCTCCTCCTCTTGTCCCCGATCAATCTCAAGGCAAGGATCCCCATAATAGCCTGGTGAAGTAAGGGGATGGGAAAACTAGGAATGGACCGAACTCTGACCCCCTTCTTCAAACCCATGGAGATGACTACATATCCCATATAAGTGGCCCATTGTGCTATCTCGGCCCACGAACTTCAGCCTGTCTCTAGGTCAGCTCGTCTCCCGATGATCGGGACCCCGAGGATGCGGTAAACATCCTCTAGAGTGATGGTCCACTCACCGCGGACCACGGTAATTGAAATGTATTTTGATCAACATCCCAATAGGAGAATAAGTCACAAAGAATGTGACTGGATGGTGCAAACATGTGGAACGCATGAGATACGTAGTATCCGGCCCTCTGAAGAGTTTCCTCCTCATCCCGTGAAAATGCATCTAGTATTGTTGGGAGCCCACACTCTCTCTCTCTCGCCCACCGAATATACTCCTCTCTCGCCTGTATACACCTAAAAACACACAAACAAAGCAAGTTAGCATCCGAGTAACTTTGGAAAAATCATGAAAACACATAAAAATGCTAAAAATACAAAAACAATCTCAAACAGATGTTCTTTTGGCATTCCATGCAAAACCGCCGCCCTGAGTAGAATGGTGGTTTCGTAACCACTCGCCTTAAGGGTAGCAGCCTTGTAACCGCCGCCCGAACAAGGCAATGGTCGTGTAACCGCCACCCCGGGCAAGGCGGTGGGTCGTGTCCCAAAACCCATGCGGGTTTTATAGCTTAAAAAGCCTAAAAACACTAAAAAAAGACCGTTTTAGCTAAAAACAAAGCCTACCCAGTAGCCCCCTAGATGGACCTTTTGAACCTAACATTTTCAAAAATTACACCCCCATGACAAATATTTTAGCATTTTAAAATTGAGGGGGTAAAAAGGATAAATTGAAGAAAACTAACCTGTGATCTCACGGGTCGATGTTCCGCTCGCGGAGGCATGATCACTATCCTGTCACGAATGTTTTGGCTCTACTCGCACAAGAAACCATCACCGTGGGTCCCAGAGCTCAGAATCAATCAAATCAACTCACGCAAATGAATAGGAAAATGGGCCCACTTTCATATATATAGCAACCTGACTTATTTTAAATGCCTTTTTCGTAGGTTTGGAGCGCCGACAGAGGTAAGTTCTTATCCCCGCATGAATGGTACGTTCTCATTTCCTATTATTTTAGCATTTATTTTTCAAAATTACTATGTCTATCTCGCACTTGAGATCTCTTTTCGTTTTGGCAGTGGCATGAATTTTGGACGGCGTCATTTCAACACACAGACGTATCAAGTATAACTTCTAACTTCCCATTTCGGGACCGCCATACTCGGACCCACCGTTTTACACCTCTTCATGGCTAAAACGCTTCTCCGAGGGGGCAATATGTACATACCCAAAATTGTAGGGTACGCGCTACTGAACAACGTAACATGTGCCCTAATGATTATACAGTCTCTCGCAAGGCGTTCAGATCCTAAGTAAAGCTTCCCAAGTGTGCGTTAACATCCCGCATGCCCCGTTTAGCCCCACATGCTTTGTTTTTCTCTTTTCCCCTCTTTTCTTAGCCTTTTGCTCTTGATTAAGAAACGCCGCCTCGCCTGGATGACGCGGTCTCGTGACCGCCGCCCTAAGCAGGTGGCGGTCTCAGAATCGCCACCCGCTGTGGGCAGCGGTCCTTACACATTTTCCTGTAATGCTCTTTTAACATGACTCACGTAAATTTCAATGTTTACCAGGCTTTTCACCGCCATAAGCTTGCATTAATGATCTCCGGTTCCTAGAATAGTGTTTTGCCATTGTTTATAGTTTAAGAGTTCAATTTGGTGTTTACCTGGGTAAATGCAAATGCTATAAATAGTTGGCTTGTGCTCAAGAAAATGGCCCTCAAACTTGCCTCCGAATTTCTCTTTGGAATAGATTAGTCTTTCATTTTGCTTAGAATTCTAGTTTCTTTCATCGTGCATGCCTAGTTAGTATTGTTTTGCTAATAAGAAGCCACATATCCATCTTGTGCAAGGCAGTGTTGTTAATATTTCATCCAATCCATGGAATAGAATATCTTGTTTTCAATAGAAGCCATTAAAGTTACGGGTTTTTTTCTTCAAGCAGAATAGTTTCGTGTTCGGACGTTTTATGTTGCATGACTCACAATAAACCCGCTAGGAATTACATAAGCCAAGCTCGTACTCTTCGCACTATCCCTCTCCTACTCGTGATTGTATTCATTGCGTATCCTAAGCCGCCTTTGTGCCAATATTTATTTCGTTGATGCTAGCATTACATGATTTTTTGATCTATGTGAACATGAAGGAACGAGGAGATCAAACCGAGGGGACAAAATCACACACACCATTGGATTCGCCACTGTTCTGCAGAATCCAGGTTCTAGCTTTCAAAGTTCTAAATTAGAAACATATCAAATAGAGTAGCCAATCACTTTATTTCAGTCAATTTTACTTTGATATTACTAGGGAAGTGGGGATTGATAGTTTCTAAGAGATCTGTGATTCATTCCTCACTTCGAGGTAGGTCAAGAGTCTGCAAATAGACTAGATTAATTATTTCATTATTTAGAATAGGTTCACAACAGACACACAAATAGCTATACTCGGTTATTTTGTTTGTTTTAATTTGTTATTTTAGTCATCAATTCCCGATATATTAAAAGTTACTCTTTTAAAATTCGTTCGAATAGTTCATCATAAAATACAAAAATAGAGAAATCATATATGCTATAGATATACTTAACGTAGTTAAATTTCACTGGGTTGAAAGTTAATTTACATTATTGCTTTTTGTTAGATGACAATCACGGGACCTAGAGAGCCCAGGAATATGTATTCGATCCAATCGTCTCTAACCCAATCTTCAGTAACAGCCACAATCGATATAGATCAAAATCTCAGGATCCAAGTCTTCCGAACAACGGTAAACTTACAACAAATTGATTCGCTAAGTGGGTTAAACATAGAAGACGACAAAGTGCATATGTTTTGGTCGAATCAACCAAACTACAAATCACCCTAGATTCATATCTCGCATGACCGTAGAAGGGTTTGAAAGAGAGAGGACATTTGATTGTGATCCTTTGGTTCCAAAGACAGAGGTGTGAGACACTTTCACAGAGATAGATACCAGCTTAAGAATTCAGTTGCACGAATGCCTGTAAGATATTCCGAGAAGATCACACGCGATTATTGATTCTTAATATAGAAGCTGAGAAAGCATACAATTACTCTGGGATACTATGGATTAGGGACTAATTCCATATATGACCATAGTAGGTCCGTAATAAATACTAATCAACAGTTGTGACCCACAAATCCCACAACCCAATGAATCCATAGGTAAATCAGACATAGACGCCGGCCTACATGCACTAGTATTCCGGTCTATCCCCCTTCCACCTATCATTATCAAACATTTATCCTTATTAGACATTTAGAATGAACAAAGTTAGGGAATTTCAGACTAGGCTAGGAATCGCCCTTAGAGTAAATTATATTTACCATCCACCCTATGACCTTATCTGGAGATATACACAAAACTATCCTAGGACATTTTCCACGTATTCCACAACCTATAGACTGAATCATGCCGAGCTCGATATTGATTGGATCCTTGAGCAGTCATCCTCGCTAATCGATCTATCACACCGCCAAGTTAGGAGGGCCTTCTTTTCGCTTAGACTCGCATTTCACTAGTGCGTGTCACAAAGAAATTAGATTGCTTAACTAGTTTGTCTACATCCCACACATATTCCATCCCCACCGGTTGTCTCGGCACGACCTTGGGAGGTCGGGTGCGAGGAAGAGTTACTTGTAGATTCCCAAGCTCGCTTGTCACTTTTCCGTCGTACGTGCTGACCCTCCCCCAACCCCAAATAATTCCACTTCAATATAAATCCTCGTAAGGATTTTAAGCGCCTTACTTTACTATGGGTTTTTTGAATAGTGTGGCATGGATCTCTGGTTTGTATGTGGGCGGAAGCTTTACCTTAAACATTAATCGTATATATATACACTATAATACCGGAATTTTTACTATCATTTTGGGTTCTTTTTTATTAAATAATGTTTTTAATATATATATATATATATATATATATATATATATATATACATAGATGTATATACATAAATATGTATATATTTCTTTCCGAGTAAAATATATATACCAAATTTAATCATATCACTAAAATGGGGTAAAACCCATAAGCCCATTTGGGAAAATATTAAAAATATGGGTTAAATAAAATAGATGAATACATTGAAACCCTAAATAAGGGTGTAAAAAATAAGAAAATAAATGAAGCATGTATGCCTCTCCAAAAGCTTGAGATGACCTCTCATGGATTCCTCTTTCTCCTCCACCAATCTGCAAAACAAAACAAAGAAATAATAATCCAAACAAAGAGAAATAAGCTCTTCATAAGCAAACTTCAGTTTAAAGGGTTTTCTAAATCCAAGGGCCCTAAATGAATCCATCCAATGGATGAGATTCATCCCTACAAAAAGTTAGGTGGGAATTTGATGAGAGAAAAATTCAAATTTAAAATTTAAAATGCATGGGTTGACGTTTAGGGGGTCAGTTTAGTTGTGTATGGGGTGAGATTATTTTTCTAATCCTCGTGCAAAATTAAGGACCATGTTATTTTTTCTCGTACTTGTCACCTTGTGGGATTAATATAACTTTAGTATTTAATCAAAATACCTTGCTTTTACCCATGGGATTAATTTGTACAAGTTTGACTATAAAGATATTTAAATGTTTATCAAAATAACATTTAGGGGGAAACTAAACCATACCTTAGGCTAACTAGGTTTATTAAAAGGTAATGAGAGTTTTAATTATTTAATTATATTGGGAATCAAGAAGTAAATTATAAGTATTGTTTTAAATTAATTCAGAATAGGAATGTGATAACTATTGTTTGAAACATTTTTCATGGGTATGTTTTTAAAAAAATCCATACTTTTTCTAGCTTGCCCTAGGTTGTTCTTGGGTTTCGTGGTAGGAAACTTTAGTGGGTGTTACACTTGGTATCGTAGATATGGGTTCAAATCTTGGACCGGTGGATAGACCGAAAACACGAGACATGAACATTTAACTTAGCACAATTTTTTTTTAAACTGTAAACAATATTATATGGTAATTATATAACATAACAAAGTTAGAAAACTAGAACAAAACATGTAAACGATGAACTAACTCTTTCCTTGGTATTTGCAAGAGGTGCACACGCATTTGCACGAGGGGTTCTTACACGTTTATCTAGATTTGCCACCTCTAGACCAAGTCAGTAGTGGCCATTCTACCTTACATATTATAGACACTTGAGGACGCCAATGTCGCTATATGTGGAGGGTTCTTAAGAGACAACCTTCCAGATAGATAGGGAGCCATCACTTGAGGTCTCGTGCATCTCCTCACATAGTGAGGATTATAGGAAAGAGAAATCTGTGTAGAGTCGGCCTAGAGAAAATTCACCGTAGAGGGGGACATGGAGACAAGATTTCAGGACACAGGAAAAATCTCGAAGTTCTAAGAAGAGGGAGGAGCATGCAGAGAGACCTAGGGGTTGTTAGTCGTTAGTTGCATACCATATCAAGGAGATCCTCAAGCTACGCCTGTCTCACTATTCTTGAAATATAGGTGATTTTCAAGTAAAAGGCCAAGTTAGTGAGCTTGAGCATGTGCTTCATGTTCTTCCCATGTACTAGAAACATGAAATATCGTGTTGCGATCCATCTTTTAAGGGATGTATTAGGTGTTTGGTGGAGGGATGAGGAGTAGAAGCTCAACGTAGACTCAAAGATGGTTACAGTAGCTCTTCAAGGAGCGTTTTAGGAGTAGGTATTTATCCCGAGAGGTTTATTTAGTAGAGGATAGAGGATTTCCACTACCTCCATTAGACATCCATCACTGTAGAAGCACGAGAGTCAATTCTGCACCTACTTCGGTATGTCAACTATATACAGGATGAGAAGGTCTAAATTCATAGGTTCGTGGGGGCCTAAATTTGGATTTTAGAGGTATGGTGTGTATTCATCACCACAGGACGTTAGCAGAGGATTTTGAGAAGGCATACATTATAGAGGTGATTCGGGAAGAATCATCGGGGATAGGGATAAAGTGTAGAGCCACATCTATAAGATGAAAGATAACAGTCGATGAGGTCAGCCTCTTCCTCCTCGTGGTGGGCATGGTTCGCATGGGGTCTTATTGTTATGGTCCACAACAACAACCACCTTAATGAGAGTAGTAGCAGCTTATATAGGCTCGCCCACCATATAGGCACCATAAGATTCAATTCTCGAGATGGGCGGAGTATGGGGCCTCCTCCTAGGGGTCCCATTAAGACACAGGGTGCACCGAGAGCTCGGACAGTAGGATCTCTTACCATAGAGACAAGGCAGTCCATAGCCGGATCATTAAGATCCATGACATACACCTCTAGATTACCAACTTGAGCTACATCTCATTGGAGAGGAAAGTGCATTTGTTATGGTTGTGGCATTGTTTGATATAATTGGATAGAGTGCCCACATAACCCTAGTAACAAGGGTAAGGCATAGATTTAATAGCCTATAGTTGGTGACATGGGACATAGCCATTAGATCTATGACAATGTCAAGAACCACCATGATGATCACCAGAGCACCATGATAGAAACTATAGGTAGCATTGTTGGTATTCCTACCTCTATATTGTTTGATTTTGGTTCGAATGATTCATTTATTGCACCATCTTTATTAGTGTGTTGAGGATGGTGATAATTAGGTAAGGTCTTAGTTGGTTCATCGAGATGGCTTCTAGAGTAAAAATATCTATAGACTCCTTAGTTATTCATGCCGTATGAAGTGTGTAGTGTATTTGGGATCCTTCACCACTACCTCCGATCTTCATATCCTTGTATTGGGTTCATATGGAGTCATCTTGGCCATGGATTAGTTATCTACACAATGCTGCAGAGTGACTATTACCATAAGACTATATCATGTAGGATGATCCGGGAGTTGAGTTAGTAATAGCAGGAGTTAGGAGACTCGCTTCCATCCTTATTATTTACGTTATGCAACTCAAGCGATATGTGTGACAAGGTTATTAGATGTATGATGTTATGGTTAGTGACATATCCGAAGATGATTCTAGTGGGCCATCTCTTAATGACCATCACATCTTGAGAGAGTTTTTGATGTATTTTCTGGGAGCTTCCATGGTTACCTCCCCACATGAGATAGATTTTCCCATAAATTTTGTTCAAAGGAGAAGAACCTCTCTCACAAGAATGTTATGAGATGACTACTCCCGAGCTCGTGAACTCAAGTTGCAGCTTCGAGGGCCTTCTCGGAGAAAGGCTTAATCCATCCTAGTGTATCCCCTTGGGGTGCACCGTGAATTTTGTAAAGAAGGAAAATATTTGTGTTTGTGTATTGATTTTGCCAATCGAACAAAGTAATGATCAAGAATCGTTACCCCTTCCATGCATTGATGATTTATTTGATCAGATGAAGGGGGCCACAATATTTTCCAAGATAGATCTTAAGTCAAGATACCATCAACTGAGGATCACAGAGGTAGATATTCATAAGACCGCCATCCATATGGTATATGGCCATTATGAGTTCACAATAGTGCCTTTTGGTCTAACGAATGCCCCCGCAGTGTTCATGAGCTTGATGAATGGGGTATTCAAGACATTTTTAGATCACTTAGTGCTCATTTTAGTTGACAAAATTTTTTATATACTCACTTACATGTGAGGAGCACAAGGGGCACCTTCACAAAGTTATTCAATGTCTTCATGAGTGAAGTAACTTTTTGGGAACCTAGAGAAGAGTGCATCCTTTCGAAGTAAGTACAATATTTGGGCCACATCATTTTTGGGAAGGTATCATAGTCAATCCTTCTAAGATTCGAGCTATTATGGATTGGCTTCGCACTCACTAGATGACCGATGTGCATGAACTTCATGAGTTTGGCAGATACTTATAGTACATTTGTAGAGGACTTTTCTCGGGTTGTGCACTCCCATCACTTCCCTTTTGCGAAAGGGAATAATTTTGAATGGTCGATAGATGTGATCATGCCTTTAATAAATTGAAGAAATGCGTCATGACAGCACCTATTCTTGTAGCACCAACCCTTAGGGCGAGTTCTTCTTTTGCATAGATGCTTCTTTGGTAGGACTTGGAGGTGCGTTAATGCAGGAGGGTAGAGTAGTTGTTGTTGAGTCTCAAAACTCAAGAATCATGAGCTCAATTATCCAACTCATGACCTTGAAATTTTAGCAGATTCAGTGCATGCTTTGGTGCGGTGGAGACATTTCCTTCTTGGCCAGAGATTTACACTTAGGATTGATCACTTGAGTCTTTGCCACCTATTCACGTAGCCCAATCTCAATACTCAAGGTGGTGTTGGATGGAGTTCCTTTGTGATTACCACATGGAGATAGAGCATGTGAAGGGGAAGGAGAATTTGGTTGCATACGTCTTGAGTATACAGAGACATGTGGCTATGGCTACTTCAGTGGGTATAGATTTTTGGAATAGGATTTTGTAGCAGCTTCCTCATGACAGCTTCTACCTTGCACCTAGAGAAAATATTGATTCTTAAAGACCCTCGAGGGATATTTGATGGATTTTAATTAGAGACAAATGGCCTTGTCAAGCATAGAGGCTGATACATGTTACTAGAGATGGAGGCTTGAGGACAGAAATTTTGACAGAGGGTCATCGTGCACCTTATTCATCCATCCTAGAGTGAAGAAGATGCACGCCACCTTGAGATAGTCAGACCATTGGAGGGGACTTCTGACAGACGTGGCTCAATTTATGTCACACTATTTAGAGTGTTAGAAGGTAAAGAATGAGCATCAATATGCAGCTAGACTTCTCTTCCCTCACGCTATTTATCGGAGTGGAAATGGGACACCATTTCCATGGACTTGGTAGTTGGGTTACTAATGTTGAGATACCACCATGCCGCCATCATGGTCGCGGTGGATAAATTGATTTAAAGTGGCTATGTCTTCTCCAAAGTGAAGACCACCTACACAAATAGTGCAAGCGGTGGCATGGGTATATCATGATGATATTCTCAAATTTCATGGGATTCTATGGAAGATCATTTATGACCGCAATCCCTTGTATAGTTCTCACTTCTAGACTATGATGTAGTATGCTCTCGGGAAAAGATCAATTTTAGTACAACTTATCACCCGAGACAAATGTATAAACCGAGCGGGTGAACTAGATCTTGGAGGACATGCTTAGGATGTACGTCATGGATCATTAGTCAAGGTGGGAGGAGTACTTTTACTTGGTGGATTTTACCTACAATAATAGTTTTCAGAGTTCGATAGGCATGGATCCTTTTCAGAACTCTATAGCTGAAAGTGTAGGACACCATTGAGTTGGGACATGTTGGAGGAAAGGGTTTCTCTTGGGCCGGATTTACTACAATATATGGAGAAGCTTGTTTGTATGATTAGGAACATATATCGGGAGACCAGGATAGGTATAAGAATTGTTTGGATCAGCATAGGACATATCATAGTTTTGAGGTGGGCACAAAGGTGTTTCTTTGTGTTAGCTGCATAAGAGCCCTATCTCATTTGGAGTAAAAGTCTCTAAGTGTAGTGCCCACTTCCCCTTCAACACCTATTACTTTTGATTTCAATATTGTTGGCTTTACGTATGGACATTATTATATCATTTTGACTTAGCATGATGTTAGATGATTGAGATACTTGGACTATGGTTGGATTTTTAGTTATAATATTATGTGTGTGGATTATTAGGGATATGTTATATTGATGATATTGGATTGTTAACATGGTTATATATTCTAACGTTCGATGTTTTCGCTCATATTGAGTAAGCTTTTAAAGCTTAAACTAATCTTGCGATTTTAATTGGTATTGATGAAATGTAGAATTGAGATGTTGTTGGAAATTGGAAATAATAATATTACTTGTCTAGATGATGATTTAATTTAATTTATATGTGGATGATTGTTGATTTATATTGTATATTTTATCTGGATGTTTTGATGTGGCCATGAGGCCAAAAGAGGTATTGTATGTTTTGTAGGTAAAACATAAAACAACAACCAACGTGGGATCGAGACCAACCACATTGGTGTTAGGAATTAGAGAAAAAGTATGTGGAAATAATTCCTCAAACCACAGTAGTAGGAAACTATATAGCAGAATTATACTTGCAGAAATATAATAGCATAAATAAATAATGCACAAAAGAAGATAAGACAAGATTTAACATGGTTCACCCAATGTGGGCTACGTCCACCAAGAACTTTCTCAAATTTTATTATCAACAAGATTAAAACAAATCTCACAATATTCTCTCAGTTATGAACTCACAACAGAATTCCAAAGATGTTAAACCACATCTAAACCACAATTGACACCCAATTGCTTAACCTTGATCACTCTTGATCACCTCTTGATCATTAAGACTCAAGACCTCTTGAACACTCAAGATATCTTCAAAATACCCTAACACCTCTATTTATAGGATTACAATCCTCTTAAGAAGTTCTGAATTTGACCCTAGAAGTTTGAAAGTCATGATCTTTCAAATTCACATGGCTGGAAAAAATAGTCCTAACGTTAATAGCCAATTAACAACATGTTAACAACAACATCGTAATAACGACACAATGACCGCACAACAACGCCATAGAAAATGAATACGGAATGCTCCTAAAGTATCCAAACTTAACCATTTGAGCTCTAACACTTCAACACTGATTCAAGAAGACCAAACATAGGCTCCATACCCAAACAATCTCCTACATGGAGACTGTTTCCACTAAGAAAAGTTCTTAACCCTTCGTTATCAATCAGAAGGTGAATCAAATTTGAACACAACTTGAACTTCTCCTCGTGACCGCCTTGGTCATCATATCTATAGGATTCGCCTAGTATGAATCTTTTCCAGCTTCAACTTATCTTCTTCCAAAGTTTTCCTAATGAAATGATATCTCACCAATGTACTTCATTCATAGAATGGAAAGTGGAGTTCTTCGCCAAATGAATAAAGTGCTCGACTATCACCGTAGTCTCCCAACTTCCTACTTATGACTGAACTCATCAAGAAACTACTATAGCTAAATCATCTCCTTGCTTGCCTCTATGGCAGCAACATACTCATCCTCCGTGGTTCGACAAAGCCACAACATTTTTAACCATGAAATCCAACTCACCTGTTCAGATCACCAAACATAAATACATAACTCGTTGTGCTCCTCCCGCTATCTAAATCTCCTACCATGTCCGAATCTACATATCCATGTAATGTAGTGTCTAATCCACCAAAACACAATGTTTCTCCCATGGTCCTCTCAAATATTGAAGGATCCACTTTATTGCCTACCAAAGGTTTCTACCCGGATCACCATAAACCTACTCACTACTCCCACCGCATGGGCAATGTCAAGCCTAGCGCATACCATAGCATACATCCAGCCTACCAATTGTTGATGAGTACGGTACCCTAAACATCTACATTCTATCCTCCGCCTGGGACTCGCTTTGATAATTTAAAGTGACTCGCCAAAGGAGTACCAACCAATTGAAGCATCCTACATACGAAACCTCTCTAAGACATTCTTTATGTACTCTTCTTGAGATAATACCAGCTTCCTATCCTTCCTATTCCAATTTATTCTCATACCAAGGATTTGTTTTTCTACCCCCAAATCCTTCATAAAGAAAGAAGTCACCTAGCTACTTCTTGAGTACCTTTATTTCCCGCATGTTCTTCCTCGCAACAATCATATCATATACATACAGCACATAATAATATAACTACCATCAAGAAACTTCTTGATGTACATGCAATGGTCTCGAGTGACACTGAGTAACCCTTCTCCCGCATAAAAATTTCAAACTTCATGTACCACTTCCGTGGAGCTTTTTCAGACATACAAGCTCTTCTTCAATTTGCACACTTCACCGTTGTCCACTAAAAATTCCCGCTTCTTAAGAAAGTGAAATTTAAAATTTTGAGTTTAAGTGTCTTCTCCGTTGTACCGATAATGTTAAAAGTTGAGAAATTGAGAGAATCTGCGTTTTTGGGTCATTTTGTGTGTTTTTCGGCCTGTCGCTGACATTTTTGTCGCTGCGTGTCCTGAAAGTTCAATTGGGCCCTCTGCTCTCGATCGGCCGTTTCCCTGAAGTTTGTCTTTTTGGGCCCATCGAAACTTCTTGTCCCAAATGTCCCAAGTTCAATTGGGCAAGTTGTTCCATTTTTGGCCGAATCACCCAAACGCTGCACTTCACGCTTTCACGCCGCAAATGTCCCAAGTTCACCTGCACTCGTTGTCACATTTTCGTCCGATCTCGACCGAAGTCGCAGATTCGCGCACTTTTGTCTCGCATGTCCCAAATGAACCAAGTGCCATTCTATGCTATTTTTTTTTCCCCGGTCTACCCGAATGTCTTTCTTATTCAAATTGGTAGGTATGTATTAAATGCACATTCATTGCCTTTCTCTCTCCTAAACGGCTATATAATGAGCTAACCCCCTATGCATTTTTCACACCACTTCCATGATATCCTTTGCTTGAACCTCTAATCTAAATTCTCGCACGCGTATCCTTCCTCCGTAATTCCTTCCCGAGTCTAACTTCTGCGCTCGACCTCCGAACCACCGCCAACATGAAGATCAAATTTTAGGGACAGGAAAATCTCACCACTAGAGTCCGCCATTCCTAATATCGGGGACATCAAGCTCGTCATCTTGACTTTGGCGATTTTTGGGCAAGGATGGCAGATGCAAACCCTACACCAATGGCACAGATGATTCACGACAGCGGTTTGGCTTTCACTGGAGGTTTCCCAATCTCGGTGCAATGTGCTGATACAGTGCTTTCATGTGGAGCTCACTTTGACCCTGATTCGAGCGAATTGACCAATATACACGGGGAACTCATCGCTAAACTAGATGCTTCCGCCATTAAGACTGCACCGAGGATTATAGAAATGGATAATGCCATATTTGTTTCCCGAGTAATCAAGCATAGGCCCTGCCTCAATCAAGACATCGACAAATACAAGGCGCGAGTGGCGAAGTCCTCGCTAAAGAACCCTAAGAAGGGAGCATCTCTGCCTATCCAAGACTCTTTTCCGGCTGATTTCAATGAAGAATTGTCATATTTTATAATCCTACTGGTTCGGGTTATGGGCTTACCCTCTACTAACAAATTCCATTTCTGGATGTGCCCGCTCATCAGCATGGTGTGCGAGGGAACTCAAAATATCAATCAAGGCGGAAATCATCAAGCATGAACTTGGCGGAGTATTCACCAATGTACAACAAATGAAGAAGTTCTACATGACTTCGTACCTGATGTATACTCTGGTGGCATCAAGGCAATGGTTTGGTTTTTCTTACACATGATGCCCACAAGGATGATCCCGTATATGCCTACTACCCCAGCTTCACCCTAGAGAACAAAGAATAACAATTTTCGAAGGGTAAATGATGCTTTCACCATGTACGTGGTCGCTTCAAGGTGACACCGCAAGAAGGTTTTTTGATGAAGCCATGAACTCCGCTTATCGCACTACGGTGCCTATATTATCCAATTCAAAAAAATTCTCCTATATCAGCTTCACGCCATGAGAGCACCCTCCGAGGCTTCCCCGTGTTCTGGCAGTTGATAAGATGGCTTGATAGAAGTATGCAGTAGTCGAAAAATTGCACAAAAGTCAGAGACAAGAAGATTATCGGTTTGCACTTTCCCATCTCTTTCGGGAAATTACACTTGTAAAATAGCCCCGGATGCATGTAATATAGAAAGAGCCCCGGTTCCCATCACTATTCATTTCTTCAAGCCAAGAACTTGCTTCGACTTCACTCGAAGAAGTTCATTGAGTAACATCATGATAATCTATCATCATAGGCGATGGGCTGTAAGACTATTGGACCTGATCAATGTGCAGATGATTTGAGGCTAAGGAGGCATTATGGTAGGTTTCTCTCGTAATTGATCCAAGAACTCGGCTTGTACCAAGTTCCTGAAGGACTCCAGGATGAAAACTCCGATCTATACTCATATGAGTATGACAATGTGGTTAAGGACACTCCTTGGAGGAATTGGATTGGAACAAGAAAGAGAAAGATGATCCGGCCGAGATCTCAGCTCCAGCCTTAGTCTTGGGCTCTGACTAAGGTCTCTGGGTTTGATAAGAAAGTTCGAGAGCTTAGAAGGAACTCGTGGAGAATCCTCCTCTAAGGATGTTTCAACACCAAGGAGGAAGCATCGACTCCCATATCACGTACACACACCTATGCAAACCCTCCCGCCTCATCAACGCAAGGACCTGCAGCTTCCACTCCTTCTTCATCCACTCAAGTATACCAGAAGAAATTCAAAGAGGTTAAGAAGGAGCCTATGGAAAAAGATCCTCAGAGAAAGCAGGTAGAAGTGCCTTTGGGACCAGAGAACATTATTGTTCTCAGTGAAAGTGAAGAGAGTGAAGTGCCAACCCTACAAATGCTCCTGAAGCTCCAACGGATAAAGATAAGGAAGTCCAGAGCACTGAACTTCCAAGTGCTATTGATTCCTCTACAACAATTGTCTCAAGCGCCCCACTCACATCTCAACTTGAGAGACAATAGTCAGGCAAACCTCGAGCGCCATGAGCTCTCTATCTCTTGGTCCTCTTGCCCCTCCCCGCCGCTTCCTCTTCCTCTTTTGCATGGGTGCAACCTTTTTGTCGATGTGAGAAAGAGGAAATCTTCCTCCTGAGCTCAGTGGCCAAATTTTGATGTTGTGGCAGCCTTGTTAGCACTACTCCTCGTGTGAAAAAGCCGTAATCACCTCCAGATAGTGTCTCATGCTCGGGAGGTCAGCAATTCCCTGGAGATTGCTAAGCCTACAGAGATAAATCAGAGCAGGACTTACAGGCATCCGACCTAGAACTCTCAAGGATTCCATGGGAGAGTCTACTCCTGAAGGTGAGATCCACAACCTCCAGGAAACGGTCACAAGAGTCATTGGGAGGGTAGAGAAAGGGCAGCAAACTATTGAACAGCTTGAGGAACAATCCCTGATTCTCACTTTGGTTTTATCAAATCTCTTTTGTCTAAGGACAAAGTTTTGGACCCTACCCCATTGACTACCCTTCGCAACCTATAATTTTGAGCCAAGATGAAGTACAGAGTATCAAAGATATGTACAAGTATTCCGTCTATGGCAGAGCTATGGAGGCCATGGTGGAAGATATGCTTGTTGCAGGATTGAACTTCATCGATGAAGCTTTCAAACTCCACTTGAAAGGTGAACAATTTGCAAAAGAAGCTCTCCTCCACTATCGTGATCATAGATAAAGAGCTCAAAATCTAGAGTTAAACAGAGACCTCCATCTCATGGGACAAGACAGATGACAACATTTTATTGGCGAATAAGGTTTTTGATGATGCAAAGGATAATCTATCAAAGTCCCGGGTTTACGGCGATGGAGTGGAAGATCAAAGTCTTGGAGGAGGCTTTGGGAGAGTCAAGAATAGCTCGGCAGAATGGTGAGACTTTCAAGACACTGTCAGATTTGCTTTCAAAGATATACATTGTTATCTTCAGGATGAAACTTCGGTGTGCCTCTTTCCTTGCAAGAAATCAAATCTCAATTCGTAGCTTTTGTCAAAGATAATCTATTCAAGGAAAGCTCCATCTCCAAAGAGAAAATGAAGGAGATCTACTCTCTTTAATCGCCATGAAGAAGCAAATAAAGACTATCATACACATGTCGATTTTGATAAGGAAATGGAGAAGTGCCTCAGATTTTGGACCCAGGCCTACAGCAAACACGTCATTCCCTCGTGGCGTAGACATAGCGAGGCATTGAAGAGATTCAAAATAATTTTGAAGTCGGTGGGTCCCTCCCACTCATAACACTGTCTTCTTCTCCTTATTTTTCTCTTCTCTTATAATTCTTTTCTCAAATTCATTGTAATAAGTTAAGGTATTGCGATTGGCAATCCTTAACTAATCTTTAGTTAAAAAAGTGGTTACCAAGAGTAATCGATTTGTAAAGCTATATAATGGCCTCTCCATGCCATTTTGAAGGGAGAAAGAACTTGGCTTATTTTTGAAAGTGTAAATAGATCATAAAGAAATCAATATAGAAGGGCTTTTCATTCTTTGTCTATCTCGATCTCTTTTATCCCCAAGCTTTCATTTAATTTTGTGAAGATGATTTGTTTGTGTTATGTCAAGAAACTTTGTGTTCGGCGCAGATGTTATTTATAGAACTTTGTGTCTTTAAATTCCATCTTATTTATATGATAGAAATGATCTTGTTTCAATTCACTCAGTAACTTCACATACATAAAGAATTACTCTATATCTATAATTCTACATGTTGCCTTTTCTGCTCATTCTCGTATTCTCATTCCTTAGTCCTTTTGTAATTGATGATCTTTATAGAAAACACTTTCATAATATCCAAGTTCAACTTTAAAATCATGTTTTGTATATTTGTAAATAGGTTCATTTCGAATAAGAGAACCTCTCCCATTAAAGAGGAGGGACTTCTGTCCCTCGATTGTTGCTCTTCGTAAAGTCCTATTTGACGACCAACAGCTTTTGGTGACTCACTGGGAAAATCATATCCTAGTTCTCACAGTAATTTTTGATCATCCTTTGATCTAGCGACTCGCATTTTAATCGAGGGAGAAGGGCCCTTGGTATCAAGATTCTCGCTTTAGCTTTTGGAGCAAGCGGGGTTTTCCTTTCCCTTCAACAAGAAATAGAAAGATTCATTCGACAAACACTCCAATTGCTCAAGATAGAATTCCTACGGGTGGTATTCCTTCAGAGCTGTTACCTAGTCCTAATCTTTGAGCTTTGATTCTTGCTGGTGTTAATTCCTCTCCAAGCCATTTTTCCAAGAATGGTGGTACCATTGCCTTGGGGTTATCGTGTCGTGCCCCTTTGCCCTTCCTTAGCCTTTGATGAGTTACCGTGAGGTAATCGGAAGAACTTCCTAAATTCAAAGGCGATGGTAAAGTGCATCCGATGAACACATCACATTGCCTTCATAGTTGCATGTGGAGTTCTCGGGGAGTTAAACATGAAGACGTCTCCCGTGAGACTTGTTCATTGAGACTTTACAAGATAATGTCGCTGATTGGTTCTATCACCTTCCGGCTAGTGCTATTACTAATGGGACACTATGAGAACTAGGTTTGAAAATTGTTTCAAACCAGTAGAAGATGTGCATGCCTTGCTAGCCCAAATCTCTCAGATAAAGAAAGATTCACAAGAGCCCATGAGAGAATTTGTGGCCCGATTCAACAGGTTGATTAATAAAATTCCACCAAATACTCAACCTGTTGATCAAATTCAAAAATGTTTCTTCCTAAATGCCCAATCACCTGAAGTTAGTTATGCACTAAGAAGGCTAATCTCGTAACATTGGTGAAGATCAAACTCTTTCAAGTTAGTGTCGAGGATGATTTAATCATGTCGGGGAAGTTGAGGGAGACCCTTCTAAATCTAAGTCTTCTTCCTCCTCTTCCACCTGGACCTAATACTGATCCATTGGTTCAAAAACTTGCGAATGATCTCATTTCCATAAAGAAACAATTGGCTCAGCATGCTCCTTATGCAGACGTTCCAAGGAGGAATTTTCAGCCTAGAAATCGCTTTTCCTCGCTTCTCAAACAAGATTAGCGCTCAAGGACCTCCTGTTAAACTTCCCACATGCACTCGTGAAGTTGAGGAACGGATGATGATGAGGATAATGAAGGTTGCGAGGAATTTGTGGAAGAAGTTGATGATGAAGGATGAACTTGAGGGATCTTGAGTTAATTTCTACACCACCGAGGCATGATGATGGAGATGATTATGATGAGTAGTAGTGAGACATGAATAATAATCATTCAACTGTCATGACTCGAGAATAGATAAATCGAGAGGGAGAAAGTGATGCAGCCCCCAAGAAATCTAAGGAGTAGCACTGACAACTATCCTCGTAATTGCAAAAAAAGAGGATCTCCTATCCCCATTTCATTTACACCAAAGGTGAGTCCTGTCAATCTCGCTATTAAAGTTACTCTGTTTCCCCTAAAGTTGATAAACCTAGGAACTCAAGTGATGATGGCCCGTCCATCGGGGTCTTTTGATATTATTGACCACCTAAAAAAGACTAAGGTTCAAATCTCAGAGGCCGAGTATTATCAAACCCATCCCAAAGCTTTTGCTAAAATGATTCACTTTGTCAATTCCCATTCTAAAACCACCTCTAAAGGCCTTTTACCCACTCCTTCTTTCGCACCACAACCTAGTCTGGTAGCCGCTGACACCTCACCCAATGACAAAATCAAACCATTTTATGTAACACTTATTATAGTTGGCCATAGGCTTAGTAATGCATCATAGACTCGGGAGCCTCGAGAAAATGTGATGCTCGCTAAAGTAGCTCATGCCTTAGGCTTGACCTCACATGCACTTATGGATCTTGTTACTCATGGAGAGTAAGGAAGTGCCCCAGTCGTCAAGAATTAAAGATGCACAAGTGGCTTTTGCCGCTTTTTCCGAGAAGAGAGTTTTGGCTACCATCTTAGTAGCAGATATTCCTCCTTCATACGGGATGTTGCTAAGTAGTAACTTTTGTAAGGATGTGGGTGGAGAAATTCAAATGGATTGGTCACATGCACTCGCACACTCGTAATGGGCAAATGAAGAATTTGTCACGAGAAGTAGTATGAGTATATTGTACAAAAATGGATGATCCTAAAGCACAAATACTCTATGAGGATATGGGGCATGGTAACTACATGATTATGTCCCCGATGAAATTCAACTCCCCAAAGTGTCGCCTAAGGATCCTAATGGTGTTTGGATTTTAGAGTTTGATGGAAGTTGTTCCTCGGCCTGGTTCTGAGCTGGTGTCCCATCAAGCCACCTGAAGGAAGCCTTCATCCTTTTCATTCAAGTTGTAGTTCAAAATACTAATAATACAACAGAGTATGAGGCTCTCATTATTGACTCGCAAGTGAGCAAAGAACAAGTGTAAAGAATCTTCTGCGGCTCATGGTGATGCGGAATTGATTGTAAAGCAAGTTAGAAACCTTTTCCGGTAAAAATGGAAGGTGAAACATTACCAGGAATCAGGTTTGGGATTCCATTGAATTTCTTGATGCTTTCTCCATCGAAGCAATACCTAGGGAGAAGAACAGCAGGGCTGATTCACTAGCAGTCTCAGGGTCACTACTGATTCCTCATCCTGACTTCTCTCAAGATAAGTTCACCATTGAGATGGTCCATCGACCTAGTGTACCTGATAATACAAATAACTGGCAAGTTTTCAATGATGATCAACACTTGCTTTCTTTCTTAGAACTCAAGGGTAATTTTGAATAGCTGTATTTTGAAGGAAGCGACAACCTGCCTCGTGAAAATGTGCCCTTTGACAAAGTAGAAATACCCAAGGAGAAGAAACGGATAAGGATGGATGCATCAAACTCAAAGGAAACAAGATTCCTAAAGGATTGGTGAGTTTAGAGGAACTATTTGATAAACATGACAGGTATGTAAAGTCTAGAGCTTCTACTAGACCTCAACAATCAGCTGAGTATGACAAAATTAATATTGGGAGTTCTATTGATCCTAAGCTCGTGAACATTGGAAAATGTTGCACAGCAGATGAGAGGAAAAAAGCAATTGATCTTTTAAAGAGGTATAAGGATGTTCTTGCTTACTCTTATGAAGATTTAAAAGCTTTCAAACCAAAAGATATGCAGCATTTTATTCCTCTCAAACCTAGAATTAAGCCTTTTAAGCGAAAAAGGAAATACAACCCCAAAATAGCTGACACCATCTTTCAAGAAATACAGAAGTTGTTGAAGGCCAAAATCATTTTTCCCATTCACCATTCAACATGGATTGCCAATATTGTGCCTGTTAGGAAGAAAAATGGTGAGATCCGCATCTGTGTTGATTTCAGGAATCTGAATCAGGCTTCCTTGAAAGATAATTATCCTTTGCCTATGATGGATCAGGTCTTGCAAGTAGTAACAGGATCTGAAATGTTATCTATGCTTGATGGATTCTCGGGATATAATCAGGTAGAGGTTAATACTGCAGATCAACACAAAACAACTTTCACTACTCCTTGGGGTACCTTTGCTTACAAGAGAATGCCTTTTGGGCTCATTAATGCTGGTGCCACTTTTCAGAGAGCTATGGATCTGGCCTTTGGAAGTTTGAAAGGGAAGTGTATTGTCATATACCTTGACGACTTGACTGTGTTTTCTAAAACAAGGGCGGATCATTTTGACCACCTGGAGACAGTTCTGCTAAGATGTAGAGAACATGGGATTTCTTTGAATCCTAAAAAATATGTCTTTTGTGTCACAGAGGGGAAATTATTAGGGCACATCGTCTCCAAAGATGGTATTAAGATTGATCCTGAGTGAGTTCAAGCTATCCAGCAAATTCCTCTCCCAACCAGCAAAAAGGGCGTGCACTCTTTCTTTGGTAAGATCAATTTTTTAAGAAGGTTCATCCCTGATTTTGTAGAGTTAACTTTGAATATTTCCCAAATGATGAAAGGCAAACAAATGTTTGGTTGGTCTTCTGAAGGAAAGGAATCCTTTGAAGGTATTAAAAGAGCTATCGCTAAAACTCCTGTTTTAGCATGTCCTGATTTCAGCAAAGATTTTATTATCTATTGCTATGCCACAGATAATACCTTGGCTGCTGTTTTGACTCAAGAAGATTCTAATGAGCACGAACTCCCAATTGCATTCATGAGCTATATTCTGAAAGATCATGAGTTAAAATACACCATGATGGAAAAACATGCTTTTGCAGTGGTTAAAGCTGTCAAGCAGTTTCGTTTTTACATTCTCAACTCTCATTCCATGGTGTTGGTTCCAGATACAACTGTTAAGTCAATTCTCACACAACAGGAATTTGGATCCAAGAGAGGGAACTGGGTTGCTAAGGTCCAAGAATATGATATTGACATCAAACCAACCAAGCTTGTTCATGGAAAAGGCCTTTGTGAGCTCATTGCTGAAGGAGCTAGACATGAGTTACTGGAGGATAAAGTTGGCCTTCCTACCATTCTATTTCTTAGCTCAGTTGATGAATGGTATGCTGATATCACTCATTTTCTCACCTATGGAGAATGCCCCTCTCATTTGACCACCAAAGAAAAGAGGACTATTAAACTAAGGTCAGTGCAATATGTGTTGTGGGAAAACACCTTGTTCAAACGTGGGTTAGATGGAAGGTTTTTGAAATGTGTGGACAAGGAACAAGCAGAAAAAGTTACTCTCAGCTTTTCATGATCAGGCATGTGGAGGGCACTATTCATCAATGGTCACTGCTCATAAGATACTTCGTGGAGGATATTACTGGCCTTCCTTGTTCAGAGATGCATCCAAGTGGGTTGATAAATGTGAGGCTTGTCAGACTTTCGTGGGTAGACCTAAATTGGCCTCTTTGCCTCTTAAGCCAGTTGTAATTGAAGAACCTTTTCAACAGTGCGGTTTGGACTTCATTGGAACACTTAATCCCACTTCTAGTGCTGGTCATACTCATGTATTAACTGCCACGGATTATTTCACCAAATGGGTAGAAGCTATTCCAGTAAAGAGTACTACTTCTGAAGTGGTGTGCAGCTTCATCAAAGAGAACATCTTAGTAAGGTATGGTGTACCTAACAAGATTGTGACAGATAATGCTTCGAATTTCTCTTCAACCAAGATAATGGATTTTTGCTATGGGTATGGCATCTCTTTGGCTCACTCCTCAGATTACTATCCTCAGGGAAATGGGCAAGCAGAATCCACTAATAAAAATTTGGTGACTATTATAAGGAAATTAGTCAATGAGTCTCAACGAAACTGGCACAAGAAGCTCTATGATGCTCTTTGGGCAGATAGGATTACACCAAAGAGAGCTATTGGAATGTCTCCTTTTCAAGTGGTATATGGAGTAGAAGCTCAATTGCCAGTAACAGTGGAGCTGCCAGCCTTGCATCTAATGAAGGCCATTGAAGATACCAGTTTTAGTGATGCTTTGGATAAGAGAATTATGTACCTTCACAAATTGAATGAGAACAGATTGGAGGTTGCTGATAGGATATCTATTCACCAGCAGAAGGTAAAGGTCCTGTTTGATAAGAAAGCCAGGTTCAGAGATTTCCAAGTTGGAGACACTATTTTGTTATGGGATAAAAGGCATGAACCTCGTGGCAGCCATGGCAAGTTTGATTCCCTTTGGCTCGGACCTTTCAAGATCAGACACTTTGCTGGTAAGAATTCTTTTTACCTTGATTACATGGATGGTTCTCCTCTCCCACTTCCTTATAGTGGGTAGTATCTGAAATTGTTCAAGTCATAGGTGATTAGGGAGTCCCTTTGTATATTCTGTATAGCGTTTTGTTTTTCTTTCCTTTTGTTTTGGTGTGTTGTCCTCTGTATTGGTTTGATTTTTGACTCCGTGGCCCAATGGATAAGGTACTTGGTCTGCTTCCCCGAGTTCTTCTAAGTTCTTACCTTGTCTCATTCCTTGAATTTATGCCAAGTCATCCCCAGAATGAGCCAGTGTTGTCTACTCAAAATTCCCCGCTCTTAAGAAAGTGAAATTTAAAATTTTGAGTTTAAGTGTCTTCTTTGTTGTACTGATAATGTTAAAAGTCAAGAAATTGAGAGAATCTGCATTTTGGGTCATTTTGTGTGTTTTTTCGAGCTCTGTTTGACATTTTTGTCCCGCATGTCCCAAGTTCAATTGGGCCCTCTGCACCCGATCGGCCGGTTTCCCGAAGTTTGTCTTTTTGGGCCCGTTAGAACTTCTTGTCCCGAATGTCCCAAGTTCAATTGGGCAAGTTGTTCCATTTTCGGCCTAATCACCCGAACCACGTAATTTGCGCTTTCACATCCCAAATGTCCCAAGTTCTGGGTCCTGACTCGTTGTCACATTTTCGTCAATCCAGCCGAGTTGCGACTTCGCGTACTTTTTCTGAATGTCCCAAAAGGCATTTGTGCGTCTTTTCCCGCTTCGCCCGAATCGGTCGAGCCGCGTGTTTCATACATTCGCTTCCCACATGTCCCAAATGAACCAAGTGCCATTCATGCTATTTTTTTTCCTGGTCTACCCGAATGTCTTGCTTATTCAAATTGGTAGGTATGTATTAAATGCACATTCATTGCCTTTCTCTCTCCTAAATGACTATATAATGAGCAAACCCCTATGCATTTTTCACACCGCTTCCATGATATCCTTTGCTCGAACACTTGCAATCTAAATTCCGTGCACGTATCCCTTCCCTCTGTAATTCCTTCCCGAGTCTAACTTGCGATTCTTCCTCCGAATTACTACCAACATGAAGATCAAATTTCAGTGACAGGAACAAATCTCACCACTAGAGTCCGCCTGCTCCCAATATCGGGGGCAGGTGAAGCTCTGCCATCTTGACTTTGGCGATTTTTGGGTAAGGATGGCAGATGCAAACCCTACACCAATGGCATGAGATGATTCACGACAATGTTAGGCTTTCGTTGGAGGTTTCCCAATCTCTGGTGTAATGTGCTGTACATAAAGGCTTTCATGCAGAGCTCACTTCGACCCCGATTTGAGCGAATTGGCCAATATACACGGGGAATTCATCACCAAATTGGACGCTGTCACCATTAGCACTTCACTGAGGATTCCAGAAATGGATAATGCCATAGTTATTTCCCATAATCAAGCACAAGCCCTATTCAATCAAGACAGGACAAACACAAGGCGCGGGTGGCAAAGTCTCCGCTAAAGAACCCTAAGAAGGGAGCATCTCGTCTATCCAAGACTCTTTTCTGGGCTGATTTCAATGAAGAATTGTCGAGATTTTATAATCCTAATGGATCGGGTTATGGGCTTACCCTCTACTAACAAATTCCATTTCTGGATGTGCCCGCTCACGATGGTGTGGGAACTCAAAATATCAATCAAGCGGAAATCATCGGCCATGAACTTCATGAGTAATCGCTCCAATGTACAACAAATGAAGAAGTTCTACATGACTTCGTGATTTGATGTATACTCGGTGGCATCAAGGCAATGGTTTGGTTTTTCTTACATTGATGCCCACAAGGATGATCCCAGTATATGCCTACTACCCGCATGAGCTCACCCTAGAGACCAGCAATCACAATTTTCAAAGGGTAAATGATGCTTTCACCATGTACGTGGTCGGGCTTCTCAAGGTGACACCGCTAGAAGGTTTTGATGAAGCCATGAACTCGTCTTATCGCACTACGGTGCCTATATTATCCAATTCAAAAATTCTCCTATATCGGGCTTGCTGCCATGAGAGCACCCCTCCGAGGCTTCCCGTGTTACTGCAGTGATAAGATGGCTTTGATAGAAGTATGCAGTAGTCGATAAAAATTGCATGTAGGTAAGCGCTTGTAGAGACAAGAAGATTCTTGGTTTGCACTTTCCCATCTCTTTCGGGAAATTACACTTGTAAAAAACCACTGACGCTTTATGTAATATAGAAAGATCCCTGGTTCCTATCACTTTGTTCATTTCTTCAAGCAAGAACTTGCTTCGACTTGAAGAAGTTCATTGAGCAGAACATCAAGATAATCTATCATCATAGGGCAGATACATAAGACTATTGGGCTGACTGTGTAGATGATTTTGAGGCTAGAAGGAGGCATTATGGTAGGTTCTCTCTCAATTGATCCAAGAACTCGGCTTGTACCAAGTTCCTGAAGGACTCAGGATGACAACTCGATCCATACTCATATGAGTATGACAATGTGGTTAAGCACACTCCTCTTGGAGGACTTGGATTGGAACAAGACAGAGAAAGATGATATGGCTGAGATCCTAGCTCCATTCTTAGTCGTGACTAAGGTCCGGTTTTGATAAGAAAGTTCGAGAGCTTAGAAGGCACTCAGAGAATCCTCCTCTAAGGATGTTTCAACACTAAGGAGGAAGCATCGACTCCCATATCAGACACACACCTATACGCAAACCCCTCCCCGCCTCATCAACGCAAGGACTGCAGCCTTCCACTCCTTCTTCATCCACTCAAGTATACCAGAAGAAATTCAAAGAGGTTAAGAAGGAGCCTGTGGAAAAAGATCCTCAAAGAAAGCAGGTAGAAGTGCCTTTGGGACCAGAGAACATTATTGTTCTCAGTGAAAGTGAAGAGAGTGAAGTGCCAGACCCTACAAATGCTCCTGAAGCTCCAACGGATAAAGATAAGGAAGTCCAGAGCACTGAACTTCCAAGTGCTATTGATTCCTCTGCAGCAATTGTCTCAAGCACCCCACTCACATCTCAACTTGAGACAACAGCTGTGCAAACCTTGAGCGTCATGAGCTCTCTATCTCTTGGTCCTCTTGCCCCTCCTGCTGCTTCCTCTTCCTCTTTTGCATGGGTGCAACCTTTTGTCGACTAGTAGAAAGAGGAAATCTTCCTCTCGGAGCTCAGGGCCAAATTTTGATGCTGTGGCAGCCTTGTTAGGCACTACTCCTTCTCACGCCAAAAAACTAGAATCACCTCCAGGATAGTGTCTGATGCTCAGGGTCAGCAATTCCTAGAGATTGCTAAGCCTACAGTAGATAAATCAGAGCAGGACTTACAGGCATCTGACCTAGAACTCTCAAGGATTCCTATGGGAGAGTCTACTCCTGAAGGTGAGATCCACAACCTCCAGGAAATGGTCACAAGAGTCATTGGGAGGGTAGAGAAAGGGTAGCAAACTATTGAACAGTTGGAGGAACAAGCCTAGATTCTCACTGGTTTTATCAAATCTCTTTTGTCTAAGGACAAAGTTTTGGACCCTACCCCATTGACTACCCTTCCGCCACCTGTAATTTTGAGCCAGAGATACATGAGTATCAAAGACATGCACAAGTATTCCGTCTACATGGCAGAGCTATGGAGGCCATGGTGGAAGATATGCTTGCTGCAGATTGAACTTCATCGATGAAGCTTTCAAACTCCACTAAAGGTGAACAATTTGCAAATGAAGCCTCCTCCACTATCAGATCATAGATAAAGAGCTCAAAATCTAGAGCAAGCGATTACATAAGAGACCTCCGTCTCATGGGATAGACAGAGATGAGAACATTTTATTGGCGAATAAGGTTTTTGATGATGCAAAGGATAATCTGTCAAAGTCCACGGGTTTACAAAACATGGAGTGGAAGATCAAAGTCTTGGATGAGGCTTTGGGAGAGCCAAGAATAGGCAAGCCGCAGTATGGGTGAGACTTTCAAGACACCTTTGGGTTGTATCTCGCTTTCAAAGATATACATTGTCATCTTCAGATGAAACTTCGGTGTGCCTCTTTCCTTGCAAGAAATCAAATCTCAATTCGTAGAGCTTTTGTCAAAGATAATCTATTCAAGGAAAGCTCCATCTCCAAAGAGAAAATGAAGGAGATCTGCTCTCTTTAATCTCGCTTATCAAGAAGCAAATAAAGACTATCATACTCATGTCGAGTTTGATAAGGAAATGGAGAAGTGCCTCGATTTTGGACCCGGCCTATAGCCAACACGCAGTCCCTCGTGGCGAGACATAGCTGAGGCATTGAAGAGATCTGCATTGAATTTTGAAGTCCGTGGGTCCCTCCCATTAATAACCGCCTTTCTTCTTCTCTTTATTTTCTCTTCTCTTCTAATTCTTTTTCTTGAATTCATTGTAATAAGTTGAGGTACCGTGATTGGCAATCCTTAAATAATATTTAGTTAAAAGAAGTGGTTACCAAGAGTAACTCGGTTGTAAGCTATATAATGGCTTCTCCACGCCATTTTGAAGGGGAGGAAGAACTTGGCTTATTTTCTCGAAAGTGTAAATAGATCATATAGAAATGAATACAAGGGCTTTTCATTCTTTATCTATATGATCTCTTTTATCCCCAAGCTTTCATTTAATTTTTGTGAAGATCATTTGTCTATGTTATGTCAAGAAACTTTGTGTTACGGCAGATGTTATTTATAGAAATTTGTGTCTTTAAATTCCATCTTATTTATATGATAGAAATGATCTTGTTTCAATTCAACTGTAACTTCGTATACATAAAGAATTACTCAAGTTATCTATAATTTTGCATGTTGCCTTTCTGCTCATTCTCGTATTCTCATTCCTCGGTCCTTTTGTAATTGATGATATTTATAGAAAACACTTTTGTAATATCCAAGTTCAACCAGAAAATCATGTTTTTTATATTTGTAAATAGGTTCGTTTTCGAATAAGGAATCTGTATCACCGAATCACAGCACCCCTTTGTGCATATACTTGAACTCACAAAGTGTGATTGGATAACATGGGTACTATCTCCAAGCCGGGACTTGCTACTTGAGATAGACCTCCGAGAGAAAGTGGTTCTTGCTCCTAAACTACCCGCCACAATCTACTTCTAATGCAGATAAGCTAACTGTCTAATATAAATTTCAAGGGACCAGGGAGAGAGAATGCATAAAATGAAAGCCTACACTAAAGCGGTGATACACCTTAAAAGGAGGGTGTGAGAGTAGTCTCCAAATGTGTGAAATACGTGAGGCAAAGTGCACACTAGAAGAGGTGATGACAGGTTCTCCATAATCTAGCAAAATGCATTCACAATGATATTCCAAGCATACACAATGATAATGAATCCCTGCAAGAACATAATAAATAGACACAATATTCTTATAGAAAGATTAAAGGGGCAAGAAGAATGCAAGAAAACACAGCAGGGGAAGATACATCCACAAACTGGTATTTTATTGCTTCATGATATGCATAGTTCAATCTATTACAAGATAAGGGCCTGGATCACCATGCAAGGAGTCCACTACAAGGGCCTGCAACACACTAGCCTCACAAAGCAATTTTGGCGAGCTTTGTTACCCAAAACTCTCTCCTTTATAATGAGCCCAACACTCTAATTTATAGAAAAATGAGAAGGAGAAGAGAAGGGAAAATGGAAATCCCAAAATCTGTCCTTCAACCATGTAAGAGGCATTAAATTGAGTGAAATGATTATATATTACTTTGCAAAAGTCTCCCCATCTTTTGTCCCATGTGCAAAAGCAGAAAGAATGATGACCATGCCTCTTAATTGCACTCCCGGTACCTACCAAATAAACACTCATTCGAACCCGGCCACGTTTTGTTAAAAATCTTGATCAATCTCTCATCAATCTAGAATTTCTTGATTTTTGTGTGTCGGGCTCGAGCCACGATTCCAACGGTACTAACTTTGTGTGATTTCGTTGAGAAATGCAAAAGTTATGACCTTCTCGAAAGTGCGGGCGGCTATTTTGGGTGCTGAAGGCATTTTTCGTCATTCGACGGAATGAGCATTATTGACTAGAGCCGAGTATGTTTCTTTATTTAAATATATCTACCCTCATTAAAATTAAGAAATCTAGTTTTTGTGTGTGTAGAGGACGTCGTGCTCGTTCTAGAAAGTCCAATTTTGTGAAAATCGAGCTCGGAGTCAAAAGTTATGGTCGTTTGAAGTTTCACGGCCAAACGTTGACTTTTCTTCTCCGCCTTCGCTGCCGCTTAAGCGCCCCACGTGTCCCTCTGTCCCACTTGGCATAGTGCTGAAATTCCCATCGCCCAGCCGTAACCGCTGCCGGTTCGCGTGCATTTTATCCCTGCATGTCCTGCACATTTGGGACAAATTTTTCCATTCGCTTTGTTCAGCGCTTTCGCTTCTTTGTCCCAACTGTCCCTGGGAGCGAAGTTCTCATTTCGGCCGATTAAATGGGTTCACGTATTTGGCGTACCTTCGCCCAACTGCTTGTTAAAAGTTGGCTGCCTTAAATATTTTTGATCGATTTTGCATCTTCCAAAGCGTACTAATCGGTCGAGATGTCCCATCACTGTTTAACAGATTAGTCAAATTTTTTCCATTTTTCTACTTGCCAGCAACGTATTCGCGTCGCGCGCGTCCCTTTGTTCAAATGTAAATGCAGATCACTCAGGGGCCTTTCGGCCGGTTCACGTCCTTTTGTCCCAACTGCCCCGATCAATGGGGTACTAGGACTTAGCCATTTTTCATGATTTTTTCTGGCCTTAGCTTGCTTGTTTTTTGCAAATTTTCTTACCTTTCCTAACTTGCTCTCTTCTACTTAGACAGGAGTTAGAAAAATATGAGGGGACCCTAGAAACATGAATTTTCGCCTCTGAATCAATATAATTTCTTGGGACTAAAGAATTTGATGCATGTTATCAAAATTACCTTGGGGTGAATTTTGGATAACAATTTTGGCAACTCATTGGGTCATCTACGCCTTAGGATGAAGAAAGGCCAATACTTATAAAGCAATCCATTGGGCATGGAGTCTATTTGATAACCTCTCACCTGATCTGAAATTTGAAACTCCTTTTGTGTCCTTGAGCCATTGAAACATTCGTTGAGTTGGTTTTCCTGTGGCTGCAAATTATTTTCTAGGAGCTTGATGAGCTGCAAAACATGCACATACTAGAAGCAATAGGACATGTGCACAAGCACTTAGGAAATAAAAACTACTCTAACAGCAGTACAATGTGCATAAGCACTTGGAGGAATGGAAACTCTAAATTAATATTTACAAGGGTGAAATTCTATCTTTCTAGTAGCAATGTTTGAGATAGATCCCATTCACCGAATCGCATTCTTCACCATCCAACAGGAGTCGAAAGCATCACACTTTTGCATTCAATGATCACATGTACGGGCCACTCTGTGATGGCATCAAACTTGGAGTGCTTTCCCGGTTTTGCACGATCAAAGCATCCCACTTGATGTACCAAATCTCTAGTTTTGCAATATCTTGGCCTTAGCTTTCTTGTCAAAACTCTTTTTGACCAATGCTTTATCTTTTTCTATGATCTCGTATTGCGTGCTCTCTTGTCTCTTCTAATTCCATCAGCCGCATACCTTATTTCCATAGGTTCAAACTCAAGCTAGTTCCAACTGCTTCACGAGCTCCAATGCTTGCAACTCAAGTGATATAGGTAGAAGCGTTTGCATTTCCGATATACAAGCTTGTATGGAGAGCTTCCGTAGATCTCTTGGGTGTGATCCTATCAGTCCATAGGGATGATTTGAGCTTTGCGTGCCAAGTCCTTTGATTTTCATCCGCAGTCCTTGATGATTCTTAGTAGGTTCTTGTTCGTAGACTCGGCTTGGCCATTACCTCGAGGGTAATAGTTCGATGAAAGCTTGTCGAGATACACACAATTCTCGATGACCAGCCCATCTTTGATCTGATCTTTGTGCCAAGGAATGCCCGATGCATTGTCTGATATGATAGTGGGAGGGCACCAAACCTCGTGACTCATTCCTTCATAGAAATCTAAGATATTAGATTCATTTGCCTCCTCGGAGTGCCACTACTTTGGTCCACTTGGTGAAATAATCCATTGCTCGTAAGTATCCACTTGTATTCTCGACTTGAATTGGGATTGATAACCCCAATGAAGTCCAATCCCCATTGCATGAATGGCTGATTTCTTTTCAAATTAGACGGAGGGGCAAAGGCTGCTAACCTTTCTTTCCCCCGTGAAGAATGCACATTTTTGCATTTCTTGACCCACGAGTAGCAATCATTGAACACTTCGTAGGCCAATAGTAACCAGCTTTCATGATTTTGAGAGCTATCACTCATGGAGCAAAGTGGCCTCCGCTCCCCCTCATGGAACTCGTGGTAGGATCTTCTCAACTTGACTCGTCGTTCTAATGCATCTCAATAGAACTCCATTGATGTCCTTTTAAACAAAACTCCGTCAAGCCAAGCACATATGGGATGGCTTGTAACTGAAGTATCTCCTCTTTGCTTTGCTCACTTCTTGAGGGCACAAGCCTGCTTCGAGGTAATGCACAAGGTCTTGAGTCCAACATGGAATGGGTGCATCATCAACTCGGTTGTTTTGATCATTCTGTAGAGCTAGCAAGACAACCTCCTCCTCACCTTTGACGCCAGCTGCTCAAACAGGTTGTTTGCTGAAGCGAGCTGCTCACACAAGCCTTCGCGCCATGAACTAGCTTGGTCACTTTGATTTCAATATCATATTCCATCACCCGAGTGATCCAACTGCTCTCTTCTCATTTAAATCCTTGTTTAGGAGGAAGTCCTGATGCGCATGAGACACGGGTGAGTTGAATCTTATTGTTTGAGACCAAATGTCCAACTTCTTCAAGCCCATGACAATATGAGATGTTTTTCGATGAAAAGAATACTTTATTTCGTAATCTTCCAAGGTTTGACTAAGAATGCTATGGGCTGTTCTCGAACCTTCTCTATTCAGCCGTGTCAAGATAGCCGAGATTGTATCTCGATCCTCCAAATGCATACAACATGAAGTCCTTTGAGAAATCTGCGGGTTGATAAGAGTTAGAGCTTGTGATATTGCATGCTTGATGTTTTCAAAACTTTCTTTTCCTTCTTTGTCCATTTGAATGCCGGACTTTCTTCTTCAACATCATGTTAGAGGCTTCACAAGAGTGGCAAAATCAGTGCACAAATCATGGACAAAGTTTATCCTTCCTAAGTAGCTTTGGAGATATTTCTTGTGGTGTGTGCAATGGAAGCATTCGGATGGCTTCAACTCCTTTCGGAGATCAATGTTAGCCCTTCCCTAGAGAGACAATGTGACCCAACAATTTGCCTTCGTGTGCTGTGAATATACACTTCTTTGGATTCAATGACACTCGAACCTTCTACACCTCTAAAACACTTGCCCGAGGTGAAAGAGATGGTCTCCACTTGCGATTCTTTGAGAAGACAGTGATATCATCTAGGTATACAACACTATTTTTGATTAAGCCTTTTAATGCCATATCCATAGCTCGGGCTGAAATGTTGCTCCGCATTTGATGACGGTCCAAATGGCATCTTCTTGTAAGCATACGTGCCCCATTTTGTAGTGAAGGCCGTCTTGAATTGATCTTCTTCCTTTACCATTATCGATTATAGAGCTTTGAATATCCATCTAGCAATGAAAACCTTCGGAACCATTTCTACATACCTCACGAATATTTGTTCCATTGGTGCAACAGGCGGATAATGATCTTTTGAGTGATGCTCTATTTAGATTGCGAAAGTCCACACATAATCTTATTTCTCCATTTCTCTTTCTTACCGGCACTAAGTTTATGCAACCCAACTTGAGTGTTTGATGGGAAAAGATGATACTAGCCTCAATGAGCTTGCTTAATCCTCTTTCTCATGAGAGGCTCGATATGAGGATTTCATCGGCCTTTGCTTTTGCCTATAACCATTATTACTTTTATTTTTATTTTATATATATACTTTTTTAAACCACATATGAATATTACTTTAATACTAATAATACCTTAACATTATTAATATTTTAATAATAATATTATCTTAATTTTCAAACTGTACAAATATCAAGTGGAACATTCATTCAAATTAATTCCCAACCCTCGATCTTGCCGCATTACCATATACTCACACCATAAGCAAGACTCGTGAACTTGTTTATTGAGGTCCTGTAGTAAGATTAAAACTTCGTGGCCCAAAGATTTTAAATCACATTTTATATATTAATGTTTATACATACATACATATACATATATATATATATATATATATATATATATATATATATATATATATATATATATATATATATGTATATATATATATATATATATATATATATTGTGTGTGTGTGTGTGTGTGTATATATATATATATATAATACATATAGAATACATATACATACATACATACATATATATATATATATATATATATATATATACATACATGGTGTATATGTATATGTATATGTATATACATATATACATATATATATATATATACACACACACATTTGTATATATGTATATCGATATATATATATGTGTGTGTGTGTGTGTGTGTGTGTGTGTGTGTGTGTGTGTGTGTGTGTGTGATATACATACATACACACACACACACACACACACACACACACACACACACACACACACACACTTCACACACACACACACACACACACACACATGTATGTACACATATATATGTATATATGCTTTATCCAAATGAAAACATATATATCAAATATAGCTATTTAATCAAGATGGGGCAAAATCCATTTGCCCATTAAGAGAAAGTCAAGAGATATGAGCTAAATAAAATATACAAGTACATTTAAAACCGATCAAGAGAGAGTGTGTTAAAAATAAGAAATAGCCAATGGGGCATGTATGCCCTCCAAAAGCTTGGAAATGGCCTCTAATGGCTTCCTCCTTCTCCTCCAAATAACCTAGCAAAAAAACAAAATAGAAATAATAAGTAAAAAGAAAAGAGAAAGTAGCTTTCTTAAGAATACTTCGTGGTTATTTTCATTGCCCTCATCTAAGGTCCTAAATAATCCATCGTTAGGGATGAGATTCATCCCTACAAAAATTAGGTGGGGAGTGGGTGAGGAGGAATTTGAATTTAAAATTTATTTTTAAATCTAAAAGACATTCGTCGATCATTTAAAGGGGTCACTTTATGGGGTAAGGTAGTGCTTATTATTCTAACTCTTATGTCAAATCGAGGACTTTGTTAGTTGATTTTTAAACATACTACCTTGTGGATTAAAATAAATTTAGTGTTTATTTATATTCAAACCCTTTACTATTCAGATTAAAATGTGGATTATACTACTATAGTGGAATTAAATGGTTTATCAAAATAACATTTAGGGGAAATTAAAACCATGCTAAGTCTAATTAGGTTCATTAAAATTTAATCGGGTTTTAATATTTCATACAATGGAGAAAATATTATTATTAAATATAAGTGACTTGCCAGGAACATTAATGTGACAAATGTATTTTAGGGGAATTTTGCGCACATTATTTTTTTTAAAAAAAAATTATTCCATAATTTTCGTGTGCCTTGGCCATAGTCATTCTCGGGTACCATGTGGGAAGAATTTAAGAGAGGTGTTA
Source organism: Taxus wallichiana var. yunnanensis (assembly GCA_018340775.1). Taxonomy (NCBI): domain Eukaryota; kingdom Viridiplantae; phylum Streptophyta; class Pinopsida; order Cupressales; family Taxaceae; genus Taxus; species Taxus wallichiana. Next base: position 921,552,119 of record CM031240.1, on the reverse strand, counting down.
CACTACTATTTCTCCTATATTTTTGGTCCCGTTGAGATCTTGGAGTGTATTGTTCCTACATTGGCCTATCATCTAACATCGCCACCTAGTTTTTCTCATGTCCATTTATGTGTTTCTATGTTTAATGTACTTAGAGATACATTATTGATCCTTCTCATGTATTAGATTAGACCGCATTACGGGTAAGTGCTTTCGCAGATCACGGGTAGGTGATGGTGGAGCCATCCATATTTTAGAGCATAGACTTGGGCCTTCGAGGGTAGAGATATATGTATCACGTTCAAGTCTAATGGGATAGGAATGATGAGGCTGACTGCCAGTTGTTTGGGAGGATGCTACTTTATTGCTACGGAGTCTAGATTTCACACTTGTTTGAGTTGACTTCAAGGAGGAAGTCGAGTCTAAGGGAGGAGGGATGTAGTGCCTCACTTATTCGAGAATTTATTATGATTTGATTTTGATTCTTTTTGTTATATAATGGATATTATCAGATTACTTTGGCTTTAACATGATGATTAGACCATGAGATATTTAGACATATAAGACTCGATGGATTTAGGTTTGTAGGATGATTGTGTGGATTTTCTTAGAGACAAATTTTATATCGAATGATGATGTGTTGTGACATATTTATTTATTTCCTGACATTCAACATTTTTTACATATTGAGTAGGATTTAGCAATGAACTAATCTTGTGATCTTATTGGTATTGATGAAATATAGAATTGAGATGTTGTTGGAATTTTAAAATAGTAACATTATTTGCCTAGATGATGATTTAATTTATGTATGGATGATTGTTGAACTATATGTATATATTTTATTTTGGATGTTTTGATGCGTAATGATTATTAAGGAGGTATTTGTGTTTTGTAGGTAGATTATATCAGAATGATCAAAGGGGACTAGAGACCAACGAATTGATGTAATACTAAGGTGGATTTGAAAAGGGTCACCATGGAAATCTTCATGTTTTATGGTATGTTTTATTTTTGTAAGTGGGGTCGCCATGGGGATTTACCTCAATTGTGACCAAGGGGTTTGTGTGTTATTCTTTTCTTTTCCTTTATTTAATTCTAGAGTATCTGATTTATTTTATGGTGATGTAATTCCCTTTTATCATTAATTAATTTATGTGTGTCTAGATTAGTAAATTAATCATCGACCAACTATGTTATTAAAATAATTATGGATATAGACATAAAAAATTTATTTCTTAGATTAGATGGTCTTTCATTAAAATATGGTTTAAGCTTTGAGTGTATGTGATCTTGGAGTGTCTACACTCTCCTCTCCTCGTGAATTTAGATTTGGCCTTAAGGGACAATTTTGATGCTTCAGGGAGAAGTTAAACTTGTCTCACACCTATTAATTTATTATACCAACCCTACCTATGGGTCGGGATGATAAAAATAGACCTCTATTATGTGTTTTAGAAGTTAAAAGGTGAGTTTTAATTGTATTTTCTTACATGTCTTTATTTCTTTGTCCTAAAGGGTATGGGTTAGAGTGGTGTGTGCAAGAGGTGCCAGTTATACCTCTCAACTACCAACAGACTTATTTTACTGAGTATGGGTTTGACTCTGGATGATGTGGGTAGAGAAGAAATGATGTGGCATCCATACGGAGCCACATCATCTTCCTCCTCTTTTCTATTTATTGGAAACTTTCAGGAAGTAAATGGGGTTACTTGTTTTGCTTTTAGATCTTGATTTTGGGAAGTTCTTTCTTGGTTGAAAGTTAAAGGAGCTTGGATTTTCTCGAGTTTGAAATATTTTGGGACTTTCTTTGAAAATTAAAGCGAAACTTTACCATGTATAAAGTGTAGATCGTGCACTCTTGTGATTTACTTATATGTTATGTGTTGGATGGGTGTGTGTTCTCATTTGATGTGTTGGGTAGTAAATTTACCTTAGGTTGTGTTGAGATATGGAAATGGGGATGAAATATGTTTACGAGGCATAAGAGCTTCTTTTGGGTGTTGTAGGAGGGAGCTGAAGTTTTGGATGCCCTACCTGTTCGACATTTTGTTATTTTGTTTATTATGGGAGCCATAAGAGGGAGAGAGGCTATGATAGCGACATAGATTTGTCATTATGGGGAGTATATAAGAGATTTTTGGGTTGATTTTTTTTTTGGAGGATTTTAGAGGTGAGTATCCAAAACCCTTGCTAGCCACAAGGGGTATCCCCATATTCCTATCTCTCTATAACATGGCTTATTTTAGAGCTATTGCTTTGGGAAGTTGTCTTGGCTTAAAATACGTGTTTTGTGTGGTTATCTAACACCTGCGTGATTGTTTCTTGAAAGTAAGTGTAATAAGCTATATTGTATAGTTTCCATGTGTTTGATCCATCCCTTATGGCCTGTGGTCGAGCTCGGAGAATGAGAATAATTGCTTCTTCTTCTCATTGATTTTTGCTGTGGAGAAGTGTTGTCTCTCCCCTATTTTTGGTTGTTGTGATCAAGTGAATAAATATGGAGCCATGTTGTAGATTTTGAAGCTTGGAACAACTATATAAGACTTCAAAATTCCTTCCATTATAGTTAGCTAATTTTTAAAAATCACTTACGGGAAGATTACTACATTGTGCTCTTTATAATAAAATTTATATTGAATATTTTTTATTGAGTTATAATGTATGCCCTCGAAAGAAAGGTATTTTAAATGAAAAGTAGCTGCTGATGTAATAGAGTTTGTAGATTGGAAAGAGAAAATAAGCTTTGTTCTAATTTTTAGTGGTGAATTGTAGTGATCCATTAGGTGTGTTATTCTTGTTATATAAAATTATTAGAAAATATTGTTTTAAACCTCTTCCTAGGGAATGTTTGAAATTTCATTTTGTAAGGAAAGAAACATCAATTTCTATTATATTATTTGGAAGGTAATATGATGGATAGATAAGTCATATTTTTTTATTTTCTTATGGACTTTGTTAGTATGTGTTATTTTCCACAACAATATAGTGAGTCATCTCACTTGGGTGAGATCATAGGTCCCCTGTGTCATTTAAGGGTCATTATGAGATTCCCTTACGATCATGGTGTCATGCATCATTTGTGTCATTACTGTAAGTTACATGTCTATTCTAGGAATGTAACTCCTCTCTACTTGATTTGTTATGATTACAACCATTTGGAGGTTACTCAACACCTCCTATATGTACACCCATTTTGATCTATGAGATAGAGGAGAGTTTTATGGCTTAACCAAGTTTTTCCCGTGTTTCAAATATTTGCATGCACATTCGGTTGATGCTCGGCTCCTCCCCAAGATCTCTTCATGTTGCCATTCGCATTTTGTTGATGCATCGTCATCCTCGTGATCCTCACTTACGGGTTTCAAACCCTCTTTATGGTATCGAGTGGTTCTTATGGATCCATGCACCTTTCGGCACTTCATGCTGTTTTCCGGCTTCACGGATGTGATATTCGATTCTCAGTGCATGTGTCGTAATGGTGATTCCAATCAGTTGCTCTTCTTGCATTAATTTTGGGGTTTATACCTCCACTCGGTTTCTTGTTCGTGTTTCATGGGTTTTCGAGATTTTTTGGGTTTTGCGTATAGTCTTTAGAACTTTTTAGGTTATAGATATGAGTTTGCAAGTTGTTTGTGTTGGTTACAAGGTTTTTGAGGGCTTGTTTTTGCATCAGTATCAGGCCTAACTTGGCCTTAGTTGTGCCTCCATCTCGACCCATTCAACTCTTCTGTCCCAGCTCAGGTGCCTTATCTTCATTGGTTACATGTTATTCACATGCAATCTCTAACTTGCCTTCACCGACACCGAGTTTTAAGGCTTTTGTAGAAACCATACTTGTAGTGGTGACTTGGGCCTCGGTTGTTCCTTCTTTGCACCCTATGGCTTCCACCATGGTGAACCCTCCAACTTTTCCTTGACCGTTGTTCATGCTCAACATCAAACCTACCATTTGAAATTTTCGCATGTTTTTCATTGACCCAGACCTCACGTTTTTCTCCTTGTAGACCATTTTTGGTGGTTCACTTCAACCTGGAGACTACATGTTGTATTACCTTGGGAATTTCTCCCTTAGCTGAATCCAATGGACTTAATGGCTTACTGAATCATTTGCATCTATGGATGATACTAGCATGTTTATTGTGTAACTCAGAAGTGCTTTCCAATAGACCCTTCCGACACGGCCTGCCAGTATTCGCATTAGAAAAAAAAAAAATTTAAATTGTCTTGGCTATTTGAAAAACATTTTTATTGTTGTGTTTGGTTGTTGAGCACACTGTTGTTTGCATATTGATTTACTGTTGCCAATCTACATGGCTTTGGCATGATTTGGCCTTTTCTTGCGGCTCTTCCACTAAAGATGTTACATGTGGACGCCTTTTTTGCTAACAAATACACTCACCTCGTAGCATCTCACCGGGCCGATGACACGATTCCTTTTCGTGGCACATAACCATTCCATGTAAATGTTGGGTAGCCCCCTATTATCCCTCTTTTAATGTTTTTAGGTCATAAAAACATTCCTTTATTGGCATTGTAAAAATTTGGGCTGATTTTGCTTGTAATTTCTTCCACCTTCCTATGCGATGCTCAAAGACGGAGGGCGAGGTCCGGAGGTTGTAGGAGGCTAATCCCCCCTCGTAAGCAAAAAAACTATGCCTAAAGTTTGATGTTGTTGTTTTCCAATCGGGTACCTCATAAACACCCTTTGCACCCATTTCGCGTGCACTTTTTAAAATGCATTCTGCAACATTTATTAAGCATTTTCCATCGATTATGCGGAATCATTTTAATGCTATAACTTTTTGACTAATTGCTCATTTTTGAAGCACTTATTTAGTCAAAGTTGCATGTTTTTTTACACATTACATGATGAAATTGTAAGTTTTGTAAACACACTACTTTATAAAGTGCCACATTCTAATGGGGTTAACTAGTACTCTTGGGTTTCTGCAGTACGCAGATGCATTATTGGCCGAGTCCGATGTCTTACTTTTGTGTACCTTGTAGTTTTGATTCCACATCATGGAGAGTGCTCTTCTATACTTGAGCATCTTAGGATCATCTTATAGCCTCCACCACTTCTCAGGAGAGGGAAATATTCCAGCTTGGCGTCCTTCCATGGAACGTCACTTCACCGCATGAGGGTCTTTTACCCTTCTTACTTGGGCTAGTCTCATGCACCCATGATCATGGCACGCCATCTAGTGAGGACTTCTCGACACTTGCGACCACATCTTTGGTCACATGATGATGCATGTCTCTCGTATTTCTCCGGTTTCACGTGGCAGACTCAGATCCACCTCACCGTATGTCCGGACATTCTTCAGTCCCTCTCTGGAGACCCTTCACATACTGCAGCTCATTGCCATTGTGCTGATGCTAATTCAGCCTCTCCTCCATTTCTTTTCACGTGATGGAAGTTCCAGCCCACCTGGACTCGCTTCCAGCGAAGTTAGTTCGATGATGAGGATTGTGCACCTAGTTCCGATGTCGCAGAGAATTATAGAGGACTTCTCTCCTCTTTCTCTCACTATTCCGAGAGATGTTGTCACTCCCTCCCATCTCATTGGGATATTGACGACCTGCTACTCAACCTCATACATTCATTATACCAACCTCCTTTCCACTTCCATTTTGTGAGGCCGCTTTCACTCCTCTACCTTCACCGATGACTCATACCTATCCGACATCGCTCTTCTATTTGTTGAGCCCCTCATTGGGATGAGTATCTGCCTCGACCTTAGTCATCTTTTTAGAGAAAGTACAATTGTGATGCACTCTGGTCCCTCATCCATCTACAAGTGTTTTAGAGGATTTATCATCTCTCGTTGCTTGGAGTGCCCTTCCGGAATCATGTTATCCACATTTACAGAGACTTCATTGATCCACCCTCACTGTGGATCCTCTTTCCACATGTGGAGGATGCTTGCCTTCTCTTAGCATCACTTAGACATCCTTTCCGGTAAGTGCTCTTTTCTCACTCGATAGTTCTATTACACGTGGCACACTTACCTGGGTTCTTTGAAGACTCATTCAAGTAGACTCTATGTCACACTTTTGTGGACTCACACTAACAGATTTTTTCATGTTTCTACCTAATTTCTCAGTGAGTGGGAAAAATTCTAGCATGACGTCATTTCGGCTCTTCCTAAGGAGAAAGGAGAATTATTGCCATGTGGCTCTTCTTCGGCCCAGCAGGTGAGGATCTCGGCTATCGACACTCTTCTAGAGATTTCTTAGAGCTGCAGAGAGATCGATTTGTCCATGGCATCTTCCTGCATTCCTCTGCCTCCTCTCTTCTTCTTCTTCTTTCCAGAGATTGCCTCTTTTCAGACATGGGTGTTCTTTCGTAGATCGCTCTAAGTAATGGGACTCATACTGCATCTTTATTAGATTATAGTGTTTGTTCTCTTCTGTGGTGGATTGCTTTCCCACTAGGTTTTTCTTCATCGCTGGGACTTTTCTCTTAGCGCATGGGTACTCATGGTGCCTTGGGATTTGGGACCCCATTGCTTTACTACCGCCTTATCCTGCCACAGCATAAAAGCAAGCGCAGTTATCGGCCTACATCATTAGTGATCTTATCTCACTTAGTGAGATCGTGAGGTCCACGTAAGGTCATTTAGTGCCACATGACTTTTACAGCGCTAAGTGCCAAAGATGTCATGTACTCTCTGCTACCGGAGTTACACGCTCATTGGGAATGTAATTTGCAAGGCAAAGACGTGTCTGAAATTGGGCATGTC